>CAMZMU010000086.1:6732283-7180937 GCA_947311845.1 Poa pratensis
TACAAGATTGGCTTAGATTCGATTGTTAAGGCCAGCTCTTTATAAAGAGGCTTCATACCTATATTTTCATTAAGTAGTACTAAAATCGGTGTTCTGTCTACTATGCCTCTAGCCCCTCTCCCCAAATAGCCGTGCCACCTGGCCATACTTTTGGTGGTATTTTCGCCTTAGGGTTCCAGGCTTGACATGACATAGGATCAAGGAACATACTTCACTGACAACACATATGAGATGTATGTGCATTGATAGTCTTTCAGATTCTTATTATTATTTTATTGACTGGTTTATAAGAATTTTATATGCCGATCCCTTTACAAAGTGTAACAATTACCGAGTGCGGCGATATGGATCCTGGGCTACAGGTAGCCTTTTTTGAATTTTTTGAAAAGTTCAAATTGAAAGCTTACAAATCAATACTTTGCTCTACCAGTGTGTATAAATTCAATACAAAATACCATGTATTCTAGCCTCAGCAAAAAGAACAAATATGCAGATCTGGGTGTGAACAGTGCAACTGTTTTTTTCTAAAATTTGTTCGATTTGTCTCTTTTGCTGAGCCCAAAATACAAGGTATTTCACATTGAAAATTTGCAGGCTCGTAGTGTACATGGTTGACTAAAACCAGATATTTAATTCCACGATGCTTTTGGAAGTTTCAAATCAGTTTTTCATTTTTTTTGAAAAGCAGGCTACCTGTAGCCCGTCCACCATTACGACTATTCGAACTATTACCATTCAAAGAAGGAATATATTTGCCGAAATGCTATTTGCCATGACCAATAAAAAGTGTGACCAACTCCCACAGTGATTTCACTGGAAGGGAATCTGCCGTATTCATGCCTTTTTACACTTTATATTTACTAATACTTGCCACTGATATTGCTGTAAACAGTTACTTCTCAAATTTGGCGTTCCAGACGAGCAAATTGATAAGTTAACAAGGTGGCATCGGATTGCTATGGTGAGAAAGCTTTCAAGTGAGCAAGCAGCGTCAGGAATTACTATCGATGAAATTCCAGTCAGTAAGTTTGCACGTGGACAAAGGATGTCTTTTCTGCAGCTACAACAGCAAACTAAAGAGAAATGTCAGGAAATATGGGACAGACAAGTTCAGTCACTCTCGGCTATGGACGGTGATGACAATGCCAGTGATACAGAAGCTAACAGTGATCTGGACTCGTTTGCTGGGGATCTTGAAAACTTGCTAGATGCTGAAGAATTTGACGATGACGATGTTGGTACTGCAGACCTGAGGAGTGATAAAGCAGATGGAACAAGAGGGCTTAAAATGAGAAGGTGCCCTACTCAAGCACTACCTAACGAAGAAATTCAAGATGACGAAGCAGAAGCTGCATTAGTAAAAAAATTGCTCGAAGGTGGTTAATTCATAGTTTTGCTTTCCAAAGACCAACTTTAGTTGTTATGATTAATGGACTATTGTTTTGCAGAGAGTGGTAATGACACAAAGAGGAAGAAGCAGCCTGCGGGAACCTCTATGTATAATCAGGGTGCCAATAAAATGAAGCAGGGTAAGGTTGGGCAAATGACTAAATCGTCTGGCTATGTTAGTGCATCAACTCCAAGGGAGAGCACACCAAGAGGAGCAAAAGAGGTATCAGAAATTCATCTCTAAGTTCTGAGCCTAGTCTTGGCTGTTGCTGATTAATTATATTTCGCCATACAAGCAGAAACAAGCTCTAATAGAACCTATATAACTGCACAGGTCGAATATTCTTATACTGAAGGTGGTTTACCCTCAAATCTTAAAACTAAGCCGATGGTTGATGCAAATGATATCATTCTAGTTAAAAAGAAAAATGTTTTAGGAAAGGATGGGTTTAAGGTAAGTCCAGAGCATTATTGTGATTGATGTATTATTTCTTTGTAGTCTGCTGAAGACCATTGATTTTCATGTGTATTTTCTATGTTTCTACTTGGGTTGCTAGAAGCTGTATTTGAATACATACATTTGTGTGTTTTTTAAAAATCCCCTTCCGGTTCCATAATAGTTGCCATTTTGGACACAGCCTCCAAAATTTAATTTCGTCATTAATTCACATTAGAATATATTTATGTAATCTAGCAAATTCTGTATTCTGGAAGTACTTTGTGAGACAAAATCAAGCATATGATTTTGAAATATGCAATATTATTCTTTTTAAAGATACTAGTAGTCAATGTTCTGAAAGATTGACTTTCGTTGTGTCTACACAACATATATTGGGAACTGGAGGCAGTAACTTTTGCTTGTTATCATACTGAATGTTGATAGTTTATAGTTCTGGCACAAGCCGCACAACAAATTACTTGCACCGACAACCATATGGTTGTGTTGTACGGGCCGTGTAGTGGTTTTAATACAACAACAAAGCCTTTGTCCCAAGCAAGTTTTTTTTTAATATGTTGTCCCAAGCAAGTTGGGGTAGGCTGGATATGAAACCCGATGGAAACATATGGAAACCAAAGAGTGAAAGAGAGAGAAAAAAAGTAAACAAAGTACAAAAGAGTAAATTAAGGTACCGGCATATGGATTGCTGATTCCCATACAGTTCTTATCAATAGCCAAAACTCTAGGTACATTCCAATCCCCAACTTCCTTTTTACAGCCTCTTCCCATGTCATCTTTGGTTGTCCTCTGTCCCTCCTAGGTACTTTCCCTGCCCTCTAAAATCCCACTATTAACTGGTGCTTCTGGAGGCTTCTGTTGGATCTGCCCAGCTTACCTTCTAGCTTTTGCGAGACTTTGTGTAATGGACATAATATTATTCAAAGATTCTGGGATGGAGATTATTACAATTTTTGGAAATACATACATGCAATAATGTTTATCTTACCCTACAACCTACCCAACTTTCATCATCTTGACTCCTCAAGGTCAGGATAATTTCCCTAGAAAAAAAAGCTAAGAATGATAAACAATGGGGCAGTCAGTTGCCCCCCTTTAACACCTGCCCAAGTCTATCAAGTTCCTTAAATCCAAAAACTTTCACTTTACGTCCCTCTACTCTCAAAGCTGGTGCAAATCACCCTCATTCGCTAGGTCGATTTGACACATACGTCGGACACATATTGATGTTCTGTTAGAGCATCCACAGCGCTGGAACACTTGATGCGGCGCTTAAAATGTCAAATCACATGGTACGCAAGCGTCTGGCGCTAAGGGGCCGAATTTTCTGCTTGTTTCCCAAGCGACAGACTTATTTTTGCCGCTGGGATTCTTGTGGGAACTGCCAAAACTGTCAGGATTTCCTTCCTAGCGTCCTTTGTTTAGCACCGCACTGTGGATGCCCTTAGCTGTCACAATAACTAGCTGATGAGTTAGTGAGGTGCCAAAGTTCATGTTTGTACTTTTGTGGCAATTCAAGCTAATGCCGCTGTGAAGTCTTTTCTTGGCTTTGCCAGATACCTGTAAGTTAGGTGTGAATGTTGCTGTGTAGACTAATTGAATACTTGTCTTGACGAATCTATGGTACATGTGTTTAACTTCTCAACCTGTTTTAATAGGAGTAGCATTTAGTATAATGCTGATCTTATCTTCCGTTCTTGATTCTTATGTGGCATGCCTTTTCTTATTTTAAGGAGAAGAGGCAGGGAGCAAGGGGGGACAGTCTTGTATGCGGAGCTTGTGGTCAGGTAGGGCATAGTAGATTGAATTACTCTTGTGTTCTGGAAATATTGTTTCCTGACTTTGTGTGTCACATTGTTAATGTTTAGCTTGGACACATGCGGACCAACAAACTGTGCCCCAAGTATGGGGAGGATCCAGAAACCTCAGAAATGGATGCCATTCCTTCAGACATAATCCTCTTGATGTTGTAAGTCATGCTCAAGCAAAGACACAAGGCAAGAGGTTGGTAGCCAAGGTTTCGTCTGATGTTCCTGAAACCGAGGGACCAGAAAGCATTGAAAAGATCAAACCAGTAAAATTCAGATGTGGGGCACCTGAGAAGTCCTTGGAGAGGAACATGTCAGTGGCAGGTTCTTTCGTTTCTGATACACGTACAATGGATGCTACAGACACGAAATTTACTGGAAAGGTTGGCAAGATTAAAATATTCAGCAAGATTAAATCTGAAGATTATCCTCCTGATACCCCTAAGCCATCAGTTGTAATACGGCCTCCTGCTGAAGCAGAGAAGAATGCATCTCGTAAGAAGGTCATTATCAAGCAGCCTAAGGGGCATGTAGACCAGCAAAGGGCTATTGAAATTAGGAGTGGCCAGGAGCCAAGGAAGATAAGGAAAATTGCTGAATTAGCAAGCTTTGAGAAGGCTAACAGAGAGGAAGATCAGTGGTATGCTGGAGAGTCCAGCCAGATGACTTCCTCTGATAGGTTGGGTTCGGAGGCTAATAGGAAAAACAAAGTTATGGGAAATGATGAATCCTGGAGAGCTTTTCAAGAGCAGCGAGAGAGACAGGAACAGAGGTTAATTGAAGCTAGGATGTATGAAACAAGCAGGGAGGAAGAGCTCCAGAAGGCAAAGAAGAAAAGCAAGAAAAAGAAAAAACATGAATTTAGAGATGACGACGTTCTTGATCACCGGCCGTACAGAAATGACAGAAGGGTTCCTGAAAGGGATGAGCAGCGAAGAGACGTGCTCCGGCTGATATGACAGATTATGCTCCTTCGGCCAAGCGGCGCCGAGGAGGAGAGGTACTTCTTGTTTTTTGATGAGAGTTAATTGCAGTGTCCAGCTTTGTTTCTGCTTTTGTTTTCTGCATCCTAGACTCATCCCTAGCTTTTTCTCAACTAAACAGTCTCACTCGTATATGTTATCTCGACACAATAATATTGCTTCTCTGAAGAGATGAAAACACATGACTGTAGAAAATCACTTGGCTCATGTATCCCATATGTTTTCTTTTCTGTTCTCTCAGTATTTCAGTTTGATAATTGTTTTAAAGATTGTTTGTCATTTAGTTTTTCAACGATTTATTTTTATGTAGAGATTGCTACTTCGTCAAATATGTGCTACTGTCTGAAAGAACGGACATAACCAATCGATGTCTGTTTATTTGCAAGACCAGGAATCTGTACTGAATTGGTCGTGTGCATGCATCCTGATGCAGGTTGAGCTCTCCAACATACTGGAAAAGATAGTCGACCACCTGCGTGACCAAACCTCCGTATCATTACTGTTCCTCAAGCCGGTGACGAAGAAGATCGCCCCTGACTACTACGACGTGATCCAGCGACCGATGGACCTGGGCACGATAAGGGACAAGGCGAGGAAGATGGAGTACAGGGACAGGGAGGAGTTCAGGCACGACGTGGCACAGATTGTGGTGAACGCGCACTTGTACAACGACACGCGACACCCCCACATCCCGCCGCTGGCCGAGTCGCTCCTGGAGATGTGCGACTACCTCCTCCGGGAGAGCGCGGACGTGCTCGACGACGCGGAGAACGCAATTGAGGGGTAGGAGCACAAAAATTACAAGATACGGCGATTTCTTCACCGTATCATCCTAACATAGATTGTTGTACGTACCTGCTGATCTGTAGTCAGGGAGGGGGAAGTTCTTGGTTGTTGAACCTGCTAGCGACAGGGGGAAAGCACACCTGTACATTCTTTTTAGGTTCTGGCAAAGTGGCGATAGCGGTGATGCACATGTAATTCGGGCGAAACCCGAACTACTTTGCCTTGTTTGTGTTATAGGGCGTCGGGAGTCGGAGTGTACACAAGAAGCTCTAGGCTAGTCATCGAAGCAGGGCCTGCTGTAACTATTTGGCATCCTGCTGTAAAAAAATGTAGCAGAATAACTCTGTCAATATTCAGGTGTTGTAGCTGTACATCCCAGGTGAATGATTTTGGGTCATATGGATAAAGATGCAGAATGGTCAAACAAAGCATAAACGTGCCTGGTTGCACATGTGGTCTAATCTGTTTCAGAGGCCAATCACTTGGTTTTGAGCCGTTTGAATTGGCAGTGCATGGTTGGTGAAGTATCTTGTGTGATCACAGCCAGGTTACTGTGCAGTATGTACATAGTCAAAGCGTGTGAATTGGAAGCTATCAACGTGTACAAGTAGCTCACCTGCTATACCTTTGTGTGTATTATTAACATTATTGTTTGAGGTGTTGAATGATGCATATACTTTGAATGGAGACTTCCGGATAGGCCTGATGATGTAACGGAGAAAGTAACCATCTTTGTAAACAATGTTTTACTTGGAACACTTTCTCTTGATGGCACAGACAAATGTTGCGCAATTTTTCTTCAGGATATCGACCTGTTAACTGTGCTCACCAGCCAGAAAATTATTATTACATATTTTGCGGGAAAGAAATGATAGGTTTATCAGTCCAAAATAAGATAAATAACAAGTTGGGTTTTTAATACGGAGTACACACATTCTAGGACGACACATACTTTTAGACCGGGCGAAGCGTGTTTGTGTTTGGCAGGGACGAACCTGCGAAAGAATTCAAAACTCCATCCCGCTGCTTCAGTCGGCAATTGATGGCCGAAGACCCGGCTCCTCCATGTGTCAAAATCATATCAGAATTATAATTTGGGCTTACTGCTAGCTACTACGTACATGTTGCTGGTTGCACCACCCAAACCATGACCAGTTCCAAATCCCGGTCACTTTCGCCAGGCTTAATCATCTTCCTCATTGGCGTATGCTAGAATTATCTTGCAACTTCCAACAAGTGAAATAATCCTTTTGAGTTTTGACCATCATCTGCTCAGAGTTCCAGCCTTCCAGTTCACGCAGCCATGGGGCCATCTCGCTGGCGCAGCACGCCTGTCCTGCTGCCGCTCCTCCTCCTCGTCGTCTTGGCGTCCTTGCACGCCAGCTCGGCGGCACCGCTGGCGGCTGAGCGGACGCGGCGGAAAGACCCCCTCGACGGCCTCCGTTACTACGCCGGCGGCTGGAACATCAGCGACAGGCACTACATCGCGGTAATTAGGTTACTCCCACTTCAGCTCCTGCTATTGCTGGTTGGTTTCAACTGTTCGTGCTCACGCCGCCTTTGACGTCGTTGCTTGCTGCAGTCGGTCGCGTTCAGCGCGGCGCCGGTGTTCGCCGTCGCGGCGGTCTGGCTCGTCGGCTTCGCGCTCGCGTCCCTCGTCGCCTGCTGCTGCCGGTGCTGCCACGGCAAAACAGTCAGCGACTACACCTACTCCCGCAAGACCTTCGCGGTGTCGCTCCTCCTCCTCCTCGCCTTCACGGCGGCCGCCGTCGTCGGGTGCGCCGTGCTGTACGACGGGCAGGGCAAGCTGCACGGCAGTACGGCGGCGACGCTGCGCTACGTGGTGAACCAGTCGGACGACGCGGCGGCCAGCCTCAGGGGCTTCGCCCAGTTCATCGAGACGGCCAAGGCGGCCGGCGGCACGACCGTCGCGTTGCCGCCCGACCTCAGGAGGAAGGTCGACGAGGTCGCGGCGAAGGTGGGCAGCGCGGCAGACGAGCTCTCCGCGCGCACCGCCAGCAACGCGCGCAGGATCCGGACCGCGCTGGACACCACGTAAGTTCTACGTGTACATGTCGATCACGACGAGGTAGCTGATGATCGTTGACATGGTTATGATAGATGACCTGATGATCTTGGTTTTGTATGATTGCAGAAGGAAGATTCTGATCGGTGTGGCAGCCGTGATGCTCGTCTTGGCGTTTCTGGGGCTCGGTGAGAATTTTCTTTTCAGGATACAGAGAACACATGATTTCTCTCAAAAAAGAACAATGCATGATTTATTGAGAAAATTTATTTTCCAAAAGTTGCTTGAGGTTTTTGTTTTTAAATCATGCTCAAATTTTTAATGAACTAAAATTTGGCACCATCAATGCTAGCTAAAGTGTGCGTGCTTTTCTTGACTCTGCAATTTTGAGGAACTTGGTCAACTACAAATTAGCAATACAGTACCTTTTTTGTACTTCATGTAGTAACCAAACAGTTCCACGCAAATTAGCCAAACCTGTGCAAAATTTGTACATGTTCAGTTTGGATATGAGGTGACTCGGTCAGCTAAAAATCAGCAGATTAATACATTACAACTTACTCATATTTCATCTGTTTGGAGCCACATCTATGCTAAATTTGCACTCCTTCACGTTACAATTTGAACTGACTCGGCGCCTTCTCGTCCCCGTCCCCTGCTACAGTGTAGCGAGGCGGAAAAGAAGGCGACTCCCAGTTCCCCTCTTCCGGCGGCGGATCCGCCGCTCCCCTCCGCCTCCGGTCGCCGTTTCGGCACCGCGAGGTGGGGGGGAGCTCCGGCTCCTCGCGTGTGTACATAGATCTTTGTAGGTTTAGTTCTCTGTCTGGCGGATGCCGTCTTTTTCTCTCCCCGAGGTGGTTGCTGCGATGCTTGGGTGCGGCGTCGAGCAAGCCGTCGATCTGTCCTCTGTGAAGCTTCCTTGGTGGAAGATGCACGAAGGCGAGGTTGCGGCGCTCCTCTTCTGTAAGTACTTTTGGCTCCGTGTTCTGCGGGTTCCTCGCCTGCTCCTGGCCGGCCTCGGTGGCGGGGGGGAGGAGGAGAGGGATGCAGGGCGTGCGGGCGTGTTCGTCGGTGGCGCCTCTCGATGCTTGCTTCTCTGGCCGGCCGTGGCGGCGAGGGGGGAAGCAGATCGAGTTTGGTTGCTCCGTTTTGGGGCTGGTTGTGCTGGTGGTTTCCTTCTTCGCCTTGGTTTCGTCCGGCCGTGGTGGTATGGCGAGCGGCGACGGAAGGTGGGTGTGCGTGGTGGTCCTGGTCGTCGCTGCACCGGCGGGAAGCTGGGTGGTGCTGGTGACGAGGAGCTGTGGCCGTGCCCGTTCATTGCGTCAGATTCCGTCGCCTGCGGCGGATGGACTCTGCGGCCGTCTACAAGGAGTGGTGGCTCCTCTTCTCCGGCGGGTGCGAGGTACGGCGGTGCCGGCGGCGACTAGGTTTCAGGGGTGCGCGGCGGTGGGTTTGATCGCGTTCTCTACAGGGTGTGCAGGGTGCTTTGTGCAATGTTGCAGGGGTTCGGTTGTAATTTCTGTTTCTTGCTGGACCGTTCTGTAATTTGTACTGTGTATCCCTGTTTATATGGATCAAACCTTTCCTCAAAAAAAAAATTTGAACTGACTCGGTCAATTTTTTTTTAGAAGAACCAGTTTGTAATCCCTGTAAAATCAGTCAATGCCACCTCAAATTACTACAAATCCAATTTTCTACCGTGGCCAGACATGCCTTCGCTGCACTCTGACTGTAATTACAGATCGCGACTTATTCCTATTTCAGCTGCTTGTGATTACCATAACATTTTTTCTCTGTTGTCAATGTGTTGCAGTGTTTTCGTTGGCAGGGCTGGAGTCAATTGTTCGCTTGTAAGCAAAACATCCTCCTCCAGATTTACGTATTCTATTTACTTGTCCACCATGACATTCACATAATTAGAGTACTAACGAAATTCAAACTGTTGTGATTTAATTTGCAGCCTTGTGTTTCTGGGATGGATCCTGGTTACCGCGACATTTATATTGTCCGGTGTTTTCTTGCTATTGCACAAGTAAGCTTGGAAATCATCATAACATATATTGCGTACTAGTCCCTTAGTTGCAAATCGTTTGAAGTTTTAGCTTCTTCCCGAGTCAAACTTTCTTATACAAACATACGTACAGTAGGAAAATACTATATTTTATGACGCATGTAATAAAACTAAATCACCTGTTTTAGAAGTTAATATATTTTTCTTTATACACTTGGCCAAACTTGGCGAAACTAGACCCTTAAATCATTTGAGATGGAGTACATACTAGACCTTTTAATCCGGGTACACACATATCCATGCATGAGACGAGGGCGAGTTAAATTGGAAACACAATTGGCCAAACAGTATAAATTTTGAAAAAAAGAAGAAGAGAGAAAACAGGAAGTCGAATTATTATTTTTATTCTTGTAAATTATGGAATCCGAAGCTGACGTGGCATCTGCTCTGTTTCAGTGTGGTCGGGGACACCTGCGTGGCCATGGAAGAATGGGTGCTCCGCCCACAGAACAACACCGCCCTTGATGACATCCTACCCTGCGCCGACGCGGCGGCGACCACCGACGCCCTGCGCCGGAGCAAGGAGGTGAACCACCAGCTGGTCGACACGCTCAACGGTCTGCTCTCTACCGTCGCCAACGCCAACAACGTCTCCTCCCGGGCCGGCCCGCCGCTCTACTACAACCAGTCCGGCCCTCCGGTGCCCCTCCTCTGCAACCCCTACCGCGCCGACCTCTCCGACCGCCCCTGCGCCGCCAGCGAGGTCCCCGCCGCCAACGCGCCCCAGGCATGGCAGCGCTACGTGTGCCGCGCTACCACCGCGCCGTCAGAGGGCTCAGAGATATGCGCGACGGTGGGCCGCCTCACGCCGGCGATGTACGTTCAGGCGCTGGCCGTCGCGAACGCGAGCGACGGGCTGGTCGGCTACGGCCCGGTGCTTGCCGGCCTGGCGGACTGCACGTTCGTGCGCCGGACGTTCGAGACGGTCGTCAAGGACAGCTGCCCGGGCTGAGGCGGTACAGCGGCAGGGTGTACCAGGCGCTGCTGGCCGTGGCGGTGGGCGTGATGGCGGCCGCGGTGGCGTGGCTGGTGCACTCCAGGGAGAGGCGGCGGCGGCGCGAGGCCGTGAGGTTCCGGGTGTCGCCGTACAGGCTGCCCATCGACGAGAAGTCGCTGCTCAAGAGCCCGAGGCGGCCGTACAGGAGAGCCGAGAGCGGCGCTGGCAGCGGCATGACGAGGTAGATGACAGTGGCATGTATGTAGTTCTGGGCAGAGCATGAGGATTTGTGGAACACGAGCTTGATGGCAGAGCATACGTCGTAGGTGTATTCAGGTAGACAACCCCTCCGTGCGACTGCGACGACGTTCGACTTGGCTGGATACTTTGACCATCAACTTATGTGTAAATATATTCAAGTAAAAAAACGTAAATATATTAGGATGCTAGTGTATTTCACGATTGACCGACTTTGGGGCCATGCTAAAGGGAGCCACCGCTTTCAAACTTCTTTTTGGCGGTTTAAGTTGTAGCTAGGTGTAAGAGCATCACCAACACGGCCACTAAACAGGCCTGTAAACATTTTACAAGGGAAGGAGGCAAACAATTTATAAGTATGAAGTGTATCCGCCAAAATACTTTCCAACGAGGTTCGGGATGAATAGGGATCTGCTCGTTCGCATTGTGCATAAAGTGGATGTTTGTGATGATGGGGGGTGAAACCAGGCAAAATATTTGTCATTTGCATTAATTAAGAAGAAGTTTTTAGAGGTTTTACATCCCATACCGCGACCAAAGGTCGCGGCCAAATAAAAGCCTACTCTCGCGGCATTACATTACTCACGGCTTTTGCCCGGCTAAGCCCCACATAATTGCTTCATCTTTTATCCTTGTGACAACCATGGCGTTGGTCGACGAATGGTGTCGAAACACCCGAGCATTCCTTTCCTTCCAAATTTCCCACGAAACAAGCATGGCGAGCGACATCATTGCCTTTCTATTAGGAGCTTTCTTGTTGATCGCTTCCATCCACCAATCTTTGACGGTGAGCAAGTGTTGCCAATCACTAGGCATGACATCGTGCAACCCCAACCAAGTCTTGATAGAGGACCAAATGCGTGTGGTAAAGCGGCACTTGAAGAGGAGATGGGCACCCGTCTCTTGCACTTGATTGCACAACTTACAAACCCCAACCAATGTTTGTGATGATTACTCCAAAGCACAAAGATTGGACAAGCACAATACGGATAATCCCCACGTCCCTCCCTGGGGCGATACAGGCGGAATCCTAGACTCCCTACCCGCCACCACCTCCTCCTGACATCTCCTCGCCATCGCTGGAGAGCGCCGCCGAGGAAAGCCCTCATGGCTTTGGCAGCGGCAAGGTTCTGAACCGCCACATGAGAAGCCAATGTTCAAACTCGCCTTCAATGTGTCGATTATGAAATTCCTCCGCCCCACGCGTCGTCGTCAAGACTTTTTTGGCGTAATCATTAATAATTGTAAGCTTATAATGAACACCACCAAGAGAAGGTTTAAGGGAAGGTCCCCACAAACAAATCAGCATGTGCATAATCTAATAATCTTTTAGTGGTATGAATAAAAGCATTGAACTTTACGCTCTTGTACTTAGAGAGATGATTTCTGCCTTTCTGGCCATGCCTGGCATGTGTAGTGTGCGTATCATGCCATCATACATCCTGATTTGAACGGAACAGGTGCCCACGATTTTAGTGGGTTATTATCTCCCATACACACAACATATCCACTATGCACAAACTCATAAGTATTGAACCAATCTTTGTTCCACCATATATGAAACATCCATTAATCATTATCATAAACACAGTCAACAAAAACAACATGGCAATCAATTATCACTCTAAGCACACATAGACCTTACCATAACCATCGTATTGTTTTTTTAGGTTCATGTGTAACGCTCCTTTTCTCTTTTACACAGATTCCACCAATCCTCGGTGACGTGCTTATCTTTCTTATAGTACCTGCAGAATTTATCCTTTCCTCTTGACTTTGAACGACCTTTGTCGTTCTTGCTCTTATCTTTGATGTTGTAGTTGGGATTTTTCAACTCGATTCTGCCTCATATCTAGAGCTTCTCCCTTGGAGTACGATTCCTCTGATTGTACCATACCTTTCATCTTTTCCCCCTATTGAAGAGTTTCATATATTTCCGCAACAGTTAGTCCATCGCGGCTTAATAGTATGTTATTTTGTAAATTAGCAAAAGAACTAGACAATGAGAATAAAATTTGAAGACCTAAATTTTCACCATCATACTATACCTCCATAGACTGTAAGTCAGAAACTATCTTACTAGTTAGTTCCTTATACATGCAGATCGATTCCAGTTTGAGCCCCACGACAGCTACAGTTTTCTCCTGCAACATCACCGTCAAACTATTATTGGACATATGAAGGTGAAACAAATATAAACCTGCTTACGGTCCTTCCGCTTGTCTTAACTAGTCCATGTCTTCAAATATTTCTTGTTGAAACCATCCAATGCCTTATCCATATCGGGGTGAGCCAGCATAGCCCGCATCTTCACTTGACCTTGTGTTGTAATCCAACAAAAATAGATCAAGCTTAATCGATGCCATGTTGCCAAAACCCTAAACTAACTAAATCAAGGCTATGATACCACTTGTTATATGCACTACAGGCAAATAGAAAAAAAAGATCAAACCAACACAAAGGAGACAAGGATTTTAACGTGGAAAATCCCCTCCAGAGAGAAGGGAAGATATGGCGCCAACCAGCGAAAATTCACTATACCATAAGAGATCAAAAATGAAAGGGGATTTACAACCTTTAATTTACCCCATGTGGTGACTTAAAAGAGGTATATATAGCAGTGGTGACCACAGGGGGGGAGCATCCCCCTCCCCCCACAACCCATGCTACCAGCCCAGGTGGTTCGCTTGTAAGCAAAACATCCTCCTCCAGATTTACATATTCTACTTAATTGTCCACCATGACCTTGGGGTTTTATGCCTAGCGTTACCCCGCGCCATGCTGGACTCGGACTTGGGGCCGGCTCTGGAGCCGGAGGGCGACATGCAAGACAGTTCGCTTGCACCTGCTGCTGGAGCGGGGAATGACCCTACGCATGACAACTGTGTGTTACCCAAAAAAAAAATTTACCTGAACTCCTCAAGCATTGAAGGGGATCGATGGCTACCACTGCTCCTCACGTGACGTTGTTGCTGCTCTGTCACTTTGCGCGCACGTGATAGAGGATGCCGAGGGGAGATCGTGAGCCATCAGCGTCGACCATTGAAATAGATTGCTTGGGGAGATCGGGGACCTCCATGGCCAATGGCACTGGCGCTATGATGAAGATCGACGCCCGAAGCAAGAGGGGATCGGGGCTGAATGGTCTGGTCGAGACGTCGATGATGTCGCTAATTAGCCTTCTTGAAACATGGCAGTTTACGGTGGGGGTTTGACAATGTCAGACTTGATCGTATTGTAGTTCGTTTGCGTTTTATGCATTTACGGGCAGATTGGAACCAGACATATCTAAGGAATCATACATGATAAATACATGTTTTCCTTAAGTTGTTAGAGCTATTGTAAGAATCAATTGACTAAACAGTCACAATTTGTTAGTGTAAGCAACAAGCAGCTGGGCTCAGTTGCTTGTTATTGCGCATCTACTTTTGCATGTACAATGCCTACACAGATCACATCCAGAGCGAATATGTGCTCACATCAACAAGCAGCAGCAGGTAACTCAAAGCCGGGTCGCAAATAGGTGCTGAATTTTTTTTTTGAGGAAAAAAATAGGTCTGAAATAATAATAAACAAAAAAGTGCAGACGTGTCGAAGAGTAGGACAAAATGAAAATCGTCGAGCTGTAGACAGGCCGTAGCATGGACCTTGGCCCATTACACATCGTTGCCACCAAAGACCCAACCCATCTCCTTTAGCACGCACCCAAAAAACAAGGGAGCGCCTATACAGCGCGCTACGCGGACGCCAGTTCGCTCCGCGTACCCCCAATCCGTGCGTCGACGTTACTGGGCTAGGCCCATTTGTGTCACGTACGCTTCACGTTGGATTCTTATTAGGTTTTTCACGTACGGAATGCAGGAAACGAATGACTATTTTTTTCCTGATTCTGTTCGCTGTTTCTGGACACACGTTTAGAAATTTAAATTTGGAACAATTTTTAAAAGTGCATTTTTTAAAATTTCGAAACAATTTTTAAAATTTGGAACCATTTTAAGTTACTGAACCATTTTTAAAATGAAACCATTTTTAAATTTTGAACTATTTTTAAAATGGAACCATTTTTAAATTTGGAACCATTTTCAAAAAATGAACATTTTTTAAATTTGAAATCATTTTAAATTTGGAACCATTTTTTAAATTTGGAACCATTTTAAATTTGCAACCATTTCAAAAATGGAACCATTTTCAAAATGGAAACATTTTAATTTTGGAACCATTTTTTAATTTGGAACCATTTTCGAAATGGAACCATTTTTAAAATATGCACCATTTTTAATTTGGAACCATTTTCAAAATGGAACCATTTTTAATTTTGGAACCATTTTTAAATTTGGACCATTTTCGAAAATGGAATCATTTTTCGAATTAGAACCATTTTTAAATTTTGTTACCATTTTCAAAATGGAACCATTTTAATTTTGGAACCATTTTAAAAAATGGAACCATTTTTAAAATATGAACCATTTTTTATTTGGAACCATTTTCAAAATGGAACCATTTTTAATTTGGAACCATTTTCAAAATGGAACCATTTTTAAAATATGAACCATTTTTAATTTGGAACCATTTTCAAAATGAAACCATTTTTAATTTTGGAACCATTTTCAAAATGGAACCATTTTTTAATTTGGACCATTTTCGAAAATGGAATCATTTTTTGAATTGGAACCATTTTTAAATTTGAAACCATTTTAAATTTGGAACCATTTTTTAAATTTGAAACCATTTTAAATTTGCAACCATTTAAAAAATGGAACAATTTTCGAAATGGAACCATTTTTAAAATACGAACCATTTTCAAAATGGAACCATTTTAATTTTGGAACCATTTTACAAAATGGAACCATTTTTTAATTTGGAACCATTTTTAAATTTGGAACCATTTTCAAAATGGAACCATTTTTAATTTTGAACCATTTTCAAAATGGAACCATTTTTTAATTTGGACCATTTTCGAAAATGGAATCATTTTTCGAATTGGAACCATTTTTAAATTTTGTAACCATTTTCAAAATGGAACCATTTTTAAATTTTGTAACCATTTTCAAAATGGAACCATTTAAAAAAATGGAACCATTTTCAAAATGGAACCATTTTTAATTTGGAACCATTTTCAAAATGGAACCATTTTTAAAATATGAACCATTTTTAATTTGGAACCATTTTCAAAATGAAACCATTTTTAATTTTGGAATCATTTTCAAAATGGAACCATTTTTTTTAATTTTGACCATTTTCGAAAATGGAATCATTTTTCGAATTGGAACCATTTTTAAATTTTGTAACCATTTTCAAAATGGAACCATTTTTAATTTTGGAACCATTTTCAAAATGGAACCATTTTAGAAAATGGAACCATTTTTAAAATATGAACCATTTTTAAAAAGTGAACAAAAAAGTTGCGAACGGAAGCTATTTTTGAACAGTTTTAAAAAATTGAACATATTCCATTTTGGAACGATTTTAAATAGTGAACAGAAAATTTCGGTGAACGAAAATTACTTTTGAACGATTTTAAAAGTGAACAAAAAAGAAGATTTATCTTATTCGAAGTATTTCAATATGAACATTTATGTTAACTGAACGCATATTTTAAACCATGAACGTAATTTCTTTGAAACCTTTAAACATTTTTTGAACTCGTGTACATATTTTTCAGAGTCCCAATTTTTTTTCCCCGATAGAACATTTTTCAGAGTCCCATGAACTTTTTTTCGAAGCCCGTGAATAAATCGTTGAATCCATGAATGTAATTTTTTAAAGCGGTGAACGTTTGTTTAAAGTTGTGAAACATTTTTGAACTCTCGTGAATAATTTTCCAAGCATAAGCATTATCTTAAAAAACATGAACACATTTTCCCTGTTTTACCATTAAAATAAAAATCAGGAAAAAACAGATATTAAATAAAGAAGGAAAAGAAAAAGAAAAGGAGAAAAAACAGAAAAGAAAACTACCGATAGAGAAAATGGAACTGGAATAAAAAGAATCAGGAAAGAAACAAAACGGAAAAGGAAAAAAAACACAAAAAGAAGGAGAAAGGCAACGTACAGAAAACAGAAGAAAAAGACCACAGTTGTGTCGCTCACGGTGTCACGGTCGGGAAGTATTGAGGCAGAGAAATAACTCAGCGGCGCTAAGATTAGAAACGCGAACACAGAAACGGAACTGGGCCAGGCCCATGAGTCGTCGGGGGCTACGCGTAGATTTGTAACGTACGCGGTACGCGGAGTATAGGTTTTCCTAAAAAACAACGGGAGTGTCTAACCAGCAGCTAGCTGTTTTTTTTTTTTTTTTTGAGTTTTAAAGGGTTTTCTGATCAATAGGATAATTACAGCTGTACTCATAAACTGACTAAGAAAAAAAAATGAGTTTATGTCTGTTTTATATTCCTGCCAAACAGACACATTTCCGTCAGTCTTTGAGACACCAAAAATCAGGGCCACCCTCTGTTTTTGAGCCCTGCTCATTTCACCCTAATGCTAAAAAAAGTCCTGCTACTCAGGTAAGAACAAATAGTAAGAACAAATACAAGCCCAGAACAACTCGATCAGTTTTCGAAACTTACAAATACGGGCTCAACAAATACTCTTCTTATCCAGCAAAAGCCCAGCCAAGAACTGCTTTTCTTCGCCAGCAAAGAGAGTTACAGGCTCGAAACTTACAAAGAGAGTTACAGGCTCACCAACTCCGCCACATTCGGCCGCTGCTTCGCTCCTCCGGATCGAACAGCCACAGATAGACATACTTGAAACCCCTGCACTCTCTCCCGCAACCCCACGAACCATCTAGACGATTGTACAGCGCGCAGAGGGGAAGCTGAGACAAAGACTGATATTGGTGCAAACATAAAGAAATCGGACGGATGAACAAGTGTCAAACCTTGTATGCCAGCACCACCCCGCTACAAATCCAACTCCATCTCGCTCCCGCCACTCCCATCAAACTCTCAGGCTGGCTGCTCCAATCAAACACGGAAAAATGGTTCCTCTTCCTTTACCCGGGCCTGAAACGGGCTACCAACTTAAAAAAATGGTAGGCGGAGTTACCCCGCCCAAATACTACAAGAAAATAATGGAAACAGACTGGTCAAATAAGACGGATAAAATGAAAATTGAAGGTACTGGATTAAGGAGAAACTTTGGTAAGTGAAATGCCCATATTGAGATACTGGAGTGTAATGAGTGACTAAAGAAATGTTGAAGAAAATGAGAGACTGAAGAAATGCCGAAAAATGAAGTGACATAATCGATGAAATAATGAGAGCCTACATAACTAAATGACTAAGATACCAAGTGAAATGAAGAAAATGAGACACTCAATATTGCACATAATGAAGTAATGAGAGACTAAAGTAATACCGAAAAACGAGTGAAATGAAGAAAATGAGAGACTGGAGAAATACCGAAAAACAAAGTGACTGAATGAATGAAATGACTAAAAAAATTAACTACTAAGATACCAAGTGAAACAAAGAAAATGAGAGATTCAACAATGCACTGAATGAAAGAAATAATGAAAGACTAAAAAAAATGAGAGACCAGATAATGAGAATCTGAAGAAAATATAAAGAGTTTGACAAGAAAAATGAGCACTCAAGAATGAAACAACAAAAAACTAACAAAATGAGAGACCGAAGAAACTTAATAAATGAATTAATGAGATAATACACAACTAAATGACTAAGAACCCGAGTGAGATGCAAATAATGAGGGACTGAAGAAATGAAGTGACTCAGATAATGATGGAATGAGTTACTTAAAGAAAATAAAATGAGATAATGAAGAAGATACTGAATTTTTAAATGGCAAGAAATGAAAAATGCAGACAAATGAAGTGAAGAACATATCAGTGATAATCAAGATACTGAGAATCTAAGAAACTGAGCAAATAAGACTCTGATCAAATAAGAGACTTTGAAACTTCAAACAAATAAACTGACTGAAACTTGGATGTGTGACTACCTTTGTGGAACAGATTGACCTCAATTGAACACTGACCCCAGACCCCAAACAATTTGCACACAAAGGACAGTGCACTTACAAGATACACCTGAAGATACAATAACTGAACCAGAGAGCTAATGTTTTTACGGTACCTGAAGACATACAGTAAACCAAAACAAAACAAAAAATTGCTTCAAAAAGCCTAAGAAAATTGTACTTTGTCACTTGAAGATAAGATATGTTCGAAGCTATTGATATAAGACATCTCGTGATCAGGATCATAATTTGGTGAACAACCTATTGAATTCAGTACTGTCAAATTATCCCAAACCTTCTCAAAGGTTAACCACTACAAAAACAACAACCAACGGGTTGAACAAAAACTAAGCTGCACAAAAGTAATCACACACAATATACGTTTTCACTGTGCCTAACCCTAAAATGAAAAGCATCAGAGGAAAACAACTAGATGGTTGCCTGCAAAAAGGCTTTAATCTCAATACGAATTATCATTTGAAAGTGGGCTAACAAAAATGAAGCTATAATCACACCATCAGCAACCTATAATCATCTAAAACCAAACAAAATTGTTGGAGCTGCAAACTCGCAGCTCCTCTCTTCCTTCTCTCAGCTAACTCACGAACAGAACAACACAATAATTTTTGGTGTTACGGCTGACTCTCACAGCCCAACCTTTTCTCCTTTCTATTCTCTTGTCACAGTTAAACATGCAGATTACCAAGCGGCTGACGAGCATACACACCACTCAGCCACTAACACACGCCACTAACTGCATGCACACACTAACCCAGGCCATTACACCGGCCACTAACTTTTTTTTTTTTTGCGAGGGAAACATGCAGTTACATCCGACCAAGGATCTTACAGAAAAGCCCAAGAAAACAAGAAATTACAAGTAGGTCCCTCTCGAGCTCTGGAGTCGTCTTCATCACGCGCGACGCCACGCCGGCGAAATCGGCCGCACCACCTCCATACGCTTGGACTGGGAGGCCCCCCCGTGGGCTGAGAGTCGACGTTCCTCGGCGCCGAAGCACCTCCACCGCGCACGACGGCGGCGACACCGGCCACTAACTTGACCTGGCCAAAACAGCTAACCAACTAACTAAACCTGATCATTTCTGTCTCTCAACTTGTTGTGCAGCGCCGTCTCTCACGGCTTCGCCGATTCACACGGCATCAGGCATCTCGCCATCTACATCGCACGGCCATCTCGCCTTGCACTTCCTCTGAACCAAAACTCCTACGCACGTACGGCTAAACAGCAAGCTGCACGACACCTAAACTACATGCAAAACTTAAACTAAAGATGCTGCTACAAGTAGGGCTGGACCTGAAGCTCGAGGCTCGAGGCTCGGCTCGGGCTCGACAAGGCTCGGCTCGGGCTTGGCTCGGCTCGAAGGTGGTGCAAGCCAAGCCTAAACCTGCTGGGCAAGGCTCGAGGCTCGACGAGCCGGCTCGGTGAAGCTCGCAAGCCGGCTCGAAGGCTCGATGAAATTAAAAAAATTGACATGACTTTTGCCAAAAATGTAACATTTGACAATTGTAATCAGCAATAGAGCATGAGTATATCCATGAGATAGTGTAACAAGTTTCACAAAGTATCAACTACGCATAACAGAAATAAAAGTACTTGGTCCAATAGTCTCATAAATCACAATCCACAAACACGTGCATAGTTCAACAACAACAAATAGAACACAAGTCTTAACAATTTAACATAAAGTTCATCCACAAAAGGACCATTTGAAAGTGCATGTGTTGCCCCATGCGTGGTTTTAGTAATTAATGACAATCCTTATGGACTAATGTTTGTATTGAGTTATTCTTGTAGGTTGTATGCCATCAAGATCATTGATTATGATGGACATATTTGATATGATCAAGAAGATGAAAAGATACAAGGTTGATCAAGACTAAGTGCAAAGAGTGGTTTCAAGTTGATCAACACACAAAGCTAAATGATATACCATGTGGGATCATGTGATCCAATGGTATGGTAAGAAATTGTCCATATAGATTTGTGAACTAACCCATTATGTGTATGTGGCATTCCTTTGTTGGGGTTAGGTATCTCTTCATGGGTTTGCATCAAAAGGAAGATTTCTTATAACTCATGGAGGATGACGTCAAGTGGTGATCGTCATCAAGGTTGAGATGTGCAAGTTCAAGATGGGCATATAGAAGATATCATATGCTTAAAGCTTGCAACCCATTTGGAGATAATGGTCAAGTGAAGATGTTCCTAAGAGAGGCACTCCCATCTTGGTGTACGGGGGAGCGATATATGAGTCTTCACCAAGCAAAGCGCAATCAAGAAAGGTGGTCCACTTGAAGAGGTCAAGATCGTCATCATCTAGCTCAAGTGGAAGGCGCAAGGCAAAGGTATGATCTTGATAGGGTTTTAGGATAGACGGCGTACTATCAAGAGAGCCTCTCAAGTGAGTAACTTGATCGCATCTTTGTGGAGAACTCAAACCTTTGCATACTTGTCATATCATATTTCTTGGTTCTTATTTGGCTTTTCTCCTTGTTGGGTTTTGGTGCTTGTTGTGATCTTCATGACAAGCCCAAGTTCTCCGAAAACGGATTTCGTATGGAAAACTTGTTGCGTTTTCGGGTTGGAAATATTATCGGTTTATCCGTGAGGAAAGTTCCACACCTTCCCATGTGTGTCAACTTAACTCTATTTATGGTTTTTAATATTTATCCGTGAGGAAAGCTCTTGTCGTTACCTTTCCAACAAAATTGGTTTCACCTGTTTTGGAGTTCAAACGAGAAAGTTACTGCATTTCAGGTTTTGCTGTTTCTGTCTGTTTTGCTCAAGCAGGGGAATCGGATTATCCGGTCCATGCTGACTCGGAATATCCGATTCTCAAGGTTTGCTCGATTTCGGCTAAGGACTTTAAAAGCAATGCGTACTGGAGCTTTTCGGAATATCCGATCAAGGTTGATTCGGATTATCCGATTCTCAAGAATTGCTCGAATTCGGCTAAGGACCTTAATGCAACCAGTTTTGTGGCGCACTGAAGTTTTTCGGAATATCCGGTTCAAGTCGACTCGGATTATCCGACTCAGTCGGATTATCCGGTCCTGACTTATATCGGAATATCCGACTCCCCTGTCTGCAACGGCTATTTTTCTGAGAGGGGTATAAATACCCCTCCACCTACCTCCAGCCAGCCAGCTTTGCCCAACACGATTTTCTCTCTCTCCCCACCATTCTTGACCTTGCAAAGCTTGCCTCTCTCTCAATTACTCCCATGATTCTTACATATCTTTGAGGGAAAAGAGAGAGGAGATCTAGATCTTCATTTCCACCAATCCATCTCTCCTCTAACTGAGGGGAACCCTTTCGATCTAGTTCTTGAAGTTCCATTTGTTGTGTTCTTCGTTGTTCTTCCTCTCTCCTCCCCCCATAATCATTAGTTGCTTGTGGTTGGATTTGAGAGTGAAGGATTTGAGCACTTGTGCTCTTGCCATTGCTTTGTGCATCGGTTTGTGCTCTCCACGAGGATTCGTGGAAGTTGAAAGCTTGTGAACTTGTTACTCTTGGGTCTTTGGACCCTAGACGCCTTTGTGGTGGTTCAAACCTTGTGTGGTCACTTGTAGCCATTCGGGAGCCCCCAATCCAATTGTGGGTTGTGCCCTGGGTTGTTGTTGAAAGGCTTCGGATTTCCGCCTCGAAGGATTCCGATAGTGGAAGGTGAACCAAACCTTTGTGGTGCGGTTCATCGGAGAAGAAGGTGAAACCTTTGTGGTTGTTGAACCATTGTGTTGGTTCACACCTCTCCAACGAGACGTACTCCCCTAAAAAGGAGGAACTCGGTAATACATCCTCGTCTCCGCGTGCCTTGGTTATTTCTATACCCGAGCTCTTTACTTATGCACTTTACATTGTGATAGCCTTCGTGCTTTAAGTATTCTATATTGCTATCACCTTGTTACTTGTCTTGCTTAGCATAAGTTGGTGGTGCACATAGGTGAGCCTAGTTTATTTAGGTTGTTGGCTTGTTAATTTAAACACCTAGTTTTATTCCGCAATTATCAAGCCTAAACCGGAAAAAATTTAGCCTATTCACCCCCTCTAGGCGACATCATTGTCCTTTCACCATTGCGCCACCAGCCCATCATTTCATCTCCTTCTTGTCGTCGCTTGTCACTTGCAAGTTGAATCTGAAGTGTACACAAACGAAATTTCAGCAATATAAAAATTTCCAGCAAGTAAATCAAGTAAATAAGCGACATTATTTTGATTCAGTATTTTGGCCGTATAAAAAGTTCCAGCAAGCAAATAAAGCAAAAAAAGACTCATTTACACTTGTTTGCTTCAGTTTTTGTTGTATAAAAAGTTACAGCAAGTATATATATGAAATAAGCACCATTTACACTAGTTTGCATCAGGTTTTTTTGCAGTATAGTAAGGTCCAGCAAGCAGATACATCAAATAATCAGAATTGACACTCTTTTGCTTCAGTTTTTTGGCTGTAAAAAACGTTCCAGCAAGCAAAATAAGAACTTACCAGTTGCTCCCCACCACACTTTTTGGAAACGAAATGGTCTCCACATCATCATCATCATCATCATCTGGCTCCTACAAGAGAGACAAAAAAGTGCATGAGCATAAGAAAGGTAATAAAGAACTCCTAGAAAAACATATGCATAAACAACTATAGCACATACCACATTCATTGAAACTTTGGTATCATTTTGAGAACCTTTTATCCAGTTAGAAGAACACACCAATGTCTCAACCATGGCTGGTGATACGTCCCAAACGTATCTATAATTTCTGATGTTCCATTTGATATTATACCAACTGTTACATGTTTTATATACACTTCATAGCATTTTTATGCATTTTCTGGGACTAACCTATTAACAAGATGCCACCGTGCCAGTTCCTGTTTTCAGCTGTTTTTGTATTCCAGAAAAGCTAGTCTGGAAATATTCTCGGAATTGGACGAAACTTGGACATAACCTCCTATTTTTCCAACACGTACACGGAGTCCAAAGGAGAGACGGAGGGGAGCCACGAGGCAGCCACACCATGGGCCGCGCGGGCCCCCTGCCGTGCCGTGGGGTGGTGTGGGCCCCACGGGCGTCTCCAGCCGCCGCCGTTTCGCCTATTTATTCCTCCCGACACGAAAACCCTAAATACCCGAGCCATTATCCACGAAAAGTTTCAGAGACGCCGCCGCCGTCGTCAACCCTAGCTCGGGAGGGTTCAGAAGCTCTTCCCGGCACCCTGCCGGAGAGGGGAATCATCACCGGAGGGCTCTACATCACCATGCCTGCCTCCGAGTGATGCGTGAGTAGTTCATCCTTGGACTACGGGTCCATAGCAGTAGCTAGATGGTTGTCTCTCCACTTTATGCTATCATGTTTAGATCTTGTGAGCTGCCTATCATGATCAAGATCATCTTATTGTAATGCTACATGTTGTGTTTGCTGGGATCCGATGAATATTGAATACTATGTCAAGTTGATTATCAATCTATCTTATATGTTATTTATGATCTTGCATGCTTTCCGTTACTAGTAGATGCTTTGGCCAAGTAGATGCTTGTAACTCCAAGAGTGAGTATTTATGCTAGATAGTGGGTTCATGCCTCCGGTAATCTGGGAGAGTGACAATAACTTCTAAGATTGTGGATGTGCTGTTGCCACTAGGGATAAAATAACCGATGCTTAGCTTAAGGGTGCGCCGTTAGGTCTAATGCATTTGTTTACATTACGCACATTACTTAATGCGATTATCCGTTGCTTGCAACTTAATACCAACGGGGAACTCGGATGACAACCTGGAGGTGGATTATTAGTCATAGACGCTGTTGGATAACGGTCTATGTATTTTGTCGTAATGCCCACATGAATATCATAGTAATCATCATGTCATATATATGCATTGTCATGCGCTCAATATTTTGTCAATTGCCCAGCTGTAATTTGTTCACCCAGCATGTTAGTTATCTTTTATGGAGAGACACCACTAGTGAACTGTGGACCCCGGTCCATTCTTTTACACTGATAATACAACCAACTGCAAACATTGTTCCTTTTCATTCTCTGCAATTTACTACTGTTTTCCACACCATACGTTTAATCCTTTGTTTTCAGCAAGCCGGTGAGATTGACAACCTCACTGTTTCGTTGGGGCAAAGTAGTTTGATTGTGTTGTGTGCAGATTCCACGTTGGTGATCGAGTAAACGGCGCCACTACAACCTTCAGAAGTGATTTCTTGCTCCTACTGGTTCGATTAAACCTTGGTTTCATACTGAGGGAAACTGCTGCTACACTGCTTCATACCTTCCTCTTGGGGTCTCCCAACGAACGTGCGATCCACGTCATCAAGCAACTTTTTCTGGCGCCGTTGCCGGGGAGCAAGAGGATTTCTGCAAGGGGAGTTTCACGCTTCCAATCTCTTTACTTTGTTATTGTCTTGCTTAGTTTATTTTTATTTAGTCTTGTTTGCTTTATTTATCAAAAACACAAAAAAATTAGTTACTTGCATTTACCTTATTTCGGTTTACTTTCTTTTTATTTCATCATGCTTCTCCCTAAGTTTACTTTAAAAGATATACCGGTGGGAAGTGGGTCTATCATTGGAAGAGATAACATTGAAAATTCTTTAGTCATGTTAGTAGACTTAAAGATTTTGAAGACAGATCCTTGGTAGAACTTGCCCCTAATTATGAAATTGCTGCTGCCTCTTTGGTTCACATGTTGGAAGCTAGGTTTGTTAATCTTAATCCTATAATGCAGCAAATGTTTCTTAAACTTCATGATATGAAAGAGGGTGAAAAGAAAGATTTTGTTTTAGAAACTCTTCTTAAAGAATTTGGTGATGTTGCTGGGGAGGCTAGAAAAGTTTTCATTCGTTATAAGATGCTTGGCTATTTTATTGATATTGCTAATACACTTGAGAAGCTTGAAAAAGATAGGCTTAAGTACACTAATGAACCCAATTATGAGGGAGAAGTCAAAATACCAATACCTTTTAAGCTTGTAGGAATGCATGAGGCACTAGAAAAGAATTTTGATTGGATTGTTCCTGAAAATTTATTTGATGAGGATAGTGTGCCTAAAAGTAATGAAAGAGGAGTTTCTGAAACTTATATAGATAAGATACAATGCATTGTTGAGAAAACTTCCAACCTTTCTATTGATGCTTCATCACTTGGAAACACTTGATTCTTACTTTCTGCGCCTAGCTGAAAGGCGTTAAAGAAAAGCGCTTATGGGAGACAACCCATTATTTTATTTCTGCAATTTTTCTTTTCTTTTTGAGTCAAGGAGTTGTTTACTTCTGTAACAATTCCTTTGTATCTTTATTTTATCGCATTGTTGTGCCAAGTATTGCCTCTAATAGGAAGATGATGCTAGATTTGGATTTCTGCGCAGGAACAGATTTCTGCTGTTCACCGTTTTACTTCTGTAAAATCACAGAAAAATTATTTAAATCTGCAAATTTTTGTGCGTGATCCTCAGATATGTACGCATCTTTCGTTAGTTTAAAGTTTTTCGATCTGAGCAACGTAAGTGCCTCGAAAAAATTCGTCTTTGCAGACTGTTCTGTTTAGACAGATTCTGTCTTTTATTTTTCGCATTCTCTCTTTTACTAGTGTTGAGTGGAATTCTTTTTTAGGGTGAAGAGCTTCACATAACATCAGTGGCAGTAGTTAATGTTAAAAGTAACGGTCATGTTTGTGTCCTTATAGAACATGTGAGTTTTTGATTGTGCACTAACCCTCTAATGAGAATTACTCTGAGTTTGGTGTGGCGGAAGTTTTCAAGGGTCAAGAGAGAAGGATGATATAATGTGATCAAGAAGAGTGAAGAGCTTAAGCTTGGGGATGCTCCCATGGATCACCCCAGCATATTTCAAGAAGACTCAAGCGTCTAAGCTTGGGGATGCCCTTATCAGGTCATCTCTAGTGAAACTATATTTTAATTCTTTCACATCATATGTGCTTTACTTGGAGCGTCTGTGTGCTTTTATTTTCAGTATTTTATTTTTCTTATGGTCAACTTGATTGGACCCTAGCATTCTTGATTGGGAGAGAGACACGCTCCGCTTTTTCATATGAATACTCCTCTTCACTTATACTTGTTGAGTATTCTTATCTAGCTATTGCTATGCTTTTAGCTCCTGTTTTGCATGCATCTCTTATTCAGAGCTGTTAGTTCTTTTAAAGAAAGTACTCTCTTGCTTCACTTATAATTGTTTGGAGAGTTTATGTTGAAATAAATTGATTGGTGTTTGGTTGGAACAGAAAATGTTGCATGTGGTAGATGGTATAATGGAAAAAGCTTACATATTCTTGTAGATCTGTATTGGATAATTTGATACTTGTCAATTGTTTTGAGTTATCAAGTAGTTCATGTTTAAGCTTTTGTATCATGTAGTTAAAACCTATTAATGAAGAACTACCGTAAAGCTCGTTGAAATTTGGTTTGCATGATTGGTATCTCTAAGGTCTAGATATTTTCTAGTAAAAGGGTTTGGTTAACAAGGAAGACAGTGTAGAGTCTTATAATGCTTGCAATATGTTTTCATATAAGTCTTGCTGTGTCGGTTGATATCCTGTGTTTGCTTCAAATAACCTTGCTAGCCTAAACTCTGTACGAGAGGGAATGCTTCTCGTGCATCCAAAACGTTGAAATTATTACTCCTTTTTGTGTCAATGTTTACCAAGCTCATGAGGACGGGGTGGATGTCTTTATGTCAACTGTCAAACAGACTTTACCACCGGACTAGCGGCATGTACATCCGCTTATCCATTAATTTTGCAAAAAGAGATGGCAAATGGGGTGCCCAGTCCCAATTAATTAGAACTTTAACCGCTTAATTCTCTTCACATTTTTGCCCTGATTTATTAGTCAAGCAATGACAAACAGTGAAATATCTGCATGTGTAAACAAAAGAGAAAGAGGGATGATCTGCCTTGCTGGTAGAAATAACGTCCTTCATGGGAGCCGCTCTTAAAAGTCTGGTTGGCAGGGGTCATATTGTACTTTCCATTTTCTGATTCGTTGACAATTAACAAACACCTCTCAAAACTTATTTTTATTCTCTTTATGATTTCAAAAACTTAAAAAGCTCTAGCACATGATTTAATCCCTGCTTCCCTCTGCGAAGGGCCTTTCTTTTACTTTTATGTTGAGTCAGTTTTCCTACTTCTTTCTATCTTAGAAGCAAACACTAGTGTCAACTTTGGTGCAACAATTTTTATATGCTTGTATATTGCACTTATTATATTGCTTTGTGTTGACAAATATCCATGAGATATATATGTTGAAAGTTGAAAGCAATTGCTGAAGCTTAAATCTTCCTTTGTGTTGGTTAAATACCTTTCACTTAGAACCTATTACTTTATGATTTAACTCTTATGCAAAACTCTTTGATGCTTGTCTCAAAAGTACCATTCATGAATTTTTTTTTGCTTATATGATTCAGTTGTTTGCTCATTATCTACTTGCTAGCAAACTATAGACCATTGACCTGAATCACTTCATTCATAACATGTGCTTTACAATACTATTTGATCAAGATTATGATTGTAGCATGTCACCTCAGAAATTATTTTGTTTTTATCGTTTTACCTACTCGAGGACGAGTAGAACTAAGCTTGGGGATGCTCGATACGTCTCAAACGTATCTATAATTTCTGATGTTCCATGTTGATATTATACCAATTGTTACATGTTTTATATACAATTCATAGCATTTTATGCATTTTCTGGGACTAACCTATTAACAAGATGCCACAGTGCCAGTTCCGGTTTTCTGCTGTTTTTGTATTCCAGAAAAGCTAGTTTGAAAATATTCTCGGAATTGGACGAAACTTGGACAGAACCTCATATTTTTCCAACACGTACACGGAGTCCAAAGGAGAGACGGAGGGGAGCCATGAGGCAGCCACACCATGCGGCCGCGCGGGCCCCCCTGCCGCGCCGTGGGGTGGTGTGGGCCCCATGGGCGTCTCCAGCCGCCGCCCTTTCGCCTATTTATTCCTCCCGACGTGAAAACCCTAAATACCCGAGCCATTATCCACGAAAAGTTCCAGAGACGCCGCCGCCGTCAACCCTAACTCGGGAGGATTCAGAAGCTCTTCCCGGCACCCTGCCGGAGAGGGGAATCATCACCGGAGGGCTCTACATCTCCATGCCTGCCTCCGGAGTGATGCGTGAGTAGTTCATCCTTGGACTACGGGTTCATAGCAGTAGCTAGATGGTTGTCTCTCCACTTTATGCTATCATGTTTAGATCTTGTAAGCTGCCTATCATGATCAAGATCATCTTATTGTAATGCTACATGTTGTGTTTGCTGGGATCCGATGAATATTGAATACTATGTCAAGTTGATTATCAATCTATCTTATATGTTATTTATGATCTTGCATGCTTTCCGTTACTAGTAGATGCTTTGGCCAAGTAGATGCTGGTAACTCCAAGAGTGAGTATTTATGCTAGATAGTGGGTTCATGCCTCCGGTAATCTGGGAGAGTGACAATAACTTCTAAGATTGTGGATGTGGTGTTGCCACTAGGGATAAAATAACCGATGCTTAGCTTAAGGGTGCGCCGTTAGGTCTAATGCATTTTTTACATTACGCACATTACTTAATGTGATTATCCGTTGCTTGCAACTTAATACCAACGGGGAACTCGGATGACAACCTGGAGGTGGATTATTAGTCATAGACGCTGTTGGATAACGGTCTATGTATTTTGTCGTAATGCCCACATGAATATCATAGTAATCATCATGTCATATATATGCATTGTCATGCGCTCAATATTTTGTCAATTGTCCAGCTGTAATTTGTTCACCCAGCATGTTAGTTATATTTTATGGAGAGACACCACTAGTGAACTGTGGACCCCGGTCCATTCTTTTACACTGATAATACAACCAACTGCAAACATTGTTCTTTTTAATTCTCTGCAATTTACTACTGTTTTCCACACCATACGTTTTATCCTTTGTTTTCAGCAAGCCGGTGAGATTGACAACCTCACTGTTTCGTTAGGGCAAAATAGTTTGTGTTGTGTGCAGATTCCACGTTGGTGATCGAGTAAACGGCGCCACCAACAACATTCAGAAGTGATTTCTTGTTCCTACTGGTTCGATTAAACCTTGGTTTCATACTGAGAGAAACTGCTGCTACACTGCATCATACCTTCCTCTTGGGGTCTCCCAACGAACGTGCGATCCACGTCATCAGCTGGCTTTAGAGAACTCCTATAGTCATCAAGAACTCAACCCCCGGTGCTAAAATTCGATTCTGAAGACACGGAAGTGGCTGGTATACTCAAGAAATTCTCTGCGGTCTTTGCTATCACTGGGTATCTATGTGCATTCAGCTTCCACCACACTAGCACATCAAAGTTTTTATTTCGCAAGCTCTCATTCTCCTCATGAAGATACTTGCCAAGCTCATTCTTTGATGTCTCCAAGGAAGATGCGCTCAAGAAGGAGGTAAACTCGCTAGCACGTGAGGGTAGAGAGGAACTTGTATCATCAATTGTAGAGGATGTATTTGCTCTATAAGAATCAGCCTTCTCATGTCGGTGATGCATATCATAAGTGTCATACAATTTTGCTAGCTCTTCATCTATCAACTTATATTCAGCCATAGCTTTCTCATGATCATAGATCTTTTTGAAACACCACGATATATATCTCAGCTTGTACCTTGGGTCAAGAATGGTAGCAATCAACATGACATTATTGGGCTCATCCCAATACTTGCTGAATTTATCCATCATTGCCTCCCCCATAACTTTCAAATTTGGATCGGTGGAACCACAAGCATCTCTAAGTGCAATTTTCACATTGACAACGTGAGGATAAAATATATTGGAAGTAGGATATTTAGAGCCAGAGAATGCAGTAGAAACCTCAGCCAACCGAGCAAGAATCAGTGAAATGGTGTTGAACAATGTCCATTCATCATTTGAGGGCTTCCATGTGTAGTTTGCATCTCTGTCTGCATAAGAATCTAATGCATCCTTATAAGTAGCGACTGTTCTTAGCATGTTGAATGTTGAATTCCATCTATGCTCCTTTCCAGGTTGCATCGTCGGTGACGCTCGCTCAAGAAGACTAGAAGAGAAGCAGGCAAACGGCGGTGAAGGACAAGAGCAGTCCGCAAGGTCCAAGATTTCTGGCCAAACGGGGAAAAGATTAGTTAATTCAGGGCCTATGAATCCAAGAACACATCGGAAGCTCACGAAAGATGGAGAATAGAGACGTACTCACAACCCTGCTACTGGCCTGCTGCCGGAAGGGCGGCGGCCGCGAGCCCGCGACTAGAAGCACGGCGATGGCGCCGCCGCCGCGTGCGTCCTTGAATCATCCAGGCGAGCAGCTACAGGAGGAGCGGGTGGCCAGGGAGTAGGGGGAGGCGGGGAGCCATGGGGTGCGGAAGGGCGGCGGCCGGCGGCAGGTGTCCCCGTCGATGGTGGCGGCCGGTGGCGGCCGGCGGCGGGCGGGGTTAACCCTAGCGAGGCGTGAGCAGAGCAGGTCCGCGAGGTGACGAGATCGGGACAGGATGAGCACGATTCGATCAATGACTATTCGATCTATTCGTGTAAAAAAAATGCTACGGCTCGCGAGCCAGCCGAGCCGAGCCTCGAGCCCAATTTCAAGAAATTTTTAGAGGCAAGCCGAAGCTGGCTCGGCTCGAGTTTTCTTGAGCCTAACCGAGCCGGCTCGGCTCGATTCCAGCCCTACACGGGACGGAAGATGAGTGACACCAGAGAATCTCCTCACGCCAATTACCATATACCATATCCGTTGTGCGAGAAAGCGACACAAGTCACATGAGCTGGTGTGATGTGCAACGACGAACCAGTCCGTCCCCTGTGTCTGGATGGTCCGGTGTGCGGTCCGTATTCTTCTCGTGGAAACTTTGGGGGATAAGATCGCGGGACTATTTTAGGGTCCTAGTGTCAGCATTTAATGTGGCTAGAAAAAGCGACAGTGGCGGTGTCGAACCGTGATTGAGTGAGCCCACGAGCATGATTTCACCACACACTTGTTGTGTAAACAATCTTTTGAAGGGCTACAAGTCTAGCACGAGTACGTAGGGGACTATAGTATTTTTTTTTACATGAGGGCTCGTCCTTAGCCTATACTAGTATATATATATATATATATATATATATATATATGCACTTTAAGTCTGCAAGTGTAGTACGAGCACCAACTGGGAATCAAACGCCTATCCACAAAAATAGGTGTTCGATGTTCCTTTATGTCCTACAGCCGTCCGGTCACGCTTACACGGCACGTTTGATCCGCTTCAATTATTGGTTGACAAAAAGGAAAATAGAAGAATGGCATCTAGCTAGTGTTTCATATATAATGCTCTCGTGTGTTTGCACGTACTACAATATACTACTCCTACTACCTACTAAGTGGCACCAAAAGTTCGGTGGCCTTCGGTTCCCCTTTCTACCCGGCCGTCTCCTTCAACAAAACTGGCATTGATTTAACATCGTCTTAAGTGGTCAGAACGAATAGGATCCTGCACCCTGGGAAATCAGAACGTACTGACGGACGACAACAAACAAATATGTGTAGCTTTCATGCATGTCTTACTCAAATCAATAAGATAAGATCTCAGCTAATCAATTCATATATATTCCAGCAAAAAAAAAACCAATCAATTTATGCTTGCGGGACGTGTAGAAAGAGCACACTGAAGAGCACGTCTAATCAATTTATGCTTGCGGGACGTGTAGAAAGAGCTCACTGAAAAAAAAAACTAATCAATTTATGCTTGCGGGACGTGTAGAAAGAGCACACTGAAGAGCACGTCCACTTTCCCCCTCTGGTTACCGTTTGAGAGAGGCGAAAATGGAGTTCGTCTTCGTCCCTCGTCTCGCCGACGGCCGATTCGTCGGTCTCCTCCCTCTCCGGCCGCCGTTGTGGTGGCGGGAGGGTGGGGAGACCCCGGATTCGTGCCCGAGGCTTGTAGATAGTAGGTTTAGGTTTCTCGGCGGCGCTGGAGAGGTGGTGGCTGCGGCGGCGCCATGGAATAAAGGTGCGGGGGCTCGATCTCCACCTCGGCAGCGCTCTGCGGGGCGGTGTCGGCGAGCTTCCGGCGTGGTTCCCTCCTGGATCGATGGATCCGGTGAGGCTTGGGGCTCTGGGCTTGGTCGAAGATGCGAAGACGGCGACCGGCTGTTGGAGATTTTGTCCCTTGCTCTTCTCTTCGCTACGGTAAGGTGTGCTCTGATCTTGCTGTGGAAGATCTGGGGGTGGGGTAGCTGGGCACTGGCGTTCGTCGCCGGAGGTTCTGGTTGCCTGTGCAGGAGCATATGGGTTGGAAGAGTACGGCAGTGTTGGCTTGTGGCGTTCTTCTCTCTGGCCGGCCGTGGTGGCGAGGGGAGAGTTGGAGGTCGCAGGTTGAGCTGGTGCGTGGTTGCGGCTGCTGGGTGGTGGAAGTTGCTGGAGAGGGACCTGGCCACCTCTGTCGAGGTGAGGCGCCGCTGGGCCTAGGTCCGGCACATGGGAAGTTTGGGGTGCGTCCCCGGCCAATGTTCCTTCTTCGTCGTCTTCTCTGGCTCCGGCGAGCTAGTCAGTTTTGCGGCTCATCAACGCCTGTGGCGAGAAGCTTCTCCTGTGCCGTGGTGCGACCTTGGAAGCGACGGATCTGTCTCCGTCGGTGGCTTCGTCATGAAGATTTCGACCTCCGTGGTTGTGTGGAGGAAGAAGGACCACAAGGATCTTTCTGCTTTTTTAGTTTTCTACAAGGTCCTTTCTGTAAGCTGGTTGCAGCTGTGTCTGCGTCTGTATTCGTCATGTATTCTACTTGTATGTGTCCCTGTATGGTGTACCGTCTAGTATACAAGTAGTTTACTTCTAAAAAGAAAGAGCACACTGAAAGCGTCTTCCGGCATGATACCGACACCCAGCTCGCGGCTCCAATCCGTGAAGACGGTAAGACTCTTGGACCATCTCACTGTCTCAGGCTCTCTCAGCTCGATCCTCTCTTGTTTGATGGCGGCATACACGCACGCACGCACCACTACAGTTGCTTTCCTTACTGTCTGCGACATTGTTTGCAAAGAAAACCTTAAGACCCTATAATAATAAGCTAAAATATGTGCCTTTCCATGAAGCAAAAAAGGCAGAACTCTCGGTCGCGGCACCTACTACGCCAATCGATGCAGGAAAAGCAAGCTAGCACCGAGGTACCACTGACGGTGCACTCGTAGTACGTAACATTAAAAAAATGACGTCGCAGCTAATTAATGAGGAGAAAGGCATATAGAGTAACATAGTTAGTTACCATCACATAGCGCTTCACAGGACAAAATGAGTCTACAAGCTAATAAATGAGACCATCTATGTCACTTTCTTTATGTTATTTTGCACTATGTAGGTAATAACATATGCATGTTACTAGTATAAGTTACTTCCCACTATGGCCAGCCTAAGAGCCAGCATAATAATACAACCGACTGCCGGCTATATCTTGGTGACATGTCATATATAGCCAATCTTATAATCGGTATGTATAATAGTTGGCTAGTAATATATACTACTTTATTAATGTATGACCCAATATACACTCCCACGAAGTTTTTTTTTGGAGTGCTGAACCTAGTTCTTATTTTACAGAACCGCTTCTCTTATCTCCCGTTCTCTTTCTTCCAACTCAGTAAAAATATAGTATTTAAACTCATATAGCCTGTTTACATCATCTTATTATACATGCTCTAATAATCCTCAGTGGTACCTCAGTGCATGTTCACCTGTACAAACTAATCCTCGGCCAACTCTATTATTGGACATTTGGACTTTGGACGCATTCCTTTTGACCTCGCTCGCAGTTCACCGTGGAACAAAGCTACGTATGACAGTGGTGTTCGTACGTGCTAAATGTTAGAAAAACCATGATATGTTTGGAGTAGAACTCTTGTATCGGAACCTTGGCTTGCACGGGTTACCAAACTTATAACCCTCTCAGATCGATTGTTGATATATATATCAAAAAATGTTTGCTAAAAAGGAGAGTGCCTAAGGAGGGAGCTACGCACCCTCCAACAACCGTCGGAGCTACGTAGGAGATTCGCTCTGGTCAAACAATGAACAAATCAACCAGGACAACCACCAGTATAATCAATAGGATTATAAAGCCTGACACTCCGTATTCTACATTATCTTGTGTTTCGTAAGACCCAAACTTGTCGGTCACGCTGCTAGGATCAACGAACATCAACAAGGACAAATAAAGCCTGCCACTCCATATTCAATATTATCTTGTGTTTTGTAAAGACCCTAACTTGTCACAGTCACGCTGCTAGGATCTAAAAAAAAAGTAAAACGCTGTTACAACCAGCAATGAAAACAATTTATTTTAATGTCCAGAAAATGGCACTCCTCAAAAGACACCGGTAAGAGCATCTCCAACCAGATCACACTTCCCCATATACCTCCGGTCGAACAGTCCGGACAGCAAAACGCCACCTAACCGGATCCCCATACCTAGTCCAAACGTTCGGGCTATGCGACGACACTCGTATCTAGCCCATATGTGAGGCGGAAATGGGGCTGCCTGGATACGTCCGTCACGTCGGATCCGACAGGCCGGACCCACCCCAAATCACACTAAATCGGATCGAACCCTCGCCGACTCCATCCTCCTCCATTTTGCCTCGCCCGCGCCGTCCCCTCCTACCTCCGCCGCCTTTCCCACCCTAGCTCCGCCGCCACCCCGAACGTGCAGTGCGCCGACCCAAACCCTCCCCGTACTTCGCCGCCGCCCCGTACGCCGTGCCCTGGTACGTTTACTCCGCCGGATATACACCTCGTCCATTATGTGTTCGTCGGATTGCCGGAGCTGTTTTTTGATTATTTTTGCTCATTTTTACGCATGGATTCGTCGGATGATGAGTTTGATTACTCGGATTTTGATCAGGTAATGTACAAAGAGTTCATCGATGATGATGATGATGATTGCGAGATCGATGACGACGAAGATGCGGACATGATGGGCATCCTTAAATAAATGGAGAAGAAAGATGAGCATGTTGATCAACTTCAAGGGGTCGATAAAGGGCAGGATAGTTGTTCTCCGTGATAGGATCAAGGGAGGAAGGGATCTCTACCGCGACTAATACTTCAACTCGGAACCGGTATTCCATGAGGGTTTTTTGGCGTCTCTTCCGGATGAGCTCTAGTTTGTTCCGGCGCATAGTAAAAGGTGTGAATAAGTTTTATCCCTACTTCAGGTTGAGGAAAGATTGTTGCGGACAACTTTCATTCTCTCCTATGCAAAAATGCACAGCTGCTTTGTGGATGCTTGCCTATGGTAAAGCTGCGGATGCCGTTGATGAGTACGTCTGGATGGGGGAGAGCACATGCATTGAGGTTAGGGTGAAATTTGCATATGCCGTGGCGAAAGTGTTTGGACCGGAGTATCTGAGAGAACCAACTGTCGAGGACACCGAAAAGTTAATGGCCATCGGAACAAAAAGAGGTTTTCTAGGTATGCTTGGTTCAGTCGATTGCATGCATTGGCAATGGAAAAACTGCCCAACAGGTTTGCGTGGGCAGTACCAAGGTCACACAAAAGAGGCCATAAGGACTTGTGGATTTGGCATGCTTTTTTTGGCATGCTAGGTTCCCACAACGACATCAATGTGTTTCAGCGCTCTCCCCTATTCAAGAGACTCTGTAATGGGGATGCTCCGGCGTGCAACTACACTATCAATGGGCATGACTACACCTACTACCTTGCCGATGGTCTCTATCCTCAGTGGGCGGCATTTGTGAAGACTATATCCAATCCCCAAGGTCAGAAACGATGTCACTTTGCAACTATGCACGAATCTGCTAGGAAGGATGTTGAGAGGGCATTTTGAGTGCTCTAAGCTAGTTGGGATATTGTTCGTGGAGCTGTAATGATGTGGGATTCGGAGACATTGTGGGAGGTGATTACTTGTTGTATAGTTTTGCACACCATGATTGTGGAGGACGAGGGAGAAGGGGCAGCCCGGACGAATGATTTTGAGAAGCCCGGAGAATATGTCCACCTCCCAGAACAAGATGCAGTGCATGTTCTGAACTTTCTTGAGATGCATCGACAACTTTGAGATCAACAAGCGCACGTGCAACTACTCAATGTCTTGTGGAACATATGTGGATCCACACTGGAAATCAATGAATTTTACGTTTGAATTATGCACTACGAATAATTTGAACTATTTGTATTTGAACTATGCACTCCGAATAATTATATGTTGTAATTTGAACTATTATTTGTGACTTCGAATAATTTAGGATGCTCTATGCGCATGTATTGCATGGATTTGAGGAATGAAAATGGGGGGTGTGGTTGTAGGAGGGGACATTTGAGGGTTGGCCGACTGCTGTCCGCGGATACGTCTAGACGTGTCCGCGGACATATAGGGGGTCGAAATAGGCAAGTCCGGTTGGAGATGCTCTAAAGTAAAAAACCAGGAGAACCGTAGAGGAGAAATGCAACTTGTGACTACATCCGGTGGCCATCTTGTTTTACAGCAGTGGGGAGCATGTGGGCCACCAAACTTCCGCAGAAGGCAGCAGTACATATATGAAGGTATTTAGAAAATATAGTGCAAACTATAGTCTCACTTGCAATTTTTTCACGTAACTTGATTTAAAATATCTTAGATATAGTATTTGAACATACTCAAACCAATAAGGTATTACATATATTTACGTATGGCTGTATATGAGACATGGGTGTAACTACACCCAGGAGTAGGAAGGATTTTTCCTATATATATATGTGTGTGTGTGTGCACACATCAGGCGGCCCTGGAGGGTAATACGCCAAACACCAAAACCTTGATTTATATATGGTATCAGAGCCTTCTCTTTCTCATTGCATCTATAGGGCTCTCGTTTCCCACACTGGTGTCTCCTCGTCGACAACCTCTTGTAGTTGCTTGGTCAAGCCGTGATGGAGAAGCTCGGCTGCGACAATTACCTTCTATGGAAGGCGCAGGTCCTCCCTCAGGTGCGTGGTGCCCAGATGAATGGGTACCTTGATGGAACTCTCACTGCTCCGCCGAAGACCTTTGAGGTGGATAAAGCTAACAAGACCGGCGCCGAGACGGTGCCAAATCTAGAGTATGGGCGATGGATCGCTTTTCAAAAGTCAAAATATGTAAAGTTTGATCAAGCTTTAAGAAAAAATCATTAACATTTACAATACAAAACCAATGTCGTTAGATACATCATGAAATAGGTTTCATATGATATCTAAAATAGTGTAATAGTTGTTGATAGTTTTTTGCAAAAACTTGGTCAAAGTTTACATTTTTTGACTTTTCAGAAAAGTTTATTTTATGACATGAGTATATTTTATTTTGTCTCGCGTAGTTACCAATTTATTTCTTTTACCTAGTTTGACACCAAAAATATAAGATATTTGTATCAGTTCCGAATTGAGTAAACATCTGGTCCGCATCCGTATTCGAGTAACATCCGCTCTGTATTCATATTCGATAACATACCTATTCATATCTATATTTATTTTGAAAATACAAAAACGGAGGAGAGAAGGACACTATCCGCTCTGTTTCCACCCCTAGCATGATGGGTGTACGTGCTGTTGTAAATCTATGGTTGTTAATTTACTTCTGGGTCCCACTCTTAGAAAATTTGGCACCACCTACGTTGGAGAGAAAGTAGATATTTGAGAGCATCTCCACCGGCGCTCCCAATAGGGCTACTGGGGCGCCGGACGCAAAAACGGCGCCCAGCCACGGCTCCAATAGCGGCAATTTTGCTAGATGGGCCCACTAAAATGTCCGGCACTCCCACCACGCCCCGGTCCATAGGGAGCGGCGTGGGAGTGCCTGACAGACGCAGAAACCGTCGCCATGTCGGATACTGACCTGCGGGCCGCCCCTGTCAGCGACTCAAAGATGGTCAAATGGGATTAAGTGCTGGCGACAGGTGCCGGTCAGCTTAATTAAAGACGCGTAGCGGTTCCCCTGACGGGCGCAGACGCGTCGCGCTTCACCTCCCTGACGCGCGTCGCTGGCGTTATGACGCCAGGGGAACCGTCGCCAGCGTTAATGGGCGCCACCAACCCTCCCACGCGTCCTTCCCGTGCCGGCCTCCTCATCACTTCGCCGTTCACCTATCCCATTCACATCTTCTTGTAGCAATGGTGCACAACGACAAAGCCGGCGGCAACGGGAGCGACGGCTCCCTATACAAGACATGCCTCACCAAGGAGAAGGCTTCAGTGGTCACGAAGAACGGCCTCCTCGTGCCGTTGGGCCTGCGCCTCCCCACTGGCTAGAACATCATCTTGGGCGGCCTGGCCGTCCCGCCTCTCCCCACTGGCGAGGCCAGACTGCGTGCTCATCCGGGATCGTCGCCGCCGCCTCACGCCGGCACAGCTGGCAGAACCGGATTATGACGAAAACAGCCCAAGTTGGCCGGCCATGCTCGCGGCGGAGCGGCAGGTGGCCGTCGACCACTATGAGGTCCTCGCGCAGTACGGCTACCAGCACCGCAATCGCAGGTGCCGTGGGTCGGTCCGGTGGGCTCAGCGTCGCGCACATCGTCGCACTCCTCCTCGTAGCGCAGTCCGGCTCCCCCTTCGTTGCCAAGCAGGAGCACCCTCGCCGTGGGCTGCTTCTTCCTCGCGCGTAGCGGCTCCCCACCTCGTCAAGGTCAAGCAGGAGCAGCCCTCGCCGCAGAGGGGTGGCGGTATCGTCATCCGAGAATCGCAGAGCGCGCCGGCGCCCCCCCTCGTCAAGGTCAAGGAGGAGAGCCCTCGCCGCCGCGGGGCCGGCAGTTCTTTGGCCGCAAAAGGCGAAGAAGGAGTCCGCCGCTGAAGCCGCCGAAGACGGAGGAGCAGGACGACGACGAGGAGTTCGAACGACAGCTCGCCCTCCCCAAGAAACTGTCGTTCGACACGATACAGCCGGCATTGCCCGAGTTCATAGAGGCGTGGTCGGCGTCGGAGTGCGGGATCGTGACAATCCCCGACGACGATGACGGGCCTACGGAGGCGATGATGACGGCGCGGGCGATGCCGGGGCCGGCGGCGACTGGTCGGTTTACGACCAATTTTACGATACCCACTACTAGGATTAGATTAGTTTTCGAATTTCGTTCCAATTTGTAAAATATAATCTAAATTTGAATGAAATTCGCCATTTTAAACTGGTGCGACAACCTGTACCGAGGCTCCCAATAGCGTCTATCCGGGGACAGTTGTCGGACCGTCTATCGGATGAGCGGAGGTGGAGATGCTCTGACACCGGGAAAATGCGACGTTGCTAGTTGCTACGGGCCTCCCGCCGCATCGATGGCGATAGCCTGCTGGACCACCCAGCGATAAATGTTTCCAGTTCTTTTTTTGCAATACCATAAGTGGGTCCCGATCAGTGCTGACAACTGTATACCAGTCAGTAAACAATGACCGTTCTGCGCAGGGGCAGACCAAATCCATACCACGTAGGACGTAAGCTGAGGTGGACCAAAACCATTTTGGCCCGCCGCGCTACCGGGCCGACCTGTGTCACCAAAAAAAGGCATGCCAAAAGCACACGGAGAAAGCCGAAAATGATGCCGCTGGAGGCGGCAAAAGCCCTGCTCAGTGGTCGGGAGTGACGGTGGCCGCCCACCCAGGTTCGATCCTGGATCGACCTAACCCTGTTCACAGTTTGGTCTCAACCCGATCAAACCGTGGAACCAACCCGACATAAACCGTATGGCCGGTTTCAGCGGTTCCTAGTTTTTGGACGGCTTGAAACCGTCGAGACCGTCTCAATCCCCTTTCTCACCTCCGCCGCCACCATCGATCCAGCCTGCACCGGCTGGCCTCCTCCGGCCGTCCTCGCCCGCCGCCACTCGTGGTCGTCCCCGACCCCACCACGGTGGGCTTCAACCTCCACTCCCGAGCGCCTCCTCCCTCCTCCTGCTCCGGCTGCAGCCGGCAGATTTGGTGCAAGAAGCGGCGGTTGAAGCCCTCCAGGTCCTCCTCCTCGGAGACTGAAATTCCGTCGAGGCTGAAGTCGTCCGTGCCCCCCGCGTTCCGCGCACGAGCACGGTCGTCCCGTCGCGCCCGCCCGGGACCTCCAGGGCCGAGGCGCCGGCGGCCGACGCCGTCAGGTTGCGCACGCGGCCGATAACCTCGACGGGGTGCTCCGTGGCGGCCCCACCCGCCCCGCCGTGGTTGGGTGTTGCTGCGCGTGGCCAGGCGGGCGGGAAGTGGAGGCGGTGCTTGGAGGTGGGCGTCCGGAACGGGGTCGCCATCCCCGTCTACGGTGTCATCGGCGGACGGCGGCGCCCTTGGCCGCGAGTATCGTTGATTTTCCAAACCGTCTGGAACCATATAACCCGTCCAAACCAAACCGTCCCAAACCGTTGATTTTCCGCTGGTTTCTCCAAACCGTCGAAACCCAGTTAAACCGGGGATGCCCAGGGTTAGATCTACCGGTGTGTCTAACCGGGGCTTTGCCCACATAATAAATTAATTCTGTTACCTCTCGCGCGTTCGTGCCACAACATTTGAGCTCTTCAAAGCGTGGTGTGTGTAGTTTGTAGGTCTAACTTGCGAGCTAGTGTGGTCTGTGTGGGTGTGGGTGTGGCGTGCGTGAGTGTGGTGTGAGTGTGTGCGTGAGTTTAGATATTACGGATGTACTGTACTACGATCAAGAAGAGGCCCTAAAAACTACAAAGTCCCACCACCTCCTCACCACACTCCACTCACCCACTGAGACGCAGCGAGCTAGCGTGGCGAGGCCAGCGAAAAAGCTAGAGGAGGCGGCCATGGAGATGGTCCTGGACTGGCGTTCGGTGGCCTCGCTGATCGCGACGGTCATGGTGTTCCGGACGGCCATGCGGGACTTCGTCCCGCCGGAGGTCGAGCGGTGGCTACGCCGCTTCCTGGCGCGGGTCGCCACAGCGTTCCGGGCCCCACGGCCACCATCCTCATTGACGAGGCCGACGGCGCCGCCATCACCGGTGCAGCCAACGACCTCTACGACGCCGCGCAGCTCTACCTCGGCGCGCGCTGCCTCGCCGAGGCCCCCGCCGTGCGCCTCTACAAGCCGCGCCAGGCGAGCCGCGCTGTCGCCTCCCTCCCGGACGCCCACACCGCCCACGACACCTGGAAGGGCGTCACCGTCAGGTGGACCTCCACCGCGCGCCCCGCCGATCGCGGTGGCGGCAGGGGACCCGGAGCTGGCGGCGACCACCGCAGCCTCGAGCTCCAGTTCCCGCACCAGCACCGCCATTTCATCCACGACAGCTACATCCCCCACGTCATCGACGAGGCCACAAGGATGCGGCTCAAGTCACGGGAGCGCCGGCTCTACACCAACCGCGCCGCCGCGTTCGGCGAGGACTACCACCGCCTCTGGACCTCGCACGCGTTCTCCCACCCCTCCACGTTCGACACGATCGCCGTCGACCCGGCGCTCCGCGAGGAGCTCCGCGCCGACCTGCTCCGCTTCGCATCCCGGCGGGAGTACTACGCGCGCGTCGGCCGTGCCTGGAAGCGCGGGTACCTGCTCCACGGGCCGCCCGGCACCGGCAAGACCAGCCTCGTCGCAGCCATCGCCAATCTCCTCGAGTTTGACGTCTACGACCTGGAGCTCACCACCGTGCCCACCAACTCCCACCTCCGCCGCCTTCTCGTCTCCACCACGCCCAAGTCCGTCGTCGTCGTCGAGGACATCGACTGCTCCCTCGACCTCTCCGACCGCAGGAAGAACGGCGGCGGCGTTGACGAAGACAACAACGCGCAGCTGGCGATGTTCTCCCGGAGGCCGTGGCGGCGATCGGGCGGGAGTCCATAAGCCTCTCCGGTGTGCTCAACTTCGTGGACGGGCTCTGGTCGTCCTGCGTCGGGGAGCGCCTGATGATCTTCACGACGAACCACCCGGAGCGGCTCGACCCGGCGCTGCTCCGCCCCGGCCGCATGGACCGCAAGATCGAGATCGGCTACTGCTCCCCGGCGCGCTCCGCGTGCTCGTCAAGAACTACCTCGGCGTCGGCCGGAGGACCCCGATGACGACGATCCCGACACATTGAACGACCTCATGGCCGAGGCCGAGGGCCTGCTCGCCGCCGACGTGCGCATCACGCCCGCCGACATCGGCGAGGTGTTCATGGGCTGCGACGGCGCAGGCACCTCCGCCGCCTTGAGGAAGCTCGTCCTCGAGCTGCATCGCAGGAGAGACACGCCGGCCGTAGACGCGGCGCAGCCGAGTGCATTGACAGTATAGAGACGAATATGGAGTAAGGCATGCAGAGAGTGAGATTTAATTACCTGAACGTGCTTGTTGCAGCAATGCCTGGGGGATTACAGAGTTAACTTGGTAGTAATTCAGCGTGATATTAAGCAAGAGATCGGTCGATCGATGGCAGACGTGCCATCGTGTTACTGTTTTGCATGTAAGTGGCTACTTATTTTTTACCTGGCCTTCTGTTGTCTAGTACTACACCTAATTACTTGCATAATGGTTGTTAACCAGGCATGACAATCGGCAGTTGTAAAAAGTTTGTTCCGTCTTTTATAAGCACTTATTCTATTCTTGTTTGAGCTTTCGCACGGGTATTATTGAGGATGGCAGTCGGTCAAAAATGTTGATGCCGGAAAACGATGGGAAAAAATGAATATACCTATAGCACCTTTCCACGCTACCAATAAGCATATAGAGTGCAAGGGAAGATACAAAAAAGTACTCCCTCCGTCCCATAATATAAAATATTATTACAAACATATTGGTTGTAATAACATCTTAACATATCAATATAGGAGTATATTGGTTCTAATAACATCTTATATTATGGGACAGAGGGATTACATCCTAAGATGGCTGGCGCCCCTCAGTAATATCGTGGTGCAGCAATAGCAGCAAGTGAAAAAGGTGATATAAATATAGTAGAGCTTAGGAGTTTTTTTTTTGAGAGAAAGAGCTTAGGAGTTAGCATAGCAGCTACTCGTCTTGAGACCAAGATGTCGGAAACCTCGTCGGCTATGCACCAATCAGTATCTTCCTCTGTATTACTACCTTTCATGCATATATGCATGCTTATGTATATGCCCATCAGCACCTCTCTCTGTTTCTCTCTCCCGTGCTGATTGTTGAATGTAATCGAGAAGTAAACTAGAGACAAGACAAATGATTCAAGTGCATTTCTTTATTGATGATGTTCATGTATATATACACAACTGGAAGGGGTGCATCGAGAGGTACGTCTGTTGGTGAAGGCGTCAATCGGGAGGAGCAACCGTCACGGCGGTTGCCAAAGTGGCAACTGCACACACGCGGGAATGCGGGGATTCCCCAAACTAACCGTTGTTGTTAATTAGCCTTACACTCCCCTAATCACCGCTTGACCGTGTGATTGATCATCATCTTGATAAAGACTCCCAAAAAACCCGTGGGAAAAAAATGTGAGGAGTGGAGTAGGATATGCTGTTAAAACATCTTCAAACCAAGTGAAAAAAACAAGGAGAAAATGATATAGCATATAATGGCTATTGTCTCTATTAACTCAATATGAGGAAACCCATGGAGTTTGGAGGACAATAAATATGTTGTGTATACTTCCTCTAAAAACCCCGGAGGGGAAACAGAAAGTATGACATATGATCCTGTATTGATATTACATTATTAAAAACCTTGATGAGAACCTGAAAAGTAAACTCATAAAGGAAAAAGAGTGTAATACGATGCTTTGAACAGTTATAATTCAGGAAGATTCTCCCCCTCACCCTTGCAAATCCCGGAGTGTCGCATAGCAATTCAATGAACTTATTTCTGGAATGTTGAAGTTGGTAGAACTTTGTGAATTTGGGAAGATTCCCCCCTCACCATTGCAAATCCCGGAGTTTATCACATGATTTGACCTGCAAGATGTTTATTTCCCCACTCATCCGGAGTTCATGAGGATAAAACAATTTGGGGGCAATATGAAGGGATTCGTGTATGGAAAAAAAAATTCGTCCTACACGATCAAACCCAAGATCCATCTATGAAGGTACAAGCGAGATTGGATCTAGATCGTTACCAACACCGTGTAGTGGAAGCTGATGTCGGTGTAGCTAGTTGATGCCGATTCCCGCAGCTAGGCTATCCCTCCCAGCCGCGAGAATGTTGTCTCTGTCCTCGGATCGAAAGTACAATCCCGCTGCCGGTATCCACCGTTTGTCCTCTTCAGTTCAGCAGCGCTCCGCCGTAGAGCTTTAGAGAAGTCGGAGTACGTCATCCTTTCGGCGTATGGTGGAGAACCACAATGGGAGAGAGAGAGAGAGAGAGAGAGAGAGAGAGAGAGGGAGAGGCAGCCCTTAAGTCCACCTTGCGCATCTGGGGGGGGGTTCCCTCTCTTTATATAGGGAAGGGGGAGGGAGACTTGGAGGAGGGGCTCCCTCCCCCAGTTGCCACCGCCCCTGGTGGGGCCCCTAGGGCCGGCGCACTAGGGTAGGGGTGGCGCCCCCAAACCCTAGCCGCCGCCCCCTTTCCTTCCACAGCAAGCAAGGTGGGGCGCCCCCCTTTCTTGGGCCTTTGGCCCATGCAGCTGCCCCCCCCCCACTGGGTCAAATCCAGTGGGGCAGTCCATGGACCCTCTGGAATCTTCAAGAACCTTCTGGACCCTTCCAGATCCTTCTAGAATCTTTTGGTTCCCTCTTGGTCATCCAGGACCTTCCCGGTGCCCCGGAACTCTTCCGATTTTCTCTCTGAAACTCCTTCGATCATTCCGGAACAATTCCGGTGACTCTCTCGCATATATCCGACCATCGTAGTACTCAACTAACTGAACATGACTTAAGCATGTGACCCCACAGGTTCGATAACGTGTGGACATAATCAATAGCGGAGCCTGGACGCCCATAATGATTTCCACCGATATACGAATGGATTCGAGTGAACATGTTGTTCCCGTACATGGTTCCCTTTCCTTTGCGATACTTAACAAATCCCGAGGTGAGATATGTCGGTATCCCCGTGACACCACACTTGGTCACTATACCTGTTAACCTCGTTACCGGTTTGTTTATCCTTTTCTCGTTACCGTATTCTGGTGTTCCCGTGATCATATCACACTGTGTCTGCGCAGACGAAGATGAACACCGTAATACCGAGTGGGCCTCATAGTATCTCTCCATCGCCGGAGGAGCAAATCCCAATCTTGAACTATTAAGCCCTGGACATGCCTTTCCGAGATACCTGGAAACTGCCGTTATGATCTCCCTGTTACAGTAGACGTTTGACAGTACCAAAGTAAAACGTCCGACATGTAGGATCATAATATTCTCATGGTCTAAGGACATTCATATACGTTAACACTTCTATGATATTACTAACAATGTAATGACGATGATATCTCTTAGCATATCAAATGGTTGGGTCTGTCCAGCACTCATTTTTCCGCCAACAATGTGCTCCCATTGTTGTCGGTATACCTTAAACCCATGACCAGGAAAACGGGGTCATCATACAACACATGAGCTAGTCTTAGAGTCAAGACTAGGGCACTACTTTGTGTTTATGTTTCCACACGTGCATATGGGTTTTGCTCTGAATCTCACATTCAAGAACCATAGCAGTTATAGCACATAAATATAAACATTAATTATGAAACTGATATTAATAATAACATTTATTATTGCATGTAGGGCATATCTCCATCACAATATGTTTAGTGATATTGCTCTTTATGTAACCTGTTTACATCTGTGCAACACAAGCAACATTATCTTTGTACATAATGGTTGATGATTCCAGAGAACCAATACCACATGACTAATGTATGTGGTTTATCATTCCGTGAAGCCACACATGTTAACATGAAGCCTTGTATTTCAGAATGATCGGTATGTATAGTCACCAGAGTTTGTTTTAAAGACATCTATGGAATGATAATTATACCATGTAGGTACATACCATGGGGATCGGGTATGTAGCTAGTATCAGTGTATCTGATGATATTGGAGTTCAGATTTTTCCGAAGTTGAAATAATAGGTCAAGATATTTGGTGCCTTGGAGATATCGAAAGACATTCTTGATACCCATCCAATTGTGTTGGTAGGTCCAATGGCACGGAGATTTGGAACTTCAGGTCCCAACATCTCTTTTCCATCTTCTCGTGGTTTGAATGTATCTCTCTCTACGTCTAAAGCCGAACAACCCTGCGAGATTGATATGACTTGTCCATTTTAAGTTTCTCCAATATTTTCTGTGTAGCGAACCTGCACTTAAAAATTGGCAAGTCCCTGTGTATAGTGCAAATCCCTGGATCGATTCATTTGCACACACAGTATAAGATGAATATCACAACAAAGTATCAATTATTACACGTGGATCCAGTACTTAGGAAAATATTCATTACAACTTGCATAGCACGAAGCTAGCTTTGAAAGAGTAAAGCAGCGGAAAACATTATTCTTCATGGAGTCCCCATAATCTTCATGTGCCATAGGCGAACATGTTGGTTGAAGACTCGAAACCTTAAACGAAAGCTCACTCATCGTCGGAATAACCTGCAACAGGAAAAACATGTTGCAACAAGGTGGGTCACAACCATATGAAATGGAACTGGCAAGTGACACTCTGTGGACTCTTAGTGGAATAACTCTAATAACCTATATAAAAATTTAGGCGGGTGGAGTTTAAGGCTATTTTGCGAAAAGCCAACTTTTTCCTATCTCTTCAAAACTAATTTCTTCTAGTTGCAAGACAAGTACGGCATAAAAGCCATTGTCTTCTCTACCCATGTTCACCCATCAAATTAAAGTTTTACTTGAGAACTTGGAATGTTGAGATCCTCCGTTGACGTCCTTGATCAGCTGCTCAGAATTTTCCGTAACCGGGGACACTGCGAAGACTTAGTTTTGACACTCTCGAGAGGTTGTGCACATTCACCATTAGACATAACCAACCCAAACTATCCCCACACTCCAATAGTGATCGGGGAAAAGAAGAAGGTTAAGACGAGATTTTTCAGAAACATTTTCCCACCCCATACTGGCTTGACCCGTTCCACCTACAATCCCCTACATCTGCTTGTCAAGCCGGGATGAGTCCACGCAACTTAATCCATCAAGACAGAGCCCATATAACTAATGGCTGCACTGGAAGCAATCTTAACTTGGAGTAACTTCAAATCCCTTTGATCCCTGGGTGGCCATCCACCAGTGCACATACTTAGGTTCACACCATGAAAATGGGCCTGAGTAGCCACTCAACTTCGCCTCCGTCAACAAACCATTCCACCCCGGAGTTTCATTTACTTAGTAGAAATTAGCTTTTCACGAAAACAACTTTTTGCATAGCATCTCAATAATTCTACCAAGTTATAATTGGATTCTAGACCAACTAGTATAGGGGTGCTACTCTAAACAGTTTTAGCATAGCAATACTAATAACACTTACACATGCTTCAGGAAAATACACTAATCATGCATAGACAAAATAGTAGGATTTTTTATGAATGTGCCACTTGCCTTTGAAAGTTGTCGTTGCTCACAAACTCTTTTCAACGTAACTCGGAGCTCTCCGTTCAATCTAAACAATATAAACAAACAACAATACAACAATCAACATAAAACACAACATCAAACATGGACAACAACATAACATTTGGGTTTGGTTTAAAAGGGCTTAACACATTTTTAAACCAAGGTTTGCAAATCAAAACATTTTAAAAGACTTTTAGTAAATAATTAAATATATAAAATATAAAATAACTTAAAAAATGGTTTCGTGTCTCTCTGGACAAAAGCAAGTATTTAGGTTATTTTTCTATTAAGAAAACAAGTTAAAAATATTTATAGAATTTAAACTATATCAAAATACTCAAATTGAGCCTCTGATTTTTAAAATCAGTTTAAAATTATCCAAGAATTATTTCTAGCAGTGGCTAACTATTCTACTGATCCAAAGGTTTCCAAGAATATTTTATTTGTACATTTCGAACTTATAGATTTAAAGATAAGCCAAAATTAGTCAAATCACACATTTGAAATTTGAATAATTTAAACAAAGGCAAAACTGAAAACTAACAGTGCTAAAATATTCTACAAGTCTAGAGCTTTTCAAAAATATAAAGTTTGTTAAATTTGGCCAAACCAATAAAAAGATCTAATGGTTTGAATATGCAGGGGCTTTTCTGCAAAACTACCATTTAATTCTATTCGGGAATTAAACTAGAAAATAGGCTGGCCACATGGCGTGTTGTGATTGGCTATATCTGGAATTAACAGGGGCCGCTAGATCTACTTAAAAGGAATGGCCCAGATCGCACCGTACTCTTCGATTGGATCTAATCGTGGTCGTAGAGGTCAGATCGGACGGCTGAGAGCCGTTGACCAAAACTGGCGGCGCGGGGTTGCCGGAGACGACGGAGACGGCGGCGCAGCGGCTCGGGCATGGACGTTCTCGTCACTCCGGTGGTCCTCTGGCTCGTAGAAGGCGACGACGAGGTGTGGCGCGAGGCGGCGCAGGCGATGGAGGTGACGACATCGACTCGCGCGTGCTGGAACGGCGAGGCGTCGCGGACGTAGCGGAGCGGGCATCAGCGACCTTCGGGTGAGCACGAGCTGCTCGATTTTCAGCGCGAAAAATTCCGGAAAAGGGTTAGAGAGGTGCGCGACGGCACGGTGAGAAAGATGGACGGGGCCTCGGGCTCGGGCGCCGGCTCACCTTGCCGGAATCAAGAAACCATGGCGGCGGTCAAGCGGAACTCCGGCGAGCGATTTTGGTTGCCTGGAGGCGCGATTGTCTCGGGAAGAAGAGGGGAAAAGGAGAGGAGAGGCAGGGGGCTATATGGGTGCGGACGGGGGCGGCGATGGCGGCCTTGATGGCCCGAATTGAAGAGGAGAAACGGCCGGCAGTTTTCGGGCGAGATTGCCGGCGAGACGTTGAAGATGATGACGTGGCAGTGCGTCCCTCCTGTCAGGTATTTTTATTTTTCTGTTTTTCTTATTTCTTTTATATCTTTTGTTTTAAAAGTCCAAATCAACTCAAACTAGTTTCTAAAAAAATTTAAAAATAATATCTGTCTTTTAGAATATTCAAACACTTTTCCAACACATTTCAAAATTTGAAAAATTCAAATAATGCATAAAGGTTTATTTGACATATTTATGTCATTTTATAAAATAGGGTTTTCTAAATTCTTTTTAAACTTAAAATAAAATCCACAAAAATAGTATGAGTAATATCATTCAATATGATAAACCCAATAAAATAATTTGGTACAAAACATTTTATTTAAATAGAGTTTGGTAAATCATTTAAATACAAATATCCATTTATATCATGGGCTTTATAAATATCCAAATAAAAATACCACAAATGTAAATATTGAGAAATAGCTATTTTAAACTTATTTTTCAAATAAATATAATTTAATCAAAACCAATTTTTAAAATAGAACAAGCTTTAAATAATTTAAAACACTTTATAGATATTGTTTTAGGGTTTAGCAAACTCCTAATTTTAAATCATATAGTTTAACCAAAACCATATTTGAAATAGGCATACTTTAAATAACTTAAGCACTTTGCAAATAAGATTTTAGGGTTTAAAAATTAGCCAAAAGTTAAATATTTAAAATCAAATAATTGGAATAAAACATTTTATGAGATGAAGGTTTCTTTGAAATACCTTGGTAAAAGGAATTTATACTAAACTCAAATTTTGAAATTAAAGATTACTTGGATATTTAAACTATTAAAGTTTTTGAAGATGCCAAATGTCTTCTATTAGTTGGTTTCTATTATAATTTTAATGTTTTCATTTAATTAAAAACAAAAGTTTCTAATTTTAGTGATTTTTAAACATTCCAAAATATTGGGATGTTACAGACTACCACCCTTAAAAGGAATCTCGTCCTCGAGATTCGAGAAGGCTGGAAAGAAGGATAGGTTTGGACAACCGGGTTTTGGATTATCTCGGTGGGCTACCACCCTTAAAAGAGACTTTTGTGGGCAGGCTAGAATTCTTGTCTTCATCTCTTGGGTGTTGTTTCATCGTCCTTAATTTTCTGGTATAGTTTGTATGAGTAGAAAAAGAGAGGTACTAAGAAAGAATCCTACCCCAACAGAGCAGATCAAGGCAATTCATCTTACAAACAACATCTAGTAAACATCAAGCAACATGAATCACACACAAACAAACAATCTAGTATTGTCATACAACCTAAGTTGGTATGATCAATAGACTAACACGATATCGTTGTTCTAATTAAGTGGTGGTCTCTAGTCTATCTCCTTCTTGAGTGCTTCAAGTTCTTCTATAACTTTCTTCAAAATCTTCCAAGTGTTTGAGCTCTGAATCTGGGTTCTTCAATAGTCTTCCATGCATGTAGTGCTTTGTGTTGAATCATAGAATTCCATTTGAAGTATCAGACTCACACTTTCAACAACATGGTCATCCCCAAAACATGTCTTGATGGATACAATGAGGTAGGTCATCTAGAACAAGAAAAGATATTTTCCAGAAGGTAGATAGTAGATGAGAGTACAAGAAAAGATAAAATGAGTTATATATTAATTTTAGAAAGCTAAATAAAAATAGATTTTCAATCCTATGGTCAAAACCTATTTCTATCCAAACCTAGGGTCTCGAACCTACAGGCAACCTGGCTCTGATATCATGTGTAGCGGACCTGCACTTAAAAATTGGCAAGTCCCTGTGTATAGTGCAAATCCCTGGATCGATTCATTTGCACACACAGTCTAACATGAATAGCACAACAAAGTATCAATTATTACACGTGGATCCAGTACTTAGGAAAATATTCGTTACAACTTGCATATCACGAAGCTAGCTTTGAAAGAGTAAAGCAGCGGAAAACATTATTCTTCATGGAGTTCCCATAATCTTCATGTGCCACAGGAGAACATGTTGGTTGAGGACTCGAAACCCTTAAACAAAACCTCACTCATCGTCGGAACAACCTGCAATAGGAAAAAAAATGTTGCAACAAGGTGGGTCAGAACCATATGAAATGGAACTGGCAAGTGACACTCTGTGGACTCTTAGTGGAATAACTCTAATAACCGATATGCATATTTAGGCTGGTGGAGTTTAAGGCTATTTTGCGAAAAGCCAAGTTTTTCCTATCTCTTCAAAACTTCTTTCTTCTAGTTGCAAGACAAGTACGGCATAAAAGCCATTGTCTTCTCTACCCTTGTTCACCCATCAAATTAAAGTTTTACTTGAGAAGTTGGAATGTCGTGGTGGTATCACGGCAGATGCCATAGGATGGCTAAGAGTGGGGCCGATGGACGCTGGTGGATCCGGGAGAGGGCTGGCGCGCTAAGAAGCGCACACAGAAAAGCACACAAGCACAAGAACACATTGCGATCTACCAGGTTCGGGGCCCTCGTGAGGAGGTAACACCCCTACTCCTGCCTATCTCTCTCTATATATCCGAGGTATCACAAGTACAAAGTGCTCCTCGAGCTGTATCCCTCAACAATGGAGAAGAGCTCAAGGATGAAGATGAAACTAAGCGGGAAAATGAGTCCCAATGCATCGTCCCTCACGCAGGAGGGGGTGAGGCCCTATTAATAGGCTAAACCGAGTTACGGAAGTACCCCTCTCGGTGCACTGTAGCCACGCCAAAGGTATGTCATGATGATACTCCTGTCAGAGACAGGACGTGACATGCCCATCTCCTGCAGCGCTACGGTACACCTAGAATGTACCCTCTGCCAGAGACAGGACATGGCGTGCCCATGCCTATCTCGTAGCCTTTTCCCCGGATGTCCCGCGGTCAGCGGTTAGGTGAGTCCTGTCACCTCGCTCCTCCTGCACGCTCCCGTGTCAGGCGCTTCCGTGCCAGACGCTCCCGTGCCAGACGGGATATGACAGGAGCATTGACTGTTCTCCGACACTAAGGCGCCTTGCCTCGCCTGATCCGACATAGACATGTCGGACTCTCCTTCTATGTTCACCTCGTCCTGCACGTAATAGAAGACTTATCTCGGATCCCATAACTCGGTCAGTGTAACAGGGGAGTATACGTCGGTTAGAACCAATCTCATAACTCGGCCTCCTCCGGGCCCGGGTTACCTCGGTTTGCTTATATCGGTTTGCACCAACATACACCCTGGTCACTTCTGGGGTCCAGGTATGTCGGCTTTTACTGTAACCTGGCCCACACCTGGGACCTTGCTTATACCACACCATGACCCTACCCGGGGGGCTGGAATGTTGGGATCCTCCGTTGACGTCCTTGATCAGCTACTCAGAATTGTCCGTAACCGGAGACACGGCTAAGTACTTAGTTTTGACACTCTCGAGAGGTTGTGCACGTTCACCATTAGATTCAACCAACCCAAACTATCCCCACACTCCAATAGTGATCGAGGAAAAGAAGAAGGTTAAGACGAGATTTTTCAGAAGCATTTTCCCACCCCATACTGGCTTGACCCGTTCCACCTACAATCCCTACATCTGCTTGTCAAGCCGGGATGAGTCCACGCAACTTAATCCATCAAGATAGAGCCCATATGACTAATGGCTGCACTGGAAGCAATCTTCACTTGGAGTAACTTCAAATCCCTTTGATCCCTGGGTGGCCATCCGCAAGTGCACATACTCAGGTTCACACCACGAAAATGGGCCTGAGTAGCCACTCAACTTCGCCTCCGTCAACAAACCATTCCACCCAGGAGTTTCATTTACTTAGTAGAAATTAGCTTTTCATGAAAACAACTATTTACATAGCATCTCAATAATTCTACCAAGTTATAATAAGATTCTACACCAACTAGTATAGGGGTGCTACTCTAAACAGTTTTAGCATAGCAATACTAATAACACTTACACATGCTTAAGGAAAATACACTAATCATGCATAGACGAAAAAGAGGGAATTTTTATGAATGCGCCACTTTGATGTAGCCCAACCTATGGCTCCTACAACAAGCGGTCCAATGACAAGAGCTAGAGTCAAAGCCATCCATGCTAAGGTGAATTCACTCCTTTCTATGTGTGATACTGACACCCCTTGAATGGTTTGCTACTTCATTCCGATACCTTGTGTGTGCTCAGCTATGGTGGACTTGACGACCTCCATGAAGATTCCCAAGGAAGCATAGAAGATGGACAAGAGTGGAGGCAAGAAGATGAAGAAGAGAAGAATTCACTCCAGGCAGCGGTACTACCGCCGGATCCCCAGCGGTACTACCGCCACGGCTTCGTCCAGGCGCCAGACCCGGTACCGGCAGAACTACCGCCGTCACCTCCGCATAAAAAGCTCTCCGATGCAAAGACCGGTACTACCGCCGGAGCAGCGGTACTACCGCCTTGTCAAGCTGAAGCAACCCGCGCCGGCGGAACTATCACCGTCACTTCGGCATAAAACTTCCTCTGATGCAACGTGCGGTACTACTGGTGCAGGAGCAGTACTACCGCCGAGGTGGAGCGAGCCAAAGACTGGCCCGCACCAGCGGTACTACCGCCAGCTCAACAACAGTACTACCGCTCTTGCGGGAACCAGCACCATGTAACCTCACCTACTTTCCCCTCTTCATGCCTAGACTATAAATAGCTCCCTTGCTCCTAGATCTAGGGTTAGACTATGATGAGATTTGAGTTGAGCTTTGCTCCTTTTCCACCCAAGATGGTGTTGCCTCTTAGGAGATGAATCAAGGCCTCCCCTTGTGGAGATGAACCAAGACCTCCCCTTGTGGAGAAGATCCCTCTAGTGGATTTCAAGGCCTCTTCTTGTAGTTGCGATTACTTGACAACCCTTCATCTTTTGGTGACGCTATTGGAATGGTTGGATTGACCATTAAGAGAAACAATCCTAAGAGTAAGGTGTGTTTGGAGAAGGAGAATCGGGGGCTACCCTTGGGGAATTGTTACCGATTGACTTTTGCCGAGTTATCCTTTGCTAGTTATCTTGTTGGTGCCTTTTTCCCCTTTTGTGTTCTTAAGTTATTCGTGTTCTTCACCGAATCCGCCCCCAAATCCATGAAGATCGGGACCAACCCACATCATATGGTATCAGATCTCTAGGTTGCCACAGATTTGACTTTGTTTCCCCCACAAATCCCCCAAATTTTTCTTTCATTTTGAGAAATTCCAAAATTTCCACCAAAAATTGCCTTTTATGGATTCGAGCCGATATGTCGATTTGTTGTGTTTTTTGGTAGTTTTGGTCCACTGATCTGTTGCTTTAGGACACTCTCCACCTTTGTTTGCGTTCCCTAGCCTCAATTTTGCCAATTTCTCATGAAATCGAGGATTTTTTGAGCCCAATTTCCGCCCAAAATCGCGAGCAAGAACTCCAGATTTCCACACAGCGGTACTACCGCCGGAAGGAGCGGAACTACCGTCATAGCGGTACTACCGGGGTAGGAAGCGGTACTACCGCCAGGGCCGATTTTTGCAAAAAAAATTATTTTCCTCGTTTCGTTTTGGCATTTCCTCTTTGTTGTTTGAGTGCTTTTGCTGGTGTGATCAAACATCTACGACATCGACAAGCTTCCGCACCAACTTCATCAACGCCAAGCGACGATGACACCAAGGACTCGACATTTTCCCGTCATCGTAATCCGTTGTGAGCCCTTCTTCCTTTCGCGTACCTTGACCTACCGGACTAGCTCTTTTATATTGCGAGGCATTAATTGCACTTGTGTTGATTCAAGTGATTGTCTTCAAGTATTGACGAGTGTGTATTGTGTAGAGGTCTTGGCACTAGCAAAAGTTGAAGGAATCATCGTCAAAAATCAAAGAAAAAGAAAAGAAATGAGTAGTGCCAAGTATCATCTTTTGTAGGTTGCGACAAAGCTTAAACCGCCAAAGTGAGTGTGAGAGATTAACACTCTTGCAAATCCGTTGCCCACCCAAAGGCAATTGAGCTAGCGTCCTTCGTGTGTTGGTGTTACACTTGAGCACGTAGTCTTCGCTAGGTTGCATATCTTCGAGTGCTTGCCCTTTGTTCGCCCAACCCCATCATTCACTTTGTGTGTGTTTCTTCATCAATTATATGGTTGGTGTTTCTTTGCTAATTTGGTCATTGTGGATTTTCTCTACCTTGGACAACATACTTATCGCCGGTTTTGCTTGTTTCCTTTTGCCACTTCATACCTTCATATCCTCATAAGTGTGTGTGTTGGGTATTAGAACCGGATTCTCTTTCATAAGCCACTTTATTCTTTGGATATAGTATCTCTTGGTTCTCCATTTCCACACATTTCACTTGTTGTTGAGATCATGTTTAGGGGAAGTACAAACGGAAGCTCAAGTTCGGACGATGATATCAATGGGGGAATTCAAGGTGACAATGGATATGTCACACATGGCGAGTTCATGGGTCTTCGACACCTCGTGCGTGATGGACTAGGCCGCTACGAGCGTCGTCTTCAAGCTCAAGAAGCCAACTTCAACGACCGCATACATGCGCAAGAAGCAAATCTTAATGAGCAAATGGTGCGGGTGACCAAAGAGCTCAACAACCTCGCGCAACGTCGATCTTCTTCTTCGTCACGCTCAAGACGTACAAGAAGCACTTCAAGGTCGACACAACCAAAGCAAGGGCATCATGGTCCTCGTCAAGAAGAACAGCACCAAGCTCGTCAAGAAATACCAAGGCGCGACGAACATGATCGACATCACCATGGTCGACATCGCCATGACGTGGATCATCCACCTTCTCCTCGAGCGCACCATGGAAATGTCCATCAAAAGCAACCTCGCCCAAATGGTGGACGCCGTGAGAGAACACCATCACCACCACCTCAACATCGAGACCGTCCAGACCCCTTGGCCAATGACAATGGTGCTCCGGGTGCGAATGACTTTGGTGACCAAGGCCGTCCACACCGCCATCCTCCAAGGCCACGCCACCACAATGGTGACCATGGGAACCATGTGGAGCAACCTATTCCACACCATGAGCATCGTCCTCGCCATGAGCCTCGACCTCGTCAAGAACATCCACATGATCGTCACCACCACCACCGAACCGAATCAAGTGATAGTGAGTCAAGCCAACACAATGGTGATGGACTCAATAGAAGTAGACATGGATGTGCATTCCCACTTCCAAACCGTCGCGACGACTATGATAACTTGAACAATCTTCGCTTTGATATACCCAAGTTCTTTGGCACAAGTGACCCGGAAGCCTACCTCTCATGGGCACTCAAGGTTGACATGATCTTCCGAGTTCACCGCTACTCCGACAACAAGATGGTTGCCTTAGCTTCAATGAAGTTTGAAGAATATGCTCTATTGTGGTGGGAACAACTACAAGATATACGCTTCAAAAACCACCAACAACCAATCAACACTTGGGTTGAGATGAAGGAAGCAATGTACAAGCGCTTTGTGCCAAGTCACTACACTAGATATTTGTACAAGAAGTTGCAAGAGTTGAAGCAAGGGTTGAAATCGGTTGATGAGTACTATAAGGAGATGGAGATTTCCATGATGAGAGCCAATATTGAGGAGTCGGAGGAGCAATCCATGGCTCGCTTCATGAATGGTCTCAACTATCCAATCAAGAAGATTGTGGAATTCCAACCATATGCCACTTTGGTTGAGTTAGTACATCAAGCAACAAAGGCCGAGCGTCACGTGCTTGAAGAGCTCAAATACATCAAGACAAAGGCATTCTTCGCCAACAAGCCTCATCATCCACGCCTACACCCACACAAGCTCCTACTCAAGCAAACACAAGAGGTCCTCCAAGAGCTGCTACATCGACAACTCAAGCGCTTCAACCTTTCAAGAAAGTACCTCCCTCTCCCAACGTGCCTCAAGGATCTTCATCCGAAACACGTCTCTTGAAGTACTACAAGTGTGGAGGAAATGGACACAAATCCTTTGAGTGCACAAACAAGAAAGTCATGATTATCAATGACATGGGAGAATATGAGTCTATGAGTGAAGAGGAGTACCATGCCTTGAACCAAGTCGCCACAATCCAAAGTGTTCAAGAAGAATCAAATGAGATATATTGCGATGGTGACAACAACCCTTCATTGGTTGTGGCAAGAGCATTGACCACCAATGTCCAAGTGGAAGAAGACCAAAGATGCAACTTGTTTCAAACAAGAGCGGGAATCAATGGAAAGTCGATCAAGGTCATCATAGATGGTGGAAGTTGCCACAACTTAGCGAGTAAAGAAATTTGTGATAAGCTCAACTTGAAGTTCAAGAGGCACCCACAGCCATACCATGTTCAATGGTTGAGTGATTCCGGGTCCGTCAAGATTCAACACATGGTGCACGTGTCCTTCAAGATTGGAGCCTATGAGGATACCGTGGATTATGATGTTGTGCCTATGACTGTTTGTCATTTTTTGGATGTCCATGGCAATATGATAAGGGTGCTATGCATGATGGAAGGACCAATTACTATAGCTTCAAGAGCAACGACAAGAACTTCATCCTTCGTCCCATGACACCAAGTCAAGTCATTGCCGACAATGCCAAGACTATTGCACGAGCACACCAAGATCGTTCGTCAAGTGAGATGAGTGGTGAGAGAGAGACCCACCATAAAATAAGTGAGAGCCACATGCCAAATGGGAGTGACACTTCAAAGAGAGTCCCAACAAAACTTACCTTATTTGCCACCAAAAGAGATATGAGGGATTTGAGAGAGGACCCATCCATCCTTCACTATGTGCTCATATGCAAGGGTGAAGTTTGTATGACTAACACTTTCACAAACCTTCCTCCTCCTTTGATGTATCTTTTGAAGGAGTTTGAAGATGTTTTTCCTCAAGAAGTGCCACCGGGACTACCTCCTCTACGTGGAATCGAGCATCGCATCGACCTTGTTCCTGGCGCACCGCTACCGAACCGCGCTCCTTACCGCACCAACCCCGAGGAGACCAAGGAGATTGAGCGGCAAACACAAGAACTCCTAGCCATGGGACACATCCACGAGAGCTTGAGTCTGTGCGCCGTGCCCGTCATCCTAGTGCCCAAGCACGACAACACTCTTCGCCTTTGCATTGATTGTCACCCCATCAACGCCATCACCGTGAGGTATCGCCATGCTATCCCTCGACTTGACGATATGCTTGATGAAGTTTGTGGTTCCGCCATATTTTCCAAAATTGATCTTAATAGTGGATACCACCTGTCGTGGGTTAATCTCGGCAGATGTCATTGCGATGACTTCATAGGTGTGGGGATTGCGTGAGTCAAGCGTCTCCGAGCTTAAGATCACAGGGCACGAAGAAGACAATATTTACCCAGGTTCGGCCCCTCAATGTGAGGTAAAGACCTACGTCCTGCCTATCCTAGATTGATATTGATTGGAATATGGTGTTAAAAGGGTTGGCAATCGATGTGTTGAGTCGCCGTAAGTTCTAGGGTTTAGAACCGATCTCCTCGTCTAAGTCGTGCAAGCCCTCTTTTTATACACAGAGGCTTGCTAGGTTACAAGGAAAGCTTCTCCTCCAAGGAAAGAGTAAGTCGGAGTCCTACTTGGAGACAAATTATCTTCGTGTCTTCCAAGTTAAGTCGCCTCCACTCTTCTAGATTCTTCCATCAGCACGTCGTGATGCTCTACCGGCCCATCTCCGTGTAAGCCCATTAATGGTGCGGCCGTGAACTTATAATGAGCCGCATTGCTCTATTGGGCTGCGGGCTAATCCATTGAGTATTCCCCCGACATTAGCCCCTAAGGTCGACTAGGACTTCACAAAAAAAGGGAGAGCCTGTGGTCTTCTGCGACTTAACCTTGCTTAACTCATAAGTCGCACACTGAACGTCCTGGCCAATCTTTATCTTCACCGTTTTGCCCGCTTAAATTTCACGACGTCGCGCGCGGCTTATTTCCTCCGCTGTCTTCTTGGATCCCACCAGGATTTCTTATTCTTGCGACCGGGAATTTCGGATTCTGAAACATATCCTTTCCACAAATCTCGGACTTTCTGGTTATAAGCCTTGCGTCGCTGTCTGGTCAAGTTTCACTTGCCCTTCTTTCTTCCTTATCAAGCCGCCATCGCACATTTTGTTCCTCTCTTCTCGTCACCGGAGAAATTAATCAAGGGAAGATGCCTCGACGCAGCTGCAATTGGGATGGCTCTTGGATCGACAAGGTGTTCCTTGAGTCTCTGGCGTCTCGAGGCCTCTTGCCTAAAAAAATAGAGTGCGAATGGCGAGCGTCGGACGGCGAGTCGGTTCCCAATCCCCAACCTGGGAAAGTAGTCTTATTCGCCGAGCACATAGAGCGTGGATTCAAGCCTCCAGGTTCTCTCTTCTTCCGCTCCTTAATGCAGCAACTGAACTTGCGATTCCACGATATTGGCCCCAACTCCATGCTTCAGGCGAGTAATTTCAACGTCCTCTACGAGGATTATCTCGCCATCGACCCATCCATGGATCTTTGGCTTTCTCTTTTCTGCTGCAATAGTCAGCGCGAAGGCACAGACCTCCCCTATCTCCAATGCGGTGCCATTGCCTTCCAGCGTCGCAAAGACAGCGTATTCCCCAAATTAGCTTTGGCCAATAGGGTTAAGGACTGGCAGAGAACCTTCTTCTACTGCAAGGATACCTCTCCTGAGGGGGAAGTCCGTCTTCCTACTTGGTCCCCAGCAGCATTTGTTTCTTCCCCCGCCTTGTTATCCAAACCAGATCCTTCTTCAGAACCTTCCCTCAGGATTCTTACAAAGATCGTGGCACTAACCCTTCATGGCCTTACTGGTCTTGATCTCATCTCCTACTGGACCAAGTGGCGCATCCAACCCGTGAGTCGCCGCCAGCGACTTATGATTGATTACTCTCGTCGCAACGACGATGTAGATAGGTCCTGCCCTGAAGACTGTGACAAAGGCGAGTGGATCAATTTCATCCGTCATGTTACTGACGTAGACATCAGTTCTTACGATGTGGTTGGCCTTGCTCCTTTCTGGGAAGGACACAAGCCTTTTGTGGTAAATTCCCTTTCTCTGTCAAATTATTGTACTCTTTCTTCTACCACTGTCTTGACCTTGCTATTGTCTTCTAATTTTAGACCGATCCTGAATTCTGGACACTTATTCAGGCCCCCAGTTTGCTGGCGAGTCATCAAAAATGGCCGTGGATGAGGAGGAGGGGGAGCGACTTATTGCTCGAGGTGCCTCAGATTCTGGAAGCAGCACATCTGAGGAAACCCAACAAATAACCGATATTCTCCTTTCTTTGACTCCTTTTAACCCTGAGTCATCCCAGTGTTCTCGCTGGTCTTCTAAACGCCTATCAGAAAGAGACCTTGAAGATCCAGCGCGACTCGAGAAGAGTCGCAAGGCCCTGGCCATAATAGTAGAGAAAGGACCCTCAAATCCTTGGAGACTGACCACGCGGCTAGTGACATTGGTTTCATCAGCCCTGCTACGGGCAATAGGACTTCTATAAGCTCAGGTACTGCTCTTTCATTCTCCATCTTTGCTGCCATGCAACTTATCTTGTATATGACTTTTTCTTTATAATTGCTCTTTGCAGGTTCTGATCTACAAGCTCTTTCCTCGCCTTCTTCTGACTGTTTAATGAAGAATATCCACACTGCACCAGGGTGAGGTCTTTTTCCCTTTACATTTCGTGCAGTTTTTTGCGAAAGAACGCTTTGTTCATTTATTGTTTCCCTGCAGGGTTGTGGTCGATATAGATGCAAGTTTAGCAATTATGATCTCTTCTCCTGAACCACCCATAGATGAGGGGCAATTCGCAGCTGAAAACACAGGAACCACTGATGATGCTCCCAGTGTGGCACCTTCTCATCCTGTTTTGGAGGAGGGCACTCCTGACGCTGCTCCTATTAAGCCGCAAGTTGAAGGTATACAGCCTATGGTGGGGATGTCTTCATCCTCTCGCTCTGGTGACTCCAAGTCCCTTGAAGAGGCTATCATTCAAGCTGGAGAGAAGCACACTGCTGTGTTACAGGTTCTGGTGCAACGGCTTCATACTTCGCATCAGGTATTTCTTCTTGCTTTTTCTGTGCTTTGAGCATTCATATAAGTGCAGCCCCCAAGAGTCGAAAGCTTGTGCTTATTTGAACAAGGTTTAGAATCTTGTGTCGCTCGCTAGGGGCTCTCCGTTGTATAACATGCTTATCCCAACTGTCTCTGCTATTTGTCATTTGCAGCTAGAGATTCGATTCGCCAGTTCCAAAAACAAAACACCTATGTTGGCAGGAGATAGACCATCTGATGCACTGGAGATGTTGCAGAAGGAAAATTCTAGGCTTGTGTGGGAACTGGACTCCTGTGAAGATCAGTGTCAAGAGCTGGAGGTTGAATCTGCATCGCGGCTGACTGAGAAGGAGGACGTCATCAAATCCCTGCAGGCAGATCTAGAACAGAAGTCGCTGATGCTTAGCCAGCTGAAGGAGCAGCATGCATAGGAATTAGCCGCTCGGGATGACAAAATTAAGACTCTTATCAAGGCCTCCGAACTCGCAGGGTCTTTCGTCCGTGCAATGCTTCAGGAACTGGTTGGTATGTACTCTTCAATCCTTTGTCTGCTTCTGTGGCGACTCAAAAACTTGTACTTTTGTTCCTTGCTCATATTGATTTTGCCAACTATCACAGGCCCAAATTCTCCTCTTTGCCGTGCCAATATTAGGGAACAATTGGAGTACCTCAAGAATTTCAACCGGCGCATCCTTGCATCTACCAAGCAGTTGGTAAATAAGTTTTCTCCAAAGGAAAACCCGCCAGCGACTTGTGAATATTGGCTCAACAAACTTGCGAAGGCTCCCAGTATTTTTCTGGTTGGAAAAGCTCTGCAGCTCACGCCAGTGCCGCCCATGTGCTCACTTTGGCTCGGGCCTATCATCCAGACATTGATATTGAACGAATTGCCCAAGGCAGGGAAGCGAAGCGCAGAGATGGCACTAAGGTTTCGCTAATTGAATATTCAGACATCTGGAGGGGTATGCGTGGCTATGCCACCCAGCTTGCAGATGGTCTTGACTTGGGTAGTTATTTCTCCAGATATCACCCCGATGGCAGCCTTATTGAGAAGAAAACCGAGGCCGCTCAAGATGGAGCTTCACAGAATCCAGGCCCTTCTACAAGCTCTGGCGGTCCTTCGACTGCTGCGTCTGGAGCTGTCCCATTAATACGGACACCAGCTATCACTGCTCCGAGTCAAGTAGGAAAACCTCCTGTTAGCACTTCCTTGAAGCCATCACAAGATGAGAAAAAACAATGAAATATTATTCATGTTTTAGCTTGTTTAGCTTATTTTGATCGTTATGAACGATGGTGTAAATCAATACTATAAGCAGTACAAATGTTAGTACTATAAGCAGTACAAATGTTAGTACTATAGGCAGTATAATGTTGCGACCTATACGCAGGTCTCGCATGGCATAATTCCCTTTAGGGTGTTGCGACCTATAAGCAGGTCTCGCATGATATAATTGCTTGTTAAGCAGTGTTGCGACCTATATGCAGCTTTCGCATGATATAATTGCTTGTTAAGCAGTGTTGCGACCTATAGGCAGGTTTCGCATGATATAATTGCTTGTTAAGAAATGTTGCGACCTATAGGCAGGTCTCGCATGATATAAATCTTGTTAAGCAATGTTGCGACCTATAGGCAGGTCTCGCATGATATAATTCCTTGTTAAGCAATGTTGCGACCTATAGGAAGGTCTCACATGATATAATTCCCATTAAGCAGGCCCTTGCGCGGCTCAGTATTTCCCGAGCTAAATGTGTATTCAGGGTCGAGAACATCCACTATAGGCATTCAAACTCGATTGACGCCACATGCTGGTACTTTGGTCGCATAGTGCAAGTTGCATCTGACTTAAAGGTAAGTGCTAATAAGCTGGCAAATTCTTGGGTATTGGCTGAGCTCATAAGGCATCAAAGCCCCCAAGAAGTTGATGATATATGAAATAAAAGACTCAGCGACTCATTGAGGCGAAACGACAAACCCCTGGATGCTAGGGGTGCCGGCTTTATTTCATAACCATCTAAATTAATACAATTTTGTGGTACAATCGCACGTAGGCGGCGTTCGATTTTTTATACAATCAGCTGTAATAGCCGTGACGACCTAGTAAGACGATCTAGACCCTTCACGCAGGTTTTCTGTTCCCCGCAGGCCATACATACTTGATACTTCAATTTTTGCTTCACACACGTGAGTTGCTGTTTTGACAGGACGAACCCTTGGTGGTTCAACATCGAGCCGCAGAAGCGGCTCAATGTGAGCATGATAACTCTTGTTGCTTGTTGCCGTAGTTTTCTTGATATTCAGAACTTTGAGTCGCCCCGACTGTTAATGCACCCGGCTTTCTTCCTTTGCTGCGGGCCTGTATGATTAGCCGTCCTCTTGGTTTGTTGTTGTTGAGCGTAGCCGGCTGTATGCACATACGCCAGCCCAGTTTCTTTCTGAACTAGAGCGATATCCGCGTCTTCTCGATGGGAGTCTTCATGGACAAAGTTTATTCCTTTTGCGGTTTGCTTTGTGACTTGGCCTTGCCGCGACTCAACTGCGACTCGTTTAGGGCTCCGAAGGTTCGTCGGTGGCTTAAAACTGTGCGAGGACCCTGCAATGCAGGCCGCTTCTGCCAACGCCGAATCTTCTTCTTCACATTCCAAAGCCTTCTGTCAGTCTCCATGTACAATGATTACCCCGTTTGGGCCAGGTATCTTCAACTGTAGATAAACGTAGCACGGTCTTGCCATGAATTTCACATACGCATCTCTTCCAAATAAGGCGTGGTACGAGCTCTTTACATCCACCACTTCAAAGCTTAAAAACTTCGTGCGGAAGTTCCGTTCTGTCCCAAAGGCAACCTCAAGAGTGACTTTTCCAAGCGAGCGACTCAATAACCCTGGTACTATGTCGTGGATAGTTGCCCTTGTTGGCTGAAGCCGCCAGTACGACATGTTCATTCTTCTGTAGGTATCGTAATATAAAATGTTTATTCTGCTACCCCCATCCATTATTACTTTGCTCAATTTGTACCCTGCGACTTGTAGTGCGACCACAAGAGCGAGCTGTCCTGGATCTTTCACTTCAGGGGGGTGATCATCGCGACTCCATACGATTGGCCTGCTTGCCCATTGGATTCTCTGTCGTGACACGGGTACTTGGTCTTCCTTCTGGAAGTTTCTAGGGCGGCTTTTGTTTTTTGCTCGCACCATCACAGTGTGAAACTGTCCCAAATGTCTTCCTAACTTGCAGCGAGTTCCTTGATTATTGGGTAGCCTTTCCGTGTCTATTTGTATCGGCTTGTGACGCACTTCTTCTTCCAAGTTTCCTTCTTTCCAACGTCGATAGTAGTGGCATTCAGCCTTCGTGTGACGTGCGGGCCTTCCATCCTTTCTGCGATGTAAGTCGCATGGGCTGTGGAAAGCTCGCTCGATGCCCTGCTGGAAGGGCGTCTTGCTTCTCAGTTGCCCCCTTTTCTGAAACTCGCGATTTACGACCGATTGTGGATTCCCTTTTCCTTCCAGACTGCACGGCGAGTCATTTTTATTTCTTCTATGTCGGCGTAATTGTTTGCTATAGTCAGAAGTTTGTCCAGGCTATCGATCTTGTGTTGGGCGCAACTTAATTTGTGCACCAATGGTTCGAATCTACAATTCTGCCTCATCACCCGCACGGCAGAGTTCACCTGTATTCCTTGAGATGATGCAACAATGTCTGTGACTCTTTTCACCCAGTGGCGACTTGTTTCGTCAGACCCTTGGATGCATTGCTCCAAGTCTTCTATACTGAAAAGTTGTAGGTCCTGGAAATTCTTGATGAACAGATCCTTCAATTCTGCTCAGGTGATTGCAGACTTCACTGGCAGTTTTCTTATCCAAGATCTACCGTCTTCTTCCAATGCTATGTGCAGGTACTTTGCCCATACTTATTTAGTTATGTTCATCTGAGCCATACTTACTTCATAATTGTTTATCCATGAGAAGGGATTTTGGCCTGTGCGGAAAACAGTAATCGCTCGCGGCTCCTCGAAATTTTGGGGGAACCTTGCGTGCCTTATCTTATCCCCGAAACACGCCGGTCCCTTCAGCAATGAATGTGTACTAGCAGGTGCAGAGAGAACCGTCTGCGGCTTAAAAGGGACACGATCCGGCTGAGTCGCACTAGGCTTCTCTTTAGCCGCTATTATGGGGGATTCTTTATCCGCCGTGATCTGAAGGTCTGCCAATTGGTTGACTATTTTCTCCACAGGTCGCTCTGCCGAACTCCAGGTTGCTTTGATGTGCGGCTCATCGGGTGTTATCCCATATAGGTTAGCTTGCTGTAAGATCGCCGTGTTCAGTAACTCGATGGCGTACCGTGCATCTTTGTCGGCTTGTGTTTTGCCTACTGGCGTCATCTTCGACAATATCCCGACCGCCATGTGCACGTTGCCTTCTGGGTTATCTTGGTGTCCAACCGGTGTTGAAACATCCTTGGTTGCTGATAATAACGGGCTGCTGTCCTTAGGAAGAAAACAACCGGGTGTGGTCTGTCCTCCTTCACGAGTCGCACGCGGCGAGAGCCGCTGTCGTTCTTGCTGAAGTTGTTGACGTTCCTCTTGGAGTCTTTTTCGCTCCGAGGCTATCCTTTGTGCCTCATCGGCAAGTTCGGCCATCTCTTCTATTTGGAGGTATGTTTTCTTGCTTAGTATTGGAGACCAAAGTGCGCTCTGCGCGCCTGATGTTGGTTCCGATCCTTGACCTCTACGGTTTCCGCGACTTCTTTTAACACACAGACTCTGACGGGTCGCAATTCTTCTTCCGGTTGGTCCTTCCGCGGTGCATTGAAAGATCCGCGCCTGATGGATCGAACGAAAATCTTGGCGGACCCAATGGGACGATGTATCCGAACTCCAGGTTATCCGCCTCGGGACCCCACTCGAGTCATCGATGAAGGGTACGTCGTTGATCTCTTCTACTTGGCCAACGACGAGGTCTTCGATCCCTGACATGAATCTTGCTTGGAACGTGACGGTTTTAACCGCTGGCCCCACGGTGGGGGCCAACTGTCGTGGGTTAATCTCGGCAGATGTCATTGCGATGACTTCGTAGGTGTGGGGATTGCGCGAGTCAAGCGTCTCCGAGCTTAAGATCACAGGGCACGAAGAAGACAATATTTACCCAGGTTCGGCCCCTCAATGTGAGGTAAAGACCTACGTCCTGCCAATCCTTGATTTATATTGATTGGAATATGGTGTTACAAGGGTTGGCGATCGATGTGTTGCATCGCCGTAAGTTCTAGGGTTTAGAACCGATCCTCGTCTAAGTCATGCAAGCCCTCTTTATATACAAAGAGGCTTGCTAGGTTATAAGGAATGCTTCTCCTCCAAGGAAAGAGTAAGTCGGAGTCCTACTTGGAGACTAATCATCTTCGTGTCTTCCAAGTTAAGTCACCTCCGCTCTTCTAGATTCTTCCATCAGCACATCGTGATCCTCTGCCGGCCCATCTCCGTGTAAGCCCATTAATGGTGCGGCCGTGAACTTATAATGAGCCGCATTGCTCTATTGGGTTGCGGGTTAATCCATTGAGTATTCCCCCGACACCACCAAATAAGGATGTGTGAAGGTGATGAATGGAAGACCGCATTTAAAACAAAGCTTGGTCTTTATGAATGGCTTGTCATGCCATTTTGTCTCTCTAATGCATCTTCTACTTTTATGCGTCTTATGAATCATGTCTTGCGACCTTTCATTGGAAAATTTGTGGTGGTATACTTTGACGACATCCTTATATATAGCAAATCTTTGGAAGAGCACACTTCTCATGTTGCTCAAGTTTTGTTGGTTCTTCGCAACGAAAAACTTTATGCAAATCTTTCTAAGTGCACATTTGCCACCAACAAACTTGTTTTCTTGGGTTTTGTTGTTTGTTCGGATGGAGTTGAAGTTGATCATGCCAAGATCAATACAATTAGGACTTGGCCTTTTCCCATATCACTTGAAGAAATGCGACGTTTTCTTGTTTTTGCCGGATTTTACCGTCGATTCATAAAGGACATTTCCACCATTACTTGCCCTCTTCATGAACTTACAAAGAAAAATGTACCTTTCATTTGGAGCAACGCACATGATTTTGTTTTCAATGAGCTCAAGCGGTTGTTAACCGAAGCACCACTCCTTGCCCTTCCGAATTTCTCTAAGACATTTGAGATTGAATGTGATGCAAGTGAATTGGGCATTGGAGGAGTGCTTATGCAAAATGGTAGACCCATTGCATACCATAGTGATAAATTAGATGGAGCTCGTTTCAATTACCCAATTTACGACAAAGAGTTATTTGCTTTGGTTCGTGTTTTGGATGTGTGGCAACACTACCTTCGTCCTAAGGAGTTTGTCATTCATTCCGACCATGAATCTTTGAAATATTTGAAAAGTCAAACAAATATAAACAAAAGACATGCTAAGTGGGTTGAGTTCATTGAGTCTCTTACCTTTGTAATCAAATACAAGAAATGTAAAGACAATGTGGTCGTAGATGCTCTATCCCGCAAGGCCAACCTACTTGCACGTTATGATATTAGTGTCTTGTTTTTGGATGAGATAAAGGACTTGTATGCCACCGATGCTTTCTTTGGAGACATTTTCGCTCAATGTTCGGAGCACAAAGGAATTGGTGATTTCTATTTGCATCAAGGTTTCTTGTTTAAGGCTAACAAACTTTACATTCCCGAGTCTTCGCTTCGTTTGCTCCTTTTGAAGGAATCACATGGAGGATCACTCATGGGACATTTTGGCCACGACAAGACCTACGCCATGCTCGCCACCAACTACTATTGGCCAAGAATGAAGCGTGATGAGGAATGCCTAGTGCGACGATGTTCGGCATGCCTCAAAGCTAAGTCCACTCTAAACTCTCATGGCTTGTATACTCCTTTGCCCATTCCGCATAAGCCATGGTACGATATTGCTATGGATTTTGTCTTAGGCCTTCCATGCACTAAAACAAACAAGGATTCCATATTTGTCGTCATTGATCGATTCTCTAAGATGGCACATTTCATACCATGCAACAAGACCGACGATGCTTCACATATTGCCACTTTATTTTTTAGGGAGATCGTCCGTCTTCATGGAGTGCCAAAGACCATTGTTTCGGATCGAGACATCAAGTTTGTGAGCTACTTTTGGAAGACATTGATGGCCGGCCAAGTTGGGAATCAAGCAACTCTTTTTCACCACATACCACCCTCAAACGGATGGTCAAACCGAAGTGGTGAATCGAAACCTTTGTACCCTACTTCGTGTGTTGATCAAACCCAACTTGAAGAATTGGGAAGAGTGCATCCCACACGTCGAGTTTGCCTACAATCGAGCACTACACCGAGCAACAAAGAGAAGTCCCTTCGAGATCGTCTATGGCTCAAACCCCTACACCGCGCTTGACATGCTACCACTTCCACTCCGTGAGCAAGTTAACATGGACTTCGACAAGCGTGCTGCTTACATGAAAAAGCTACTTGAGGAAACAAGAACTACGCTAGAGAAGCACAATGAAGCACATGCCAAGAACATGAACAAGCACAAGCGCGCCATGATCTTTGAAGAAGGAGACCTTGTTTGGCTACACTTGCGAAAAGATCACTTACCGGATGCAAGAAAGTCCGAACTTAACCCTCTAGGAGACAGACCTTTCAAGGTTCTCAAGCGCATCAACAACAATGCATACAAGATCGACATCTCCAACTGCAAGTACTTGGTCCATGACACATTCAACGTCGCCGACCTATCGCCATACCATGGGACAGCAAGTGATGAGGATGACCAAGAGTCGAGGACGACTCTTTCCCAAGAGGGGGGGAGATGATGTAGCCCAACTTACGGCTCCTACAGCAAGCGGTCAAATGACAAGAGCTAGAGTCAAAGCCATCCATGCTAAGGTGAATTCACTCCTATCTATGTGTGATATTGAAACCCCCTTGAATGGTTTGCTACTTCATTCCTATACCTTGTGTGTGCTCAGCTATGGTGGACTTGACGACCTCCATGAAGATTCCCAAGGAAGCATAGAAGATGGACAAGAGTGGAGGCAAGAAGATGAAGAAGAGAAGAATTCACTCCAGGCAGCGGTACTACCGCCGGATCCCAGCGGTACAACCGCCATGGCTTCGTCCAGGCGCCAGACCCCGTACCGGCGGAACTAACGCCGTCACCTCCGCATAAAAAGCTCTCCGATGCAAAGACTGGTACTACTGCTGGAGAAGCGGTACTACCGCCTCGTCAAGCTAAAGCAACCCGCACCGGCGGAACTACCACCGTCACTTCCGCATAAAACTTCCTCTGATGCAACGTGCGGTACTACCGGTGCAAGAGCGGTACTACCGCCGAGATGGAGCGAGCCAAAGACAAGCCCGCACCAGCGGTACTACCGCCAGCTCTACAGCGGTACTACCGCTCGTGTGGGAACCAGCACCATGTAACCTCACCTACTTTCCCCTCTTCATGCCTAGACTATAAATAGCTCCCTTGCTCCTAGATCTAGGGTTAGACTATGATGAGATTTGAGTTGAGCTTTGCTCCTTTTCCACCCAGATGGTGTTGCCTCTTAGGAGATGAATCAAGGACTCCCTTGTGGAGATGAACCAAGACCTCCCCTTGTGGAGAAGATCCTGTAGTGGATTCCAAGGCCTCGTTTTGTTGTTGCGATTACTTGTCAATCCTTCATCTTTTGGTGACGCTATTGGAACGGTTGAATTGACCGTTAAGAGAAACAATCCTAAGGGTAAGGTGTGTTTGGAGAAGGAGAATCAGGGGCTACCCTTGGGGAACTGTTACCGATTGACTTTTGCCGAGTTATGCTTTGCTAGTTATCTTATTGGTGCCCTTTTCCCCTTTTGTGTTCTTAAGTTCTTCGTGTTCTTCGCCGAATCTGCCCCCAAATCCGTGAAGATCGGGACCAACCCACATCAAACTTGCCTTTGAAAGTTGTCATTGCTCACAAACTCTTTTCAACGTAACTCGGAGCTCTCCGTTCTATCTAAACAATATAAACAAACAACAATACAACAATCAACATAAAACACAACATCAAACATGGAAAACAACATAACATTTGGGTTTGGTTTAAAAGGGCTTAACACATTTTAAAACCAAGGTTTGCAGATCAAAACATTTTAAAAGACTTTTAGCACAAACTTAAATATATAAAATATAAGATAACTTAAAAAAATGGTTTCGTGTCTCTCTGGACAGAAGCAAGTATTTAGGTTATTTTTCTATTAAGAAAACAAGTTAAAAAGATTTATAGAATTTAAACTATATCAAAATACTCAAATTGACCCTCTGATTTTTAAATCAGTTTAGAATTATCCAAGAATTATTTCTAGTAGTAGCTAACTATTCTACTGATCAAAAGGTTTCCAAAAATATTTTATTTGCAAATTTTGAACTTATGGATTTAAAGATATGCCAAAATTATTCAAATCACACATTTAAAATTTGAATAATTTAAACTAAGGCAAAACTGAAAACTAAGAGTGCTTTAATATTCTACAAGTCTAGAGCTTTTCAAAAATATAAAGTTTGTTAAATTTGGCCAAACCAATAAAAAGATCTAATGGTTTGAATATGCAGGGGCTTTTCTGGAAAATTACCATTTAATTCTATTCGGGAATTAAACCAGAAAATAGGCTGGCCACGTGGCGTGCTGTGATTGGCTGGATCTGGAATTAACAGGGGCCGCTAGATCTGACTTAAAAGGAATGGCCCAGATCGCACCGTACCTCTCCTATTGGATCCAATCGTGGCCGTAGAGGTCAGATCGGACGGCTAAGAGCTGTTGACCAAAACCTGGCGGCGTGGGGTTGCCGAAGAGGACGGAGACGACGGTGCAGCGGCTCGGGCATGGACGTTCTCGTCACTTCGGTAGTACTCTGGCTCGTAGAAGGCGACGACGAGGTGTGGCGCGAGGCGGCGAAGGCGATGGAACGGCGAGGCGTCGCGGATGGAGCGGTGCGGGCGTCGGTGACCTTCGGGTGAGTACGAGCTGCTCGATTTGCTGCGCGAAAAATTCCGGAAAGGGGTTAGAGAGGTGCGCGACAGCACGGTGAGAGAGATGGAGGGGCCTCGGGCTCGGGCACCGGCTCACCTTGCCGGAATCGAGAAACCACGGCGGCGGTCAAGGGGAACACTGGCGAGGGATTTTGGTAGCCTGGAGGCGCGATTGGCTCGGGAAGAAGAGGGGAAAAGGAGGAGGGGCAAGGGGTTATATGGGTCCGGACGGGGGCGGCGACGGTGGCCTTGATGGCCCGAATTGAAGAGGAGAAACGGCCGGCAGTTTTCGGGCGAGATTGCCGGCGAGACGTTGAAGACGATGACATGGCAGTGGGTCCCACCTGTCAGGTATTTTCTTTTTCTGTTTTTCTTATTTCCTTTATATCTTTTGTTTTAAAGTCTAAATCAACTCAAACTAGTTTCTAAAAATTTGTAAAAATAATATCTGTATTTTAGAATATTCAAACACACTTTTCTAACAGATTTCAAAATTTGAAAAATTCAAATAATGCATAAAGGTTTATTTGACACCTTTATGTCATTTTATAAAATAGGGTTTTCTAAATTCTTTTTGAACTTAAATAAAATCCACAAAAATAGTATGAGTAATATCATTCAATATGATAAACCCAATAAAATAATTTGGTACAAAACATTTTATTTAAATAGAGTTTGGTAAATCATTTAAATACAAATACCCATTTATATCATGAGCTTTATAAATATCCAAATAAAAATACCACAACTGTAAATATTGAGAAATAGCTATTTTAATCTTATTTTTCAAATAAATATAATTGAATCAAAACCAATTTTTAAAATAGAACAAGCTTTAAATAATTTAAAACACTTTATAGATATTGTTTTAGGGTTTAGCAAACTCCTAATTTTAAATCATATAGTTTAACCAAAACCATTTTAAAATTAGGCATACTTTAAATAACTTAAGCACTTTGCAAATAAGATTTTAGGGTTTAAAAATTAGCCAAAAGTTAAATATTTAAAATCAAATAATTGGAATAAAACATTTTATGAGATGAAGGTTTCTTTGAAATACCTTGGATAAAAAGAATTTAAACTAAACTCAAATATTGAAATTTAAGATTACTTGGATATTTAAACTATTAAAGTTTTTGAAGATGCCAAATATCTTCTATTATTTGGTTTCTATTATAATTTTAATGTTTTCTTTTAATAAAACAAAAGTTTCAAATTTTTGTGATTTTTAAACGTTCCAAAATATTGAGATGTTACATTCTAGATATAGGAAACTTGGTGTACCATGATACTTGAGTGAAGGTGCTCGAGTTGTAGTCCCAAGCAGTGTCTGGTTTTATCCAAATCCTTCAACTCAAATTTCGTCTTTTAGATGATCACGTGCTTCGTCATTTTAGGAGTAATCCTTATGTATGATGAACACGCATGGGTAATCATCATTGTAGGATTAATCCTTGTATGTAAGGAACTCACTACGTCGGTTGTACCGAAATGTACCGACAACAATAAGCCAAGTGATGACTTATTGATTTTTACAATGCATGTTGCATGGCGTTTTGATTCGGATTGAGATGCCATCGGGAACCATACATGTCTGAATCTAGTGATCCACATGGATATGTAGTCACTACATCTATCAACTGCATAGATAGATGATTTTGTACCGCCAATGATAACCTATGGATTGTAAGCCAATCCATAGGCGCAGGGGCGGCGCCACTACCGGGGCGAGCAGGGACGGCCGCCCCGGCTCCTCTAGCGCGGTGCAGGCACCCCTCTTTCTGGCGGCGGCGGCGTTGACAACTGGAGAAAGCTCCATTCGTACCATACAGGGTCGTTTTCACGAAGAGGTAAAGAAACTGGGCCGTTTTGGGCTTGAGAAATCCCCTCCAGCTTAGCCCATCATCGTCCAGTCATCGTTTGGGCCTAGCTATTTGATCAGGTTCGATCCACTCCTGCTCGGTTTGATGTGGGGAGACACACGCAGCCACGCCTAGCAGAACACTCAATTTTTCATTAAAAAATCAATGTTGTAGGGTACTCCACACGAAGTGTTTCTGAAATTCGATCTTGCAAACGTTGTTGCCGATTTTAGAATTCAAATTCAAATTGATGAGTATGATAACCATGAAATTTTGGAAGATGCTGCATATGGGTTTTATTAATTATTTTTTCAATCCTCCAAGCATTAGTCCACGTTAGTATTCCCTCCGATCCAAAAAATTATAAGATGTTTTAGATGTTTCAGTACGGGACATGTATAAACTAAAATAAGCAAATCTACATACTAAAACGCCTCTAGATACATCTGAATCAGAAAAAAGTTAAAACATTTTATATTTCGGAATGGAGGTAGTAGTTTCTAAGTCTTTTTATGTTGTACGTAGTTATACTTCCTGAATTTCGAAAAGTAAATCTTTGTGGACCATATTTTTGTTGTTGTGAATGACCATTTATTTTGTTGAATTTTTTTTTAGATAAAGAGTGTATATTAATATCGCGGAGATACAAATTACACCCAGCCTCTGCAACAACGCAATAACCAAACCTATTACGGATGCACACAGCCGAAAGACAATAAGAAGAAGAAATAAAAAGAAAAGTCCCGCTACAGAGTTACAGTCCTTGCAGCAGCCGCACAACCACCACCAAAACAACACCTGATGTCCAACTCTTCAAAAGCAACGCCTTCAAGAAGAACAGTGCTAGGCACAACCAATTAAGGCCAGACATTGGGTTTTCACCCTGAAGATAGTCCTCGCTCTCAAAACAATGTCTTCAGCAAGACCACTGTCAGGCACAACCAATTAAGGCCAGACCTTGGATTTTCACCCTGAAACGTAGGACTTTGGACTTCACGAATGTTGTCGCCCCCACTTACATGCCGCTGCTCCAGGTCATGAAACACAAAGCCAATTCCTCATCGGCACAAGGAATCAAACCACCATTGCCAGTCCTCAGATCTCGCCTTCCATGTCATTCTCTGCCAGCATCATGGAACGAGAAAGCGTGCTCCATGATATTAACAGCCAGCAGAGCTTCGAAGCGCTCCCTCTGAAACCAAACGGTCAGAGAAAAACATGGGTGCGCTCGATTGAATACCATCCGTTCCAGCAATCTCCAGGCATGAGACGCCCAATGGAGTTCGTCGGCGGAGCTTTCCGAAACACGACTGTCCAGCCAGATCGATGGTGATAGGCATCTGGTAGATCATCATCTTCGTGCGAGAAGAACCCTAAGACCACCACCATTATTCTTCAACCTCACAAGCCCCGACGCCGCGAGGATTCCCTCGAAGTCTCGCGGGTGGGATGGCGGGATCAGCGAAGGCGATGTCTTCGACAAGGTAACGACATGAATGCCGCCACCGCCCACCGTGACCGTAGTCTTGGCTCGGTTTTCACCGGAATCCACGCCTCCCCAACCCGCCGCCTCGAACATCTGGTCGATCTCCTCCAGCGAAGGAGGAGGCCACCTACCACCATGCCGAGGGCACAGCCCCCGGCCTCCTCAGGCTGCGGGTGGAGCTCAGGTCAACCAAGCCGTGATGGCCCCGGCCACCCTGACCGCCGATGCTCCACCGTCGCCTTGCTGTAGATCCCGTCGTTGTGGGCGCTGCCACGCTGAGGAGACCCACCGATGAGGAGAGCCGCCGCCACCACCAACGCCACCCGGATTCGCCAGGATTCGCGCGGCGGCGGCGGCGGAAGAGGGAGACGCGCGTGGAGGGTCGCGGCCGGGAGGAAGGGGACGCCCCGGCGCGGCGCAGCACCGCCGCGCGGAGGCGGGTGGCCGCCGGGAGAGAGGAGAGGTGGCCGCCGGGAGGAGAGGAGAGGTGGCGGCTAGGGTTGGGAGCCGGGAGTCCCGAGTTGCTTTTCTGTCGTAAAATTTTAGACATCATATTTCGCCCCGGCTCGTCTTAATTCCTGGCTCCGCCACTGCATATGTGCATGTTGTTGTCAAGTTGCACCCGTATTATAAAGCAAACCAATGGGGAAAACGTATCAGTTTTCAGAGCATCTCTCTCGACTGGTACTTGTTTATGTATCTTAGCTGTCTTCAAGGTCACCGGGCGCGTTACCGTGCAGGTTCTATGGACATATAGATCCTGCAGCCTACCCCCCCCCCCCCCCCCCCCCCCCCCCCCGGGGCTGAGATTTTGCAATGCCGGATCCAATTACCATTGGTGCTGTAGGATGGGGTGTATCAGCAGTGCCTCGCCAATCATTTCAAGGCTCGTGAACAAAGGTTTCGCCCACCTCAACTACAACGCAGGCGAGAAGCTGAAGATACTTGATATACTACCTCCGATCCATATTAGTGGGCACAAGTTTGTCTAGATACACATGTATCTAGTCTAAATATTTAACTAGATACATATGAATTTAGACAAAGTTGTGCCCACTAATATGGATCGGAGGGAGTACAAGTTTTACATCTGCAGCGGGTGATGGAAGTAGTTGATGAGAGCACTTACAGGGTTCGTTTGGAGCCACTGATAAAGCTTAAATCTGCACTGTACGAAGCCGAAGACATCTTGGATAGTGTCGACTATCAAAGTCTCAGGAAGCATATCCAAGGTGCCAAGTCAGATGGCAGCATGTCTCCACGGAAAATAGATTTGCTGAGGAAGAAACTTTGGTCTGACATGCCAAGCTCCCCCCTAAAAGATGAGGTTTTCCCCTGCCCTCATACTTGAATGTGTTCTGCTTTCTCGTAGGTCTTCCCATCTTTTTGTGCCACGTAAATATCTCTACTATATAATATTGCTTGAGGAGGTGTTGGTGCGTTTTTCACTTTTCCGGTTTTACCCCTCAATGCTAGGCTGATTTAGGAAATAATTACACCCTTGCCACCGCCAAGTCAAACGTACCTGTTCGGTGAAAAAAGAAAATCCCCAATCTTATCCTCCCTCGCGTCCTCCTCACCCACCTGCACCGCCACCTCCGTCGCCGGCCTGCTCCGGTGAGCCATCGCGCCGCATACCACCGCCCCGACACCAGCTCCTCCGGCCTCCTCTCCCGATCCCAGCTCTAGCCTCTCCGGCGACCATCGCAGCCCTTGCCGTCCGCTAGATCAAGATGCGCCGCCACCACGTTCTCGCGCGACCGGGTCCCTCGCCGCCTCATCTCCTCCTGGCCACCGGGTGGAGCGCCGCAAAGACGAGGATGCGCGGGCGCATCCGTGCCGGCCGGGTCCCCTCGCCGCCTCCTCTCCTCCTGGCCACCCGGTGGGGCGCCGCAAAGAGGAGGATGCGCGGGCGCATCCGCGCCGGCCGGCAGCCATGCTCGCGCTCGCGCCTGTGGCCGGCCGTGCCACGGTGAGCCATCTCTAGCCGACCGGAAACACTGCTCCTGAGCGGCCTTCTCTAGCTCTAGCTGACCTCCCTACGACCCAGCAGTTCGTCGCCCTCCTCCTCAAGCCCGGTCAGCTGTAGGTCGCTTTCGCCTCGCCCATCCACAGCGGCGCGGCCTGCCTCACGTGCTCTGACTCGCATCTTCCATGGCTGCCTCCCCCACATCTCTCACCTTACCTACACACACGTCGCAATGAGGAACTGAGCAGCACCTTGATTTTCTCTGTCCTTCTGCCGTGCGCTGCTGCAGAGAACACGCCGACAGTACCGACGGGGCGGCCGGGACAGAGTTCCTCACCCGAATCTTGTCATCCAGAGAAGCTATGAACTGAGGCAGCAATCCAGAGAAGCTCTTGGCTCTATCGGTTGATTTGGGGTTCAGTAAACTGGTTATTGCTTCAGATTGCAAGGGGGTCGTTGGAATTCAGGCTGATGTTTTAGGTGCTCACCAGATTGATTGCTCTTATAGGATTTTGGTCGTGTGGCCTGCCGTCAGCTTCATCTATTGTAAGAGAAGTACAGAAGACTAATTTTGTGATATTATACTTGGATATGACAACGGAATTGATTCTGCTTCTGATCAGGCTGGCTCTACCTATGCTTCACATGATGATTTTAGGAAATTCACACGGCTACTGTATGAACAAAATGAATTCATGTGTGTTCTTTTGGGCATTGCTTGCTTTTACCTCCAACTATAAGCTGACAGTCATATCCGTGCCAGGACGACATGATCATTTTTTTTAATCTCAACTTGATCATAATGTAAGATGAAACATAGTTTCTTGATAGAGCATTCTGTGTGTGCAGGATGTTGGGCAGGCGATCATTCAACATCTTCGTTTGGACAATCGAAGTTTTTTTTTCCAAACAACAATATTGATATGAACTAACACCTACATCAAAAGACAAAATGAGTACAGTCGATATTATTATATCTTATAGATGTTCAGGCATTTTGGAGATATATATTACCACCGTAGTGTTCCCTGAAAAAACTAAATACTATCTTGGTCATATATTAGATTTAATATGTTCAAGGAAGTTTAGCTTATGTACCATCATTTTTTCTCCTCATAGACTATTGTGTATTCAGAACATCCTTAGGCTAAACTGGGCATCTGGTAAAATCTTTGTATGTTCACTAATACATTTTCTAGATGAGCTAACAAGTATATCAGGGTGCTTTAATTTCAGCGTTAGCTTTATTTAGTGTGTATAGGGGTGCCAAAATTTGATGGACTTGGTCTATTTGGGTCTTCCAATTGCGATGACCTAAAGTGCAATGAAGTTTCCGTCCTTGCCGTTCCTGGTCTTCCTGGATTTAGCTTCAAATTTAGTTTTTTATGCTTGGGTCTAACATTAAAAATTATTTGATTAATTTTTTATAGTTTTTCAATATCTTCTTATTCTTTTTATTATTACTTAAGAAAGAGATAAGAAATTTTTTGGTGACTCCGAAACAATTTAAATGTTATTCTCATGGGGATTTCATTTTCTATGAAAATATTTAGCATACTTTGACCAATATATAATTGATTTTATTTTTTGTCCGTAGCAACGCACGGGCATTTTGCTAGTATGTTAATAAGAAACACTAGGAACTATAGCTGCCAATCAGAATGCATTCTCAATTATTTGTCATAGTTACCAAACTAGCTTGTAAGTTCGTGAAATACAGTAAGATATATGATGCAGATTGTTAGGAATAGTATGATTATATTCTTAATTTGGAGCAGAAGTAGGGCAACCACGGATGTTTTTTTTCTTCTAGAGTACTGGCAACCACCGATGTTGTCCTTCACACCGCTGCCGATGTTGCCGTTTCTGCCATGATTACGACAATTGTTGTTGTTGTTGGAGCTGTCGTGGTTGCCAGAGAACGAGGTGGCGTGGGAGGAGCCACCACCGGAGAGAGCACCGGTGCCACCATACGACCTGCCGGTACTGCTAGAAAACCCCCCACCACTGGCATTGCCTTTTCCGGCGGTGGAGTAGAGGGTGGATGGCGGGCTGGAGTTGGAGGACATCGTTGTGAGCTCTTCGAGCATGAGAGTCGGAACATCGAAGGGTGTTATGCACGTGGCTCTTGTCAGTGAGAGGCGTGCCAGTGGTGACGAGCTCGTTATGGAGCGCCTTCTGCTTGCGCAGCAATCGCCCAAGGATATGCTTCCAGAGAGGCCGTACAACTCTTTCTCGAGGCAAATGGCGCATGTGTCAGTGTGGTCGGAGATGTTCTGTACAATGTTCCTAGGGGAGTAGGCTTTGGTGGTGGAGTGACCCACATCACCATGGCCACCAGATAAGGAGAGATGTAGCTATATAGCCGTCGGTGGACAAGAGCGTTGAGACGGACCCACATCACCTCACATCCCTCAAGGCACTGGAAATTAAGTATTGCATGAATCTGCTGTCGATTGGAACACTGCCTAAGTCTCTTGAGGAGTTTACACTCCGGAGCTGCAATATCATGTTTATGCGATCTTGTATAATGAATGCTGATGAAAATTGTCAAAAGATTGAGCACATTCCGAAGAAATGTTTTGGCACTAAAAACTGGGACCAAAGGTAAATATTCAAATTATTTTATGTCTTCTTTTTCCATTTTTTGTGTCTAGTAGATGTGACTGTAAATGTTAGTTTTTAAGATCCTTCTATGTTTCTGATCCTTTCGCTAACTATTAGACGTGCTGTCCTTTGTCTGACGGGAGATGAAGGAGATGGAGTAAAAACAGTTAAGTTCCTGCTTCAGGATTTTATTGATTACTGATTTGTGGGTCTGCGTATGCCGCTTCGTTGGGTTTTAGACACTGGTTTGTTGATTCTTGCGTGTTTGAGAGTGAAGTGGTGTTGCGTTCATGCTTGGTGTTGTGTTCATTCTCTCGGACAATACGAATGTCATGGTTGCATGCAGTGATGGACACTGTTTTTTTACTATGGTATGTAATAATGTGGATTGATGATCACTGTATTTGTTTGCTTCCTATGATTTGTTACATTGTCGAGTGATGAACCCCAGGTTGTAATACTATGCAATGTTGAACACTGAATCTGGTTGTTTTGTAACATTTTTGAATGATGAATGCCTAATTATTTGATTGCTAATAAATTAGCTTCACTGAATGCAGCCAGCGTTGTAACCTGCCCCTGACCTTGAGGTGTTCATTCATCTTCAATAGAATGCCAAGGCTTTAGTGACTGCAATCAACGTGTACTGTATTCAGTAGTTGAGAAGAAATATGGCTTGCAAATATGCATCAGCTAAATCTAATTACTACAGTTGTTGATTGATCGAAACATTTATTTCCATTATCACATTATTATCCTAGGAACGACAAAGACATGACCACTGCCAAGTGAAGCTCTATAGACTATTGTGAGGCATCTTGTAAGCAAGGCAAACTATTGTGCGAGATCTCCAAGACACGCTGAACTCAACTGAATCTGAACAATAATAACGACAAAAGTTAAGATAGGAAACAAGGTTTTCCACCCAATTTGTTCATATTCAAGAGTTTACGAGGTAAAAGAAACAAATTATATATGTCGAAGTATCACAGGAAGAGGCAGAAAACATCCACTTTCCAAAAGAGTGGCGACCATTACTTCTGAAAACATCGGCCAAGTTCGAAATTTTAAGCCCAGCTGAGCATGCTGCACTATTATTTTATCTGAGGTGTCACAATTCACTCACCGTAATAAGTCTAATAATCCCTCCGATCCGGAAAGATTGTCGCTCCTACAACACGAATTTGTGCCTTATCATCTCAACAATATGACTTGGAACTAAACATCAACTAGCTTTACCCACAATTGTTGACTGATACAAACTCTCAATTCATGTCACATTCTTAGACAAGGAGCAGTCACATCGCTACTTACACTAACCCGACGCCACACGTGACATGAAAGGAAGAACAACACAGACATGGCCGCTGCCCAGTGAAGCTCTGTAGATTGTCATCCCGTTATTTGTAAATAAGTCGATCACAGGTGCCAGAACTCCACGTCACTGAAATCCCAACCACTTTGAACTCGCAATGCTGATCTGATTTCGACTCCATCGAGCCTGAACAAACAAGAAAAATTTCAGAACAAAGAAGATATTCCACCCAATTTCTGCAACTGCTTAGAAAGTCAGGCAATGTCACAAGAAGATGCAGGATGACACTGTCAAACTCCTAATATTGATCTCAACTAAATTTACCATGTGACTGCAAGCAGTTTCTTTTGTGTGTTTATCACTCTAATCTGTGATAGAGGCTGGAATACGTTGCCGGACAGAGGCAAGTGAACGTAGAGAACTGAAAAACTTGAGTCTTACATAATTGGTACCTTTGTGTTGCAAGAGTTCATATACTACCTAGGCATGTAGCAGTATAACAAATTTCTAGCGACAAAGAAGAAATAAACTGGTGGCATTGGTAGCGAGAACCACCACACCAGGTGTGTCTTGCCATCCCAATACAAAAATGGGTCGCAAAAAGGGAAGACAACAAAACGGGGTGCTCCCTCTAATTCATCTAGTAGAAATGGTAATAAACAATCAGCTGAAAAGGTAGTCAGGTAGTATCATGGAAGTGGCAGAATAGCATTGTCAAATTGCTAATATTGATCTCAACTGAATTTAAAACATGTGACTACAAACACTTGCTTTAGTGTGTGTAGCATTGTAATTTGCAAGACAAGTTGGAATACATAGCTGGACAGAGAAACGTGAACACAAAGAAATCAGTCCTGAAAACTTTAGTCATACATAATTGGTACCTCCATGTTGCAGAAGAACAAACTTGTAACTAAAAAATGAATAGAACTGGGGGTATTTGTAGCAAGAACCAACACAGTAGGTGTCGTCTGCCATCTCAGTACAAAAAAAGAGCTACAAAAAGGAAAGACATACAAAACTGGGTGCCCCCCTATTTCAACTTTACACAATAGATAATACATGATAGATTTCAGTCTATCATCTCAACCTATATGATTTTCCTTGAGATTAGGAAACCAACAAATTTTATGAGGTTGATTTCAGATAAAACAACACCGCGAGACAAAATTGAGTTGCCCGAGAGCAAGCTGCACTTGTTTAGAAAGGTGGCTCAGGATCATATATGTGACTGTACCAGGTATGCAGGTTTATTTCAAAACAACATCGTGAGATAAAAATACAGATGTGAAGATGACTAAACGAAAACTTTTCTGCCTCCTTATATCTAGTGTATCCAAGAGAAACGGGATCTACACTTGCATTCCTTCTACGTCAACCTAATTTTTTTCACAAATCCACAATGATCCTCGTAACAAAACTACTCTTCAGAAATATTTGTCTTGACCTAGTGTTTTTCGCAATTCCATGAGGACTGATGAATAAACTACGCATAGTATGCAAGATCTTTTCTCTTACAAATCTCATCCACTAAAATTACAATTTGAACAGACAAGAAAATGTATCAGGATTAAATGTTTCCAGGCACTTAATTTTCCCATGAGCACGAGAAAATAAACACTACTAAATCATGTCATTAAGAGTTATCAGTTGTAAGGTGTGTGATAATTACGAAGGGAAGGAGATAACTAGGATAGAATAGAAATTTTACCACTTCATATTGTCGGTGAAGACAACAACGATGGTGGAAAGTTGGTATATATGCGTAGATCGATGGGCCACATGGGATCCCTGCCTTGTTTCGCACGAACCATCTGAAGCTTCAAGGTCTTGATGTCCATTGAGAAGTATTCAGTGATTTGATTCTTTACAAGTGGGTCTTGTGTCCTACGCAAGAGCAAGTATCTCTCAGTTGCATTTGTGATACAATATCTGTACCCAGAATCTAGCGAGATTGTCTTCCTCATCTGAAACTGGCTGGGACTCTCGCCTTCATTTTGCGCAATGGTATAGCTGAAACCCGATGCAAGTCCACAGATAAACCAAACACGCCAAGCCTGCCCTCCCCAGCCTCCCCAATGGCTAAATATGATGCCCATTTTCCGGGTGGGAGGTCAGCCATGGAGAACTCCATCCTCCTGGTGTCAAGCATGATCAATTTGTTGGTTACTAAGAGAGGAAACCCGTCCCAGTAGAAGCAGCCATAAGCATAATGGCGCCTGAGAAAAAACCCGAACATCTTTGACATGATGCGATTGATGTCCAAATCAGCCTGGCCTAGGAACAAATCACCCCAGGCCTTGGATGTGGCGGCTCTCCATTCTCCAGTGCTCGAAGAGAAGACGAAGGCGGACAGCTTAGTTTTGCAATGTGCCATCCAGATCACTCTGAATGCTGTATCTTCCGCGGCCGCCACAGTCTCCTCCTCGCTGAGGGGAACGAGGAAAGGCTCGCAAGGTTTCATGGTGAGCAGGTCGTCAGGTACCGGCGGAAGTAGGACATACCGGCGGTGCAAGGGATCGCAGACCACGAGCTCCGTGAAGACGACCGGTCTCCCCCGACCGAAGGGGGTGTCAGCGAGGAGGACGCGGCCGTCGCGCGTGTCCTGGACGGTCCAGCGGCAGTGGGAGGGGAGGAAGGAGAAGGAGAAGTCGACCGCGAGGGCGAGAGCGCGGGCGGCGGGGGCGGAGGGGTGCGGCGGTTGGGCTGGGTGGAACCCGTCGCGGTCGAGGAAGCCGAGGAAGGGCGGGGCGTGAGGCGGCGGAAGCTGCGGCGGAAGGACCGGTCGGTGACGAGTCGGCGGAAGGAGACGCAGGCGGCGGAGGTGCGGGCGAGGTCGTCGGCGGCGGGCAGGCGGAGGAAGATCTCCGCCAGGATGTGGTCGGGGATCTCCGTCAGATGCAACGCGATCTTTTTGCCGGTCGCCATCGGAGAGGAGGAGAGGAAGTGGAGGCCAGCCGGGACGGGGAGAGCCGGCCGTCGGGGGACGGCCGCCGGCGCCGGGAATCGTCGGCGAGCTAGGAACGGGAATAAGCTGGCGGCTGTGTGTGGGTGCTGCTCGACTAGTGTGGTATTAGGTTTCAGGCCCGATATCTCACTCCACTTCAGAGTTCAAACTACCAGCTTACAAAAAAAACTCGTGTGGTGAACATGGTTTGGCAGTGTTGGTGGCGACGACGGTGCCGAGTGTGGTTTTTTTTTTTTTTTTTTTGCGAAAAGGACCCTCGTATTATTAAAAGAAACATCGAACCGTACAAAACACCTCAACAAAAACGAGAATCTTGAGATGCCCTTCGTCTTCAACATCCAGACCGTGTCGACGGCGCGCCGCCGCTGCCGCTCCTCCCTGAGCCGGCCTGACATTGTTGGTTGCGGACGGGAAGTCGCCGAACGGGTCAATAAAACCACATCCGTCCCGGTGCCGAAGAAGAAGGATGAACCGCCGATGAAGCTTCACGACGATCCAGAGATCGTCACCGCGAGAAGAAGCCCTTGAAAAACACACCACTCCCACAAACTTCTCGACGTTGCCGCCGAGATGAGGCTGAAGCCGGGGAGACCTTATTGAAAGAGACGCCGCCGCCGCCATCAAAGCGTCGCCCTAACAAACCTTAACACGAAAACCAGGAAACGGAGCCCTCCCGTCGACGAGGGCCGAGATCCACCGCGCCTTCATGGCCCAAAGGCCACAGAGGCGGAGCAGATCGTCGGCGGCGGCGACGGGAGGCCGAGAAAACCTAGATCGCCTCTAGGATCGCTTGGCTGGCTGCGTACCGGTTCGTGACTCCCCAAACGTATCCAAGGTTACGTAAACATGTGAAAATAATACCTAAATAAACGGACACGGTGTTTCGGGTCACGGGTGCAGATGCACCCCTTGTGTAAAACATTTTTAAAAACTTTTCAAAATGTCAAAAAATTCAAAAACAAATTCGGATATACATCAGGACATTTGGTGTTATCACTAAAAGTTTCGCGGAGAAAAGACATTTTTTGTGACCTGTGCAAAAAGACAAAAAAATGTCTCGTACAAAGTCATTTTGGAGCGCCCGGATTTGTCTTTTTTGCACAGGTCACAAAAATGTCTTTTATTCGCGAAAGTTTTTTGCTAACATAAAATGTATGGAAGTATATCCGAAATTTATATTTTGAAATTTTTAACATTTTAAAATTTGTTTTTGATTAGTGAGTGCTAAGGAAGGAGGCGTCGGTGACAAGCCGGCGGAAGGAGACGCAGGCGGCGGAGGCGCGGGCGAGGTCGTCGGCGGCGGGCAGCCGGAGGAAGATCTCTGCCAGGAGGTGGTCGGGAATGTCCGTCAGATGCGACGCCACTTTCTTGCTGGACGCCATTGGAGGGGACGAGACTAGGAGAGAAAGTGGAGGCCAGCTGGGACGGGAGAGCCGGCCGTCAGAGGTCGGCCGCCGGGAACCGTCGACGAGATGGTGGGAGAGGAACCGGCGGTTGTGTGAGCAAGGTTTCAGACCCGGTATCTCAGTTCAGCCTACCAGCTTACAAAAGGCCTGGTGCAGAGCAGGGGAGAGGAGGGGCGGCGGCTGGGGGCTGCGGTTGCGCACCGGCGAGGAAGAGCGGCAGCCTGCTAGGGTTCGTGCAGGGAGAGCATAAGAGAAGTGAGGTGACGAGGGTGAGCTGAGAGGGTGAGCTGAGATGCTGATCTTGATTTTGTCGTTTGTTTCAGAGGCAAAATCGTCCGAGACAAAATACATATCTAGTTTTCTATCAAAATGGAGCAGAAATGAGTATAGTGCCATCTGTAGAAGCATGAGAGAATTGGAGTGACATTTTTGAAAAAATATAAACTGGAGTGGAATTTTTCAATTTCGCATAAATTGGAGTGGCATATAATTAATTAACCCAATAATGTAATGACTTCGAATAATCTCGGGCAGAATTTTAGTTTTGTCATTTATCTTTGTCTTGTGTGTCACTTTGCTCAATACGACGTACTTTATTTCGAGCAAAAAATATATTAATCTTTGGTAGAGAACAGTCACACTTACAAGTTTTTGCATGGTTGTCTTCCGCGTCAACAGTATCCAACGTAAAAAGAACCGTAAGCATGTGAGAACAATACCTAAATAAACCATATATTCCCAAACAAAATATTTATTAATTTCTTGTCTATACACTTCAAAATACAAAAAATGCAAAAAATACATACATGGTCAGCCAAGTAAAAAAAAGTTCCAGCACTCACGCCTACATCTTGTTGGGCGTACCATCCCCGAGGAGGCCTACACTCTGCTTCAGCTCGTCCTACGCTATTGATATTCATCAGATGACCAGTGCAATCGGTAAGACGGTAAGACCAAAATATATGGAGATTGTCCGCAAGAAACAGTGAGCCTTTTTTAGGGAATTTACGAGCTTTATTAAAAACTATCATCATGGTTACAAGCATCATTTCTAAGATTCTTCTTTAAGAAAACAAAGGAGCATCGGCCACCCAAACCTGTGAGATATCATGGTTTCGGGTTTAGCTTCAAAAGATTCTTCGTTGCTGTAATTAATCTACTGCTACTGTTGTTTGCAGACGAATTTCGAATTGGAAATTTACACACCTGTGTATCATATCACAATCTACATCTGGGATTTTTTCCGAATCTTTTGAAGCTTGAAAATGCAAATTTAATTGTTTTAAAAACGAGCTATGTGTAGATCGGGCTCTAGAACACCACTCTCAAATTGAACCAGGTAGTTTTACTCTTTTTCCTATAGCTAACCAAATGGAAAGTTGTTATGTGTTTAATATTACTTGCTAAAAAATATCAGCCTCTAAGTTTTTCATATGTTTCTTATGCTTAAAAACTTCCACGTGCATTAAACATATTAAAGTTCGCTAGCCCATACGTTTCTGATTTGCTCAAAATCTGAAAATAGAAGCAACGTGCTGCCATCTTTTTTTTCTACTCATGTGTTGCAATTGTTGCTCATTTTCCATTGAGGGCAAAGTAGACATTTTGGCCTCTTACCACACTGAGGTAACACTAGACTAACGACAGGTGGTATATAAGCAGTAAAACTTGTTTGTCTTTGGTACATGAGCATTGGAGATCTGTTTGATGGCAAATGAGCCATTGCAGCGCTCGTCAATGGTATAAAAGCCATTGGCTCAAAGAATAGACCTACAAAACTGGTGCCCCCGCTAATTCATCTTATAGAACTGGTAACACACAATTACCCGAGAACTCCTTAATTTCAGACAAATCATCTCAGCCAGCTTTAAGATTAGGAGAACAACAATCATATGAGGATCTAAGGATGTGGAGATTGACTGAAAAAAGAAAAAAAATCAGTACCCTGTGCAACGGTAAGCACTCCCTTATACCAAAAAAGGGTAAGCTTTTCATACATTTTACGAGGTTTATTTCAGATAAAACAGCTTGTGAGTAAAAGATATTCTTATTATTTAAAGCAGGGACTAGGATCTTGTGTGTAATCATACTAGTTAAGCAGATTTATTTGAACGCAACATCACGAGATAAATTACATGTGAAGATGGCTAGAAGAACTGTTCTGCCTCCTTGTCTATCAAAAGAAAACAGATGGTGCTGGCTGCGATATGGCGCTTGAATTAAACTGGTTTCTTTTTTAACTTGTTATATATATTTAAATATGAAAATAAACAGCGTTCCACACATATGGCGCTTGAATTAAACTTCATCAACTAACAAAACCCTGTGCAGGCATGACCCTGTCATCAGCCTTCCGTGCCATGACCACCGTACGCGCCGGCAGCACCTGCCCAAGACCTCAAAGGACCGCTCAATGAAGATGTCGTCGCCCGTCGATCTCACCCCCGCGGCCGTCCATCTGGCCCCTGGCTATTCGCCGGGCGGGAAGAAGCTGGCAAGTCGAGGTAGTCGGCCCAGGAATCTGTTGTAACATTTTTTACAAAAGAAAATAAATATAATTAGTAAAATATGGAATCAATTATAATATAATCAATGCTATTAAGCACGTAGAACTCGTGTGGTAACATGTCAAATCGGTTTAGTACATAACTATAGAAGCGACAAACCTTGAACAACAACGTTCGGTGCCGCCATATGCCAACTGAAAAAGCACAACTGAAACTGAGTCTCTCCACCTGGGAATTGGACTCTTTTCTGTATACAGATTGTCCATGAGATGATATTATCATGATCCTGTTTAAGCATTTATATAAGCAGTCATCACACATTTATGTAACAATAAGCAGAAAATTGACATCCACGTGAAAGAAAGGATGCACCAATGTTTTAAAACTGGCATCCTTTCCTGAATATGCATAGCGCTAGATATAATTTTGTCATCTCTCTTTAACATCTATGTACAGGAAACATTTCAATGGTAAGAATTCGCATGACTATTGTTAATCAGTTCCTCTACCGAAATATAATAAACAAAATCTCAACCATGTGGTGAAAAAACATCCGAAGACAAAGTGTGGACAGAAAATCGAGCTTGTACAATTTTTGCATACAAACCTGCAAAAAACATCTGAAGGTAAACAAACCACATGGGCGCTGTACTGGGTCGAAGATAAAAGATCTGAAGAAGAACCGGCAACATGAATCTGAACTATATGATCAGCAGTTCAGTACCTAACCGAAATAATGAATAAAATTGGAAATAGACCTCATCTGTCTGCCATGAGAAGATCAGCATTTTAACAGAGAACTCAACTGTCTACTATGAGAAGGTCAGCATTTCAACAGAGCACTGTTTTGCCATAAGCGTCTGAAATAAGATGACAGCACAATTTAAATGAATCTTGGCCATTCAAAGTTCATATATATAGCATGATTATTCAGATAAGCTGTATGCAGTGCCGAGTGGTCCATAGTAATCATCCACAACTACAATACTTACCATTGAACTTTTATCATACTGCAAGTGACTTCAAAAATATTTTACTCAAATGCTAGATATGGTTCAGTTTTAATCAAAACTCTGGCTGCACTCTTGATTTATCGACAATTCAAATCAACTACTATTAAGCTGAAAATTTTACGGTATGTCAAGAATAGTTATACCTACCTTGTGCCAAATTTAAAAGAAAAATCTGAGCTCGTTTGGGTACCCAAATAAATTGAAAACAGGACAGTTTCAGAAAAAACATAAAGCAGTTTTCAGATTCAGAAGCAGAGAGGAGAGTGATGTAAAATCTTCCAATATTTAAATTGATGAAGTGTACAAAAAACTATAAAAGAAATTGAGCCATATACATATGTATGTTTCACATTTGTATGCTCCATCATTTTTTTATAACAATATATGGCAGATATTTTCATCCGCACATTAGCATCGGAATATCTGACAGAACTATCAAAACAACATCCGAATTATAAATTTTCTAGCAGTATTTTCCTATCGGGAAATTAGGGATGCTGGCGGCCAGAGGTGGTTAAGCGGCGGAGCCGGATCTTGTCCTCCAGAAGTTCAGGATATCCCTAGCTTGCTGCACCCATGAAACAAATTTTGCTAGGGTCCCCTTTTTTCTCAGATGATCCTTACCTCCTTGGGCTGCAAGTTTGGAATGGACACAAAGCTTTTCTTACATTTGGCAATAGTCTAAAATTATTTGAAGTAAACCAATTTTCTCTTATGGAGAAGAAATTTGTTAAGAACAAAATACAGAACCAACGTGCTAGATCAATTCAAGGATATCCACAAGACCACGACACATGGTAGATAATTTGTGATGAATAATATTTACTAAATGTCCTGCACGTCCAACACCAAAAGCATTGCTGCCATCTTGATTCAACTAATTCAATTTCCCAAGTAGCACACTGCCTTCATTCAGTCAAAAATATGGGCAATCTACTGGAATTGACAATTGAGCACTTCCGATATTTCCTTCTAAATTGGACAATCAGGGAATACTTTGGACTGAATTCACTGAAGGAATGCATAAGCTTGGTACCTGTCCAAGATCAAACAGAATCGGAGCCTCTTTCCCTGCCCAATTGCACGAACTGAGGCCAGGCTACACACGTTGGGTGATCTAGACTGAACAGCAGAAAGTAAGGATATGCATACAGCGACATGTACCCCGAGCTTGTTGACATTGGGGACGGCGTCGAGGAAGCGGGAGGCCAGCCGGCTCGATGAAGCGACAGGGCCCACACCATGACACCGAGAAGTCAATCACGATCTGTAGCCACATACCGGCGATTTCACTTGGTCAGAATTCAGATCTTGAGGAAAATGATAGGCTTGTGGGATTAACAGAGGAATAGGGGTGGGGGAGAGGATAAACGGGCGGTTGTCTAGCTCACCAGATTGGAGGCATTCATGTGGCCTGTGGAACTCTACTCCATTGCTGATCCTAGGCCGCGACGAGTGAACGGCGAGGACATGGTGAGGCGCGGCGGCAGAGGTGGCGACGCTGCGCGGGGGAGAGGATGAGGGAGCATGCAGGCGTGACGGTTTTTGCGGCGATGATCGCGCGATGAATTAATTCAGTTTCCTAAACTAAACGTACGCAACCGAAGAGGGCGTGTGGATGGGGTACCCGTAGCGCTGCAAAGTCTGGCAGGACATTTTCTGCCAGGTCGACAGGATGGATCTGGGCCGTCAGACTATTCGATAGATGATTGGAGTGATATGGACTGTTCGATCGTATTAAGTGGGGGGCAATCTAATGGTGCTGGTTGTTCTGCGTATACTAATCCGGGTGGACATAGAGAAATTCCGGTTCGCTCTTTTATTAGTAGTGGAGATAAGGTAACCTAGGAAAGGAGAGGAGTTCCAATTTCCGTATTTCCGCTACTTCCTCTCGCCTTTGTTTGTCTTGTTGGCACCAAAACACAGGAGAAACCACGTAGTATTAACAATGAAGCGCATTTTTCTTTACCATGACAAGTTTATGTGTCCATGGCGATGATGTCTCGTGGTGAAGAAGTGAAGATGGATTCCATGGAACAAAATTTCCACGGTTCTATTCCCGTCCTGTTGTGGCCTATGTGCTTGTGGTCCAATCCAGCGGATTAATGGATCCTCGTCATGCGGTTTTGAGTGTTGGTCATGACGATGGTGTTTGATCTGATGTTCTTCAGTTTCGGTTTTTGTTTCTTCGGTCTTGCTTAAAGCAGCGGTTGGACAACTTGCCTTTGAAGGAGTGTGTCTCTATTCATTGTGTGTCGCATGGATAATAGGGTGTGCGGGACATGCGATGTTCCACAACCTCCAAGGTTAGTTCAACCATTGCCAGGTTTGATGTTCTACAGCTCGCCTGAATTATGGCGAAACGTTAAGACGCAAAATAGACTTCAAAGAATTCCGATGAAGTTTTGTTATTTATCTTTGTCTTGTGTGTCAGCTCGCTCAATCAAATGTACTTTATTTTAAGCAAAATCTATACTTTTTTTTTTTTAGATTAGCAAAATCTATACTTAACTTTGTTGAAAAAGGGGCATAATTACAAGTTTTCACATCGTTGTCTTCCACGTCAGTATCCAAAGTAAAAAAGGTGAAAACAATACCTAAATAAACCTTATATCCCAAAAAAATCTGTATTCATTTATTGTCTCCGCGCACTGCATCTTGCTACTCTAAAAAAATTGCAAAATAAAAACACCGTCAGACAAATAAAAATAAGTTCCACCACTCGCTCCTACGTCCCGGTTGGGCCTACCATGCCCTCTGGCGCCAAGTCCAGCACTCCAGCTCCGTGCTGTGTGTTGCTTTTACCAAGTTCTGGAGTCAGATTCAACACTCACCCGTACCATTCCCCAGCAGGCCTGCACTCTGCTTCAGCTCCTCCTATGCTACTGATATTCATCAGATGACCAGGGCACTACAAATCTCCACCCACCCTGCAAAGTGGTCGGGTTAAAAGCTCAATAAGAAAAGATATAGAGATTGTCCTCCAGAAACAATGAGCCCTTTTCAGGGGCCCAATTTCTGCATATTCAAGAGTTTACGAGCTAAAAGAAACAAATTGTAGGTATCTAGGTAGTTTACTGATCGCAACTGAATTTGAAACATGTGACTGGAATACTCGTTTTGGTGCAGCATTGGAATTTGCAATACAAGTTGGAGTAGATAGCGGGACAGAGACACGTCAACACAAAGAAATGGGTTGTGACAAACTTAAATCATACATAACTGGTACCTTTGTGTTGCAGGAGTTCATATACTTCCTAGGCACCTAGCAGTACAACAAACTTCTAACTAATATGTAAGAGACTGGGGGTATCGGTAGGAGAACCAACACACTAGATGCCATCTGCAATCCCAGTACAAAAAATGAGTCACAAAAAGGAAAGACATACAAAAACTGAGTGTCCCCGTCTAATTCATCTTATAGAACTGGTAATACACAACCACCTGAAAACTATTTATTTTTCATTTACTCATGTCTATGATTTGCTTTAAGATTAGGAGAACAACCATGATATGAGGATCTAAGAATGGTGGAGGTTGTGACTTGAAATAAAGAAAAAATTCAGTAGCCTGTGCAATGGTAAGCACTCCTTGATTCTTATGAAATTTACTTCAGATAAAACAGCTTGTGGGCACAAGATATTGTTATGATTTAGAGCAGTCACCATAATCGTGTTTGTAACCATACTAGTTATGCAGATTGATTTCAAGTCTACATCACAAGATAAATTATACATGTGAAGATGGCTAATTTTTTTTTTTTGCCTACATATCAATCAAAAGAGAAGTGTACAAAATGAGTTGTCCTTAACTTGAATGAATTTCCTCCAGGTAAACTGGATCAACACTTGTAATCCTTCTACGTTACCTTGACAATCAAAACTACTCGAAAATAATTGATGTGATCTAGGGTGTTTAGTTATTCGGTTATTCCATCAGCACGCATGCATAAGCTACTTGTGTGTAAGATCTTTTTTCCTACTGACCTCATTCTCTTGAAAGCAACTGGAAGAAACAAGAAAATTGAACACAATTGTGTTCCCGAGCTTACTTAGCAACCAAGCATTAGACAAGTCAAGTGATAATTATGGAGGGAAGGAGATAACTGAATGTGATAGAAAGTTTACCACTTCATATTGCCCTTGAAGACAACAACGATGGTGGGAAGTTGGTATATATGAGTTTCCCAATCCCGGGCAGCATAGGCTTGCGTTCTTTCGAACAAACCCTCTGAAGCTGCAACGTCTTAATGTCCATTGACAAATATTCAATGAGTGGGTTCTCTAGAGATGAGGTTTGTGTCCTCAAGAGCAAGTACCTCTTTGTTGCATCTTTGATATCATATCTGTACCCAGGATCTAGTGAGATTCTCTTCTCCATCTGCCACTGGCTGGGACTCTCACCTTTGTTTCGCGCAATGATATATCTCAGACCAGCTGCAGTTCCATCACGGAAACAAAACATCCCAAGCCTGCCGTCCCCAGCCTCAACAATGGCTAAACCTTGCCTACTCCATTCTCCGGGTGGGAGGTCAGCCAGGGAGAACTCTAGCCTCCTAGTGTCAAGCACGAGCAACTTTTTGCCATTGAAAATCAACCAGTCCCAGTAGAAGCAGCCATAAGCATAGTGGCGCTTGGTGTACCAGTACACCCGTGACATCAAGTCGAACTCAGCACTGCTGAGGAACAAATCACTCGATGCCTTGGATGCAGCGGCTCGCCATTGTCCCGTGCTCGAAGAGAAGACGAAGGCAGACAGCTTACTTTGGCAATGCACAATACATATCACTCTGAATGTTGTGTCTTCCGCCGCTGCCTCCTCCTCGCCGAGGGGAACGAGGAAAGACTTACACCTGGGTATGGGGCATTGCTGCTCCACTGAAGCGGCTAGGTCGTGAGGTAGTGGGGGAAGCAGGACGTACAGGCGGTGCAAGGGGTCGCACACCACGAGCTCTGTGGAGACCAGGAGACCAGGAGCATCCGGTCGACGATGGAGGAGGACACGTCCGTCACGGATATCCTCGAAGGCCCATCGGCAGTGGGAGGGGAGGAACGAGAAGGAGAAGTCGGCGGCGAGGGTAAGGGCGCGGGCGGCGGGCGCGGAGGGGTGCGGCGGTTGGGCTGGGTGGAACCCGTCGGGGTCGAGGAAGCCGAGGAAGGCCGGGACGTGGATGCGGCGGAAGCGGCGGATGAAGAACCTGTCGGTGATGATTCGGCGGAAGGAAACGCAGGCGGCGGAGGTACGGGCGAGGTCGTCAGGGGCGGGCAGCCGGAGGAAGATCTCCGCCAGGAGGTGGTCGGGGATCTCCGTCAGACGCGATGCCCTTTTCTGGCTGGTCGCCATTGGCATGGAGTGAGGAAAATGATGGGAGGAACGGGGGCTCTAGGCCTGACTGGTAGGAGGAACCGGCCGTCGGAGGGCGGAGGAGCTAGCCGCCGGGAAACCTCGGGCGAGATCGGGAGGGGAGGAGCCGTCGCCCGTCGGCTGTGTGCGGCAGCTGCTGCTGGAGTTTTCTTTTTCCCCGAAGAGTGAGTGAATGGGCCTTAGCTAACGTACCCAGGCAGCCCAGGCTGCACACGAATCACGGGTTCTGCTGAGTGTTTTACACTGAAAAAATAGCGCGATATATCCCCGCGTAGCACGCCCTGGAAATGGTCCCACTAAATAGATCAGTATCTAAAAACGGAAGGCTCAAAGAGCCCGGTTTTGAATTAACGAAGTCAACAACCGGCTAAGAGTTACAACTTACACAACACACACGCTGGGATACCAGCTTTACAATACAAGTACAAAGACAACAAGAGACTACAGAAGCAAAGGAAACCGAAGGAGCCTTGTCTTCTTATCTTCTGTTGCAAGGAAGCAGTGCCGAAAACAATCACCTTCAACCAAACTCGCCCACAGCAACATCGCCACCCATAGCTCGAGCAAGCAAACAAGCAGGACTCCAGAATCGAAAGAGGGGCTTCAGACAACGCCTCCAAGGAGGATCACGGCGCCCAAAAACGTCGTCGTCGCCGGCAGAGTCCAGAGACCTACAAAACTTTCGCCAATACCCAAACTCCCCTCACGAGCTCTAACGTGAAAACGACGAGGACAAGTGGCTTCTGGAGACACCGCACCGGCAAGCTGCGCCGAGAACAGGGCAGGTTGAGGCGGAGATGGAACCAAGCAAACAAGGTAAGGGGCTTCAAGGTGACGCCTTCACGAAGGAACATGGCACCCATAGGCGTCATCGTCACCTGCAATGGCCGCAACCATGCACAGTTTTCACCAGAGCCCCGACAGCAACCTGAACACCTAATGCCACCAAGTTGAAGGGCTCGGTCACTACTTCCGACTACCTCCCGGAGAGTGGGAAAACATGGTGCTCCAGCCCCTGCTAAGAACACCAGCAAGAACACCAGAATCAAGAACACCAGACCATTCCTCCTCCTCGGACGACAAGAAGCCGTCACGGCCCAGTCCAGACCAGACCGAGAAAAGCATCGGAAATGGCCACACGGGACATTGGCCGCCGGAGGAAGGTGCAGCGAGCACAAAGCTCGCTGGGTGTCCCGCCATGACTCTGGGATAGCCTCTGCACCTAGCAGGAACAAGCTCTCCAGGAGAGTAGTACACGCGGCCGAGGTAAAGCCGCACCGTCACCGCAGTGACGAGCCTAGCAAGGCAAGAAGGACCGGGGAGCCCCTACTCCCGTCGGCCAAGAAGGCAGAGAAGCCCTCGCGACAAGCGCGGCCCGGGTGACCCAGATCGGGGCCCGGGAGACCCAGCTCTAGCCCACGCGACCCAGATCGGGCCCGCGCGGCCCAGGTCGGGGCTGGCTCCAAGCCCGGAGCACACACCACCGCCTTCCTCCACTCCTCTGCAGCCAGCCAGCACGGCTGCTGCCGCCTCCACCGCGTCGAGAGCACGACGGTGAGGCACTCGGCAGGGGACGGGCGCGGCCCGCGCAGCCCAGATCGGACCCTTGCGGCCCAGATCGAGCCTACGCGGCCGCCACTTCTCCGTCGCCGAGCCGGAACGTCGGCGGCTCCACCCGGCGATGCGCCCCGAGTCGAGGAAGGCCGCCGCCCTTCCTCGCGTGGGCGAGCACCGCCGCCACGCCGCGCCCGAGAAGGAGCGCCGACGGGAAGAACGCGTCCACCGCGAGCTTACCCCTGCCGCCTTTGTGGAGGAAGGGGGCCGCCGCCACCGCGGCGAGGCCGACGGCAGCGGCGGTGTCGAGGCCGGCGAGAGGGGAGGCGGCCTGAAGGCTAGGGTTGGGGCGCCCTGGTGCCGCCCGAGAGCAGCACGGGAGCGGGGGGGGGGGGGGGGGGGAGAAGAGAATCTTGGGGCAGTATACAATGTCTCGCAAATAGCACGCTATAGCGCGAAATAGCACGCTAATAGCATATTTTAAGGGCGACACTATTTTTCTGTATCGGGTTATTTTTTTTCTTGGTACTTTTATCCTGGGCTGTCACAGTTCACCCGCCGTAGTAAGTCTAATACTGTAGAACAAATGGGACATGGAAAATAAACATCAGCTAGCTTTACCCACAGTTTCTGATTGATGCAAACTCTCAATTTCAATGTCACATTCTTACACAAGGAGCAGTCATATCGCTGCTTACACTTACTCCTAAGCTGCAGGTAGCATGAAAGGAAGGACAACACAGAAACAACCGCTGCCAAGTGAAGCTCTGTAGGTTGCCATCATGTAGATAAGTCGGTCACAGGTGCCAGAACTCCACGCCATTGAAATCACAACCACTTTTAACCCACAATGATGTTCTTGTTACGACTCGATCAAACCTGAACAAACAAGACAAGAGTTCAGAACAAACAAGATTTTCCACCCAATTTGTGCAAGTGCTTGGGTAGGCAAGATACCGTTGCCAAATTACTAATATCGATCACAACTGAAATTGAACATGTGACTGCAAACAGTTGTTTCAGTGCATTTATCACTGTAATCTGCGACTGAGGTGGAAATACAATGCCGGACATAGGCAAGTGAACATGAAAGAACCTGTCCAGAAAAACTTGAGCAATACAGAATTGGTACCTTCTTGTTGCAGGACTTGATATACTACCTAGGCATCTAGCAATATTAAAAACTTCTAACTATAAAGAAGAAAGAAACTAGGGGCATTGGTAGCGAGAACCAACACAACAGGTGTCGTCTTACCATCCCAGTACAAAAACGATTCACAAAAAGAAAAGACAGACAAAACTGGGCGCCCCCTGACCCCCTCTAATTCATCTTACAGAAATGGTAATACACACACCTGAAAAGGTAGTCAGGTAGTATCACATGAAGTGGCAGAATAGCATTGTCAAACTGCAAACATTGATCTCAACTCAATTTAAAACATGTGACCGCAAACACTTGCTTTAGTGTGTATAGCCCTGTAATGCAAGTCGGAATACATAGCCGAACAGAGGACCGTGAACATACAGGAAACAGTCCTAAAAAAAATAGTCATACGGGATTGGTACCTTCGTGTTGCAGAAGAACAAACTTCCAGGTGTCGTCTACCATACAGGATTGGTACCTTCGTGTTGCAGAAAATGAATGAAACTGGAAGTACTTGTAGCGAGAACCAACACAACAGGTGTCGTCTACCATCTCAGTACAAAAACGAGCCACAAAAAGGGAAGGCATACAAAACTTTGTGTCCCCTCTATCCCAATCTTACAGAGTAGGTAATACACGATAGAGTTCAGTCAATCATCTCAACAAATATGATTTATTTTGAGATTAGGAAACAAACAAATTTTATGAGGATGACTTCAGTTAAAACAACATCAGGAGATAAAGTTTGGGTTGCCTGTGAGGACAATCTGTACTTGTTTAGAGCGGTGACTCTGTATTCTTATTCTGTGACTGTTCCAGTTATGAGAGTTTATTTGAAAACAGCATTGCAAGATAAAATTACACAGGTGAGGATGACTAAACAAAAAAAAATTCTGCCTCCTTATATCTATGAACGAAAAGTGTATCCAAGGGAAAAGAGGTCTACACTTGCATTCCTTCTATTTTAACCTAGTCTTTTTCGCAATTCCACAAGGATCCTCATATCAAAACTGACTTCTCGGAAATATTTGTCTTGACCTAGTGTTTTTCGCAATTCCATGAAGACTGATGCATAGACTACGCATAGTATGCAAGATCTTTTCTCGTACGAATCTCATTCCCTCAAAATTACAATCTGAACATACAAGAAAATGTATCAGGATTAAATGTTTCCGGGCACTTGGCTTTCCTATGAGCACGAGAAAATAAACACTACGAAATCATGCAATTAATAGTTATCAGTTGTAAGCTGTGTGATAATTACGAAGGGAAGGAGATAAATAGGATGCAATAACAATTTTACCACTTCATATTGTCGGTGAAGACAACAACAATGGTGGAAAGTTTGTATATATGCGCAGATCGTTGGGCCATATGGGATCCCTGCCTTGTTTCACCCAAACCCTCTGAAGCTTCAAGATCTTGATGTCCATTGAGAAGTATTCAATGATTCGATTCTTTACATATGAGTCTTGTGTCCTACGCAAGAGCAAGTACCTCTCAGTTGCCTTTTTGATACAATAACTGTACGCAGAATCTAGCGAGATTGTCTTTCTCGTCTGAAACTGGCTGGGATTCTCGCCTTCATTTTGCGCAATGGTATAGCTGAAACCAGATGCATCTCCACAAGATAAACCAAACACCCCAAGCCTGCCCTCCCCAGCCTCCGCAATGGCTAAATTTGGTGCACATTTTCCGGGTGGGAGGTCAGCCATGGAGAACACCATCCTCCTGGTGTCAAGCAGGATTATCTTGTTGGTTATTAAGAGAGGAAACCCGTCCTAGTAGAAGCAGCCATAAGCATAATGGCGCCTGTAAAAATAACCACCCATCCCAACGGACATGATGCGATTGACGTCCAACTCAGCTTGGCCACGGAACAAATCTGTCCAGGCCTTGGACGCCGCGGCTCTCCATTCTCCGGTGCTCGAAGAGAAGACGAAGGCGGACAACTTAGTTTTGCAACGTGCTGTCCAGATGACTCTGAATGATGTATCTTGTGCGGCCGCCACAGTCTCCTCTTCGCTGAAGGGAACGAGGAAAGGCTCGCAAGTGAACCAGCAGGTACCATGGGTAGCAGATAGCACGGCGAACAGTTCGTCAGGTACTGGGGGGAGCAGGATGTACCAGCGGTGCAAGGGGTCGCACACCACGAGCTCCATGAAGGCCGGTTTCTCCTGATCCTCTTCGGGGTCGTGGGCGAGGAGGACGCGGCCGTCGCGCGTGTCCTGGACGTTCCAGCGGCAGTGGGAGGGGAGGAAGGAGAAGGAGAAGTCGGCGCCGAGGGCGAGCGCCCGGGCGCCGGACGCGGAGGGGTGTGGCGGTTGGGCTGGGTTGAAGCCTTCGTAGTCGAGGAAGCCGAGGAATGGAGGAGCGTGGAGGCGGCGGAAGCGGCGGATGAAGGAGCGGTCGGTGACGAGTCGGCGGATGGAGACGCAGGCGGCGGAGGCGCGGGCAGCCGGAGGAAGATCTCCGCCAGGATGTGGTCGGGGATGTCCGTCAGATGCGACGCGGTCTTTTTGCTGGTTGCCATTGGAGGGGAGGAGAGGAAGTGGAGGCTAGGCGGGACGGGAAGAGCCGGCCGTCGTGGGGCGGCCGCCGGGAATCGTCGGCGAGCTAGGAAGGGGACGGGCTGGCGGCTGTGTGTGGGTGCTGCTCGACTAGTGTGGTATTTAGGATTCACGCCCGATATCTCACTTCAGAGTTCAAACTTCAAACTATCAGCTTACAAAAAAACTCGTGTGGGTACTTCAGCTTGTGGATGTTATTTTTTTTTTATTCCACCCAACAAAACTAGAATATTTTTAAAATAATTATTTGAAATCTAACATTTATTTTTTTTGAATTTTTCACATATATTAAACTAACAAAGAGTACATGATTACATCGATTACAAAAACAAAACTAAAAGAGACTAGCAAACATTAACTCTACATGACATATACAACGGGCTTAAAAATTTACTTTTCGTAACGAGCGAGTTTTTCCACGATAAGGTGATCTAGGCGACGAGAGGAGTTTCAGTTTTCGTATTTCCACCACTTCCCTTTGATTTGTTTGTCTTATATATTGGCACCAAAACACGGGAGAGACCACATAGCAACGTTGAAGAGCATTTTCATTTTCTACCATGACAAGTTTATGTTTTGATGGCGATGATGTCTCATGGTGAACATGGCGACGATGGTGTTTGGTGTTAAGTGTAGTTTGATCAGATGTTCTTCGGTTTCAATATTTGTTTCCCGATCTTCCTCATAGCTACGGTTAGGCAACTTGCCTGTTCCAAGGAGTGTTTCTTTGTCTATTGTGTGTTTAACTTGTGCATGTTTAGTTTTCTGCAGCTAGCCTGAATGTGGTGAAACGTCGAGATGCAAAATATTGTAATGACTTCAAATAATCTCGACATCACTTTAGCTTTGTCATTTATCTTTGTCTTCTGTGTCAGTTTGCTCAATAAGATGTATTCTACTTTATTTTAAGGGAAAAAATTATTAATCTTTGCTAGCAAACATGCACAATTACAATTTTCCGCATAGTTGTCTTCCACGTCAACAATATCCAAAGTATAAAACTTAAAGATGTGAAAACAATTCCTAAATAAACCATATATTCCCAATAAAATCTTTATTAATTTGTTGTATATACACTCCATCTTGTTACTCCATGTGTATACAAACATGGTCAGCCAAATAAAAAAAGTTCCAGCACTCACGCCTACATCTCGCTGGGCCTACACTCTGCGTCAGCTCGTCCTATGCTGCATATACATCAGATGACCAGTGCAATACAAATCCACCAAGTGGTCGGGTAAAAAGCTCCAACAAGATCAAACTATATGGAGATGGTGAGCAAGAAACAGTGGAGCCCTTTTTAGGAGAATTTACGACGGAAATTCGCATTGGCACCCGGGAGCATATGCTCCCGGTATTTTCAAAACAAATTCAAAATTTAAAAACTTATCAAAAAAATCTGAAAAAAATCATGCACGTACCTGACCATGGTACGCACCACCGTGTTTTTTTTCGCGCCGAAATGACATCGTACGCTCCCTGTACAAAAATGCAGGGCGCGTACGATGTCATTTCGGGGCGAAAAAAACACGGTGGTGCGTACCATGGTCAGGTAATTTGTCATTTTTGTACAGGGCGCGTACGATGTCATTTCGGCGCGAAAAAAAAACACGGTGGTGCATACCATGGTCAGGTACGTGCATGATTTTTTTTCAGATTTTTTTGATAAGTTTTCAAATTTTGATTTTTTTTTTAAAATACCGGGAGCATATGCGCCCGGGAGCCAAAACGGCGCTCTTATCATGGTTAGAAGCATCATTTCTTTTTGAATTTTTCAACGGGAGAGTTAATCCCACCTGAATATATTTCAAAATTTGCCTTGAGACTTTGCAGCCTCTACAAGATAGGTGTAAATGAACCAGAACTTACAAGGGATACAAGAGAAGAGAAATAAAATAAAAGAAACGCACACCAACAACACACGAGAGAGCGGCTACTCCGAGGAACCTCAGAGACACTTGATTGATGAAGAACTCATCACGAGCCAAGCACCGCGATCACAATGGGAAGTCCGCCGGACATGACAACGGAGACCCAACGACGACACCGCACCATCGACGTAATCAAACAGCACGCATCCGAGACCACAAAGCGCGCCGACACCACCTGTGTCGGGGGTGTGGCCGAACGGTCGCGCTCGGCAGAGGCGACGCCACGACGCCTGTGTGTCACCGGCTGAGGTCAAAGGGCATCAGAGACACCGTCACCGCAGCGTGGGGTTCATCGCCGTAGTCGAAAGGTGTAGCACCACCGAGGGCAACCCCAACCCTACCTGGGTCCGATATACCCGAAGGGTGGGCTAGCCGAGAGCACGCGCGAAGAACACCCAGACCTGACACGCCATAGAGCTTCGACAAGAACCCGACCCAAGGGCCTAACAACCGGCAAGGAGAAGCTATCACCACCACCGCCACGGTTCACCTCGCAACGGAGAGAAGACCGCACCCATGGCTGCCATCTGCAGAACCATGGGGCACACCAGTACATGAGACACTACACCTGACGGGGTTATACCCTTCGGGTCCCCTATTGTTGGTATACCTGGTGCAGCCCAGACGAAGGCCCACCTGACGGCCCAGCAGTTACTTCAAGCACAAGTCAAGGACTCCAAGACGTAGTCTACTAGGACTCATGTAAACCCTACCTGGCTGCATATATAAAGCCAGGCAGGGGCACCTCCATGGGGGGATCCATACGGCACAACTAGACAGACAACAGACATACACGCCATAGCATAGACATAGAGACATCACGTCTCACCACCACAATCACCATTACGGCCACCATGTAACCTCATATATCATCATAATCAGACAAGCAGGAGTAGGTCTTTACCTCACAATGAGGGGCCGAACCTGGGTAAATCCTCGCTTGTCAGCCGTCCGATACTACCAGCGCGTACTCCCTCAAAATCTACCTGGGGTACTTGACCCTGGGATTGCCGTGGGCACTCCACGTCAATTGGCGCCGTCCGTGGGATGAACGCGCGCTGGATTCAACGTTTCGGCGGCTCCAATCTCCATCGACAACGACGGCTAGATCGCATATGGCCGGCTCATCTACTTCGACGGATTCAACTTCGCAAAAAACTTCTACGGCGGCGGCGTTCCGTACGCACAGCTTCTACGATCCAATCTGTGTCACGGTCGGCGATTTCGTCAACGACGGCAGCGGCGGCGTTCCGCGCTGTTGCCGTGAGATCCATCGATCGGTGCATGCATGCATCGAGAGTAGCACAATTCAAGTGCTGCTAGCACTCACGATAGGATCAAACACATCCATGTGCGGCACGGTTTCCAAGGCTAGAAGAAGAAAAGAAAAGAGAAAAGGAATACGATCAACAGAACGGCGACACCGGTTTCGCTGTTACCGGTTCCGATCCTGCCAGTCGACAACTCGTCGGCTCGTCGAACAAAATATCAGGTGCTATTTTTTCAATTTGAATCGTGCAGATTAATTATTTTGAAGAATCTTTTACTTCCGACTCGCATCATGGTATTCGCAGATTTTCGTAGCGACGGCCGTTCCGTTCCTAGCCTTGCATGATCCAATCTCGTGGACTAGACGCAAGGATCTAAATCACATATCGCAAGACCACTACGATCGTCGGCACTCGGCAGTCGTGAGGATGCAGCTCGGCGTAGATTACTACTGCCCGCACGGGTGCAGCGCTGACGAGACACAGCTGATCCATCGAGGATTCCATCTCCAAGTCCAGCCGCAGCAAGGCTGTCTGGCACATGCAACGCATATGCATGGGCGTGGACGCGATCTTTATTATTGATTGATCTATCTCACTCGTTCACTTATTATACTGATTATCCTCTACTAATGGTTTCATCTCTAAACGTGTATGCATGTACCTGGGAGAACCAAGTCCCAGTGATCAATCACAAGAAGCAGCCAAACCACCACATGCATGAATTTTGCGGCCGGCGTGCTAACTTGCATGGATTTGCCGGCGAGGGTGCTAATCACACGCACGCGACCAACCAGGAATTCCATGCATGGATCGGACCTTCCAAAACTTCAATCTCTCCTTAATTACAATATTTTATCGACTATCTTATATGGTCTAATATTTCTTCTACATGCATGGTACGATCGGAGCATCACACTCGCCGCACTAGATCAACGCCCGGGGGCTCGACGTCACCCTTGCCTTCGGGTGCCGCTGATCACATCTACCAGATCGGTATTCGTCAGCGACGTCCCGATCCGAATCACGATCGACAGAACAAACGACTCACCGAGTTCAGCATTGGCAAAATCCCGTCGCTGGATCAAAAGGAGAAGGCGGCCAGCACACGCATCAACCGACGAAACCATCATCTGCGTCAAGATCTCCCGCGAGCACTGCCCAGCACGCCCGTGCGTTCAGATCATGACGATCGTCGCCAAAACGAGGACGTCCCGCCAGACGAACCGCAGGCTGCTCAATCGGATATGAGGCAACAAGTCTAGCACTACCATGCGAGGAAATCAATCAGCTAGCATTACTCTCACGTGAAGGCAAGGAGCAAAGGAAAAGCAAGCAAAACTATCCACCCGATCTCGCATGCATCGGTCCCATGCATGGATTTTGCACAGGCCCATGGTCGCATGCATCATGCATGTGTCAGACTATCTAAAATTCATCAAATCGCTCTCACGCGCTTTCATATTATATATAATCAATATCTTGTTTTATGTACTAACTGATGTATTCACTTTACGAGGGAACATGGTCTCGCCGCCCGTCAGCTCCGACAATCGCAACCGTTCGTTGACCTGTGCGGATATCTTCGACGACTCAACAGCCGCGTCAACCGCGACTCGACAACTACGACGTCCACGGCTCGACTGTCTTAGCATTCATGGCTCGGCAGCCTCCTGGCGCAACGCCCGCGACTCGGCAACAACTTCATCGACCACCACGGCGGCGATCAGCGTCGGTGGAATCGGCACACAAAGCCGCTCCCTAGAAGGGCACTATGTACCCTCGGGGGCTGGCACTCGACATCAACAACGACATCAGCTTCAACTGCACGCACCGACAGACTGGCGACTCGGGTGACGGCAGCGCTGCACAACTTCATCGACTCCGCCTCCGACACTCAGGGGCTGGCGGCCTCGCCTTCATCGACTCCGCCTCCGACACTCGGGGGCTGGCGGCCTCGCCTTCATCGACCACCGCGACAGCAATCAGAGCCGGCATCCCGCTCCCTGGAAGGGCACTACATACGCTCGGGGGCTGGCGCGTCGACGTCAACAACAAAAACAAGTTCATCGTTGCACCCCACAAAGCGACACCCGTGACTTCTTCGACTCCGCATCATCGATTCCGCCTCCGACACTCGTGGGCTGGCGCTTCGTCAACATCAGCAAGTTCATCGTTGCACTCGACACACTACTCGAGTGCCTTCGTCGACTCCGGTCCGCCGCGTCGATTCTGGTCCGCTGCGTCGACTACCCCAGCCGCACAACTCCGCCGCGTCGATTCCGGTCCGCCGCGTCGACTTCTTCCGACTAAACACTGCAAGACTTGGCCACACCCGATGCTCGGGGGCTGCGCTGCAAAGGACGTAGCAAATTCACCTTGGCTGCACTCGAACACTCGGGGGCTGCGCCGCACAGGTCCTAACTCGCACAGCCTTGGCCGCACCCGAAGACTCGGGAGCTGCGCCGCGCAGGTTGGCTACTTGAAAAAGCCTCAGCCGCACTCGACAATTAGGAGGTCACTCGCCATTGGCTCGAGTGCTGCACACCCAGCAAATATCTACGCCAGCAGACGCAAAGATTGGAGAACTCAAAAGATGCTCGACAAAAACAAAAGGAAGGCAAATTGAGCCTATGCCCAACTACAAATAGTTGCACATAGCCTCGGGGGCTACTCCCATCGGGAGCGCTGACGCGCACCGATAGAATACAGGCAAAGACATCAAGTTGCAGATTTCACAGTCGAACCTTACTCGACTTAGCTACTTAGCTACCCACATAAGGCAAAAGCATAATCATAATCTCCCCGAGTTGTATCAGACGATCCTCGGATGCTGCACGCACAGTGTAAAGGTAAGACCCGCCGATCCGTCGAGTTGGGCCGGGGCCCGCTCCTAACAGCGTTTGCCCTGCAACTTTCCGTGTCTGACGACATGAAGAAAATCCTGACGGACGCGTTAGGTCGCAAAGTTATGCTGCAGGTCGGCTCAGTAAGACCTCCGCGGCCTGAGTCGATCCTGACCAGCTTGTTCCGGGTTCGAGTCTGGGGACTCGAGCTTGAAGTAGGCTAGTAAGGTTTTGCCCAAAAGTGCAGTTAACTGGTCCCGATCCGTCGAGCGTACCAGGCCTACTATGCCATAATCCCTAGGCAAAATAAACAAAGCATTGGTCGACGTGTTTTCCGACTCAGCATGCACGTTCGAGGCAATCTCGACTCCAAAGCAAAACATCAGTCGACGTGTTCCCGACTCCGCAAGCACAATCGAGACAATCTCGACTCAAAATTAAAATGGCAAAATAAACAAAAAGTCAGTCGAACTTCCGACTAACATCCTCCTTCACAAATTGCACCCGATAAAGTCTCGACTATGAGTCTCTGCCCGATTCCTCGAATCGACCAGACACTCGGGGGCTACTCCCATCGGGAGCGCTGCCGCGCACCCGACGAATTACCGAGTAAAAAGTACCAGAAAACTCAGCAAAGGACGCGAAAACTGAGCCCAAGTTGAGAATCTCCTTGGACAACTCGAATTTCATTCGACTACTCCCATCGGGAGCGCATTCGCCGTTGGCTCGAGTGCTATGCAATGGATTTCTCAAAGTCGGGTTCCCTATAACCTGCACGGATTTCTCAAAGTCGGGTTCCCTATAACCTGCACGGATTTTTCAAAGTCGGGTTTCTTATAACCTGCACGGATTTCTCAAATTCGGGTTTTCCTACACCTGCATCTAATTTATTGATATTGGATTTCTTGCACTGGATTTCTCAAAGTTGGGTTATCTATAGCAAGCACGGATTTCTCAAAGTCGATCTCTCTATAGATCGCATCGGATTTATTACTATTATTGGATTTCTTAAACTTACATTGGATTTCTCATAAATGATTCAACTCTCATATCATGGTTAATACAGTCATCATATGGATATCGACACACCCGACGCATCGACTACCTTACTCGACATATTGTTTTGAGTCTCTGACCGATTCTTCGAATCGACCAGACACTCGGGGGCTACTGACGGGGTTATACCCTTCGGGTCCCCTATTGTTGGTATACCTGGTGCAGCCCAGACGAAGGCCCACCTGACGGCCCAGCAGTTACTTCAAGCACAAGTCAAGGACTCCAAGACGTAGTCTACTAGGACTCATGTAAACCCTACCTGGCTGCATATATAAAGCCAGGCAGGGGCACCTCCATGGGGGATCCATACGGCACAACTAGACAGACAACAGGCATACACGCCATAGCATAGACATAGAGACATCACGTCTCACCACCACAATCACCATTACGGCCACCATGTAACCTCATATATCATCATAATCAGACAAGCAGGAGTAGGTCTTTACCTCACAATGAGGGGCCGAACCTGGGTAAATCCTCGCTTGTCAGCCGTCCGATACTACCAGCGCGTACATCTTCTCCCTCAAAATCTACCTGGGGTACTCGACCCTGGGATTGCCGTGGGCACTCCACGTCAACACCCTATCGCCACCATGGCCGCCATCTGCGAAACCACGGCACCAGTCATCCCAAACGGCACCCCGCTGCAGGATGATGACCGAGTACAGAGGTAGGCACCCTCGCAACCACAAGAGCGCAGCACCGGCCAGCACACCGCCGGCCGCCAGGGGCAGACAGCAACAAGCGACATGGGGCAGCCCGCCAAGCCCATCTGGCGACCAGATCGGGCCCGGGCAGCCCACGTCGGCAAGGCTGCCGCGCCAGCAACCGCATCACGCGGCGGCGCACAGAGACGCGCTCGGAGCGGAGGAGAGCTCGGCCCGCCAAGCCCATCTGGCGACCAGATCGGGCCCGGGCAGCCAGCGACGGCAAAGCTGTCGCGCCCGCAACCGCAGCGACTCGGCGGCGCACGGGGACGTGCACGGAGGGAGGAGAGCTCGCCGGGGCGGGAGGACGCGAGGACAGGGAGACCCAGAGCTGCAGTTTTTCTCCAAGACTGCAGCACGGGCCGCGCGCACGAGATCCCCGCCGCCCCCTTCACCGGCGGCGCGGCATTTGTCCGGCGGCCGCCTCTGGGGACAGCGAAGAAGGAGAGGGGAGGGGGGTGGCGGCGGCTGGGAGCTGGGATTCGCCTCCCCGGTCGCCTGGAGAGGGCGACGCACTTCCACAAGCATCATTTCTAAAAAAAAAACTTTAAGAAATCAAAGGAGCACCAGCGACCTTAACCTGTAAGACACCCGGGCGACAAGCATGACGTCTCCAGGTGTGTGGCGCTTTATTGGTCGGGCTCTGAGCAAAATTAACCGGGAAGAACTCAAAATTTAACCTAAGCTCGCAGAAACAACAGAAACAACGAGCTTGCATTCTGCTAATTTCTTCAGCATTGTGAAGACAGAAAGAAAAGAAAAACATGAGCACACGACACTAATAGTGTTGCCCTGAAACTTGCAATGACTTTACGCAGTTAGTTTCTTTCTGCATCTCCCAAGTAACAAATCATTGTCAGCCATGACAGAGAACTGAACCCTCTTAGCTGCATGCTACTTACACTAGTCCTTGTCTTGGGTTGGTTATCTGTTCCAGTCACGACCATTTTGTTTACACTAGTCCTTGTCTTGGGTTGGTTATCTGTTCCAGTCACGACCATTTTGTCACTTGTCAGATATTACTTGTTGTAATAACATTAAAATAAAGATAAGATGTGACTTGAAAATATACATCAGACATCTAGTACTACAGTTGTCGATGGATGATCTCCTAATTTCAGTGTCACATACTTAGCCAGGGAACAGCCACATAGCTGCTTACACTAACCGAAGCTAGACGCAGCATCAAAGCAACAGCATCATAGACAACGTTCACTGCCAAGTGAAGCCCCGTGGACTCTTTATGCATCATCTTGTAGGCAACGCAATCACAGGTGCCAGAACTCCACGCTACTGAAATTGCCATCACTTCAAACTCAAAATGCTTATCTGATAACGACTCCACGGAATCTGAAGACAAAGGTCAAATGTTCAGACAAGTAAGAACATTTTCGGCCCAACTTCAGCATATTCAAGAGTTTACGAGCTAAAAGAAACAAGTTGTAGATACATAAGTGGCATCAAAGGAGAAGGCAGACTCGCATTGTCACATTGTTAATATTGATTACTGATCGCAACTGAATATGAAACATATGACTGCAAATACTCACTTTGCACGGTGAGCATAGCATTGTAATTTGCAATGCAAGTTGGAGTACATAGCCAGGCCGTGCACAGGCAAGTCAACATAAAGAAATGAGTCAAGTGAAAACTAAAGCCATGCATAACAGGTACCTTTGTCTTGCAGGAGTTCATATACTACCTAGGCACCTAGCAGTACAACAAATGTCTAACTAAATATGAAAGAAACTGGGGGCTAGCAAGAACAACACACCAGGTGCCGTCTACCATCCCAGTACAAAATTGAGTCGCAAAAAGGAAAGACAGTACAAAATGGTACTAATAGACCACCAACTGAAAACACCTTAAATTTAAGTCAATCATCTCAAGCAATGTGATTTTCTTTAAGATCAGGAGAACCATGACATGATGATATAAGAACGATGGAGATTGACTGAAGTAATTTAGAGCAGTGAATCAGTTACCAGGATCTTGTTTGTGATCGTACTAGCTATGCAGATGTATTTCAAAAACAACTCCTATCTTTGCATTCCATCTAGTGATAGAATAAAAAATAACAAGAGACTTTTTTTTTCCTGAAATACCTGAAAAAAGAAGAAATTCTACCTCTTTCTATAAGATTTAATGAAAATTGAAAAATCATTTAATATAATTGCTGTGCTTAGTGTGTGACTCGTTTTTTTTAAGAAAAAAACTTAGCAATTATAGAAAATAAAATTAACTACTAACCAACTTATTGCTTCGTATTGTACTAGCTATGCAGATGTATTTCAAAACAACATCACAAGATAAAATTATACATGTGAAGATGGCTACTCCTCAAAAATATTTGTATTCCTTCTACTTTACCTTGAGCATCAAAACTACTCCTCAAAAATAATTGCTGTGATCTAGTGTTTTTCCTGATTCCATCTACACTCATGCATAGCCGCCTATGCTACTCATGTGCAAGATATTTTTTCTTACTAACCTCATTCTCTTAACACAGTAAGAAAAACAAGAAAATGCAGACTAAGGCATGGCCTAGTGGTGGGGAGGGGTTGATGCCTTCTCACCCACCCGAGTTCAAGTCCTTATGCTTGCAATTTCGGTGATGTTGCACCCTCCTCTATCAAAAATACCACGTGGCTCTCCCACGTAGGAATCAAGAAAAACAAGAAAATGTAACACAATTATGTTCCCGAGCAGCCGAGCTTACTTAGCTTTCCCATGAGGACAAGAAAATACATATTACCAAGTCATGTAAGAATTACAATTGAAATATTGAACAATCAAGCATTAGACAAGTCATGTGATAATTATGGAGGAATGAGAAAACTAGGATGCATTAGATAGTTTACCCCTTCATAAAGTAACCACTAACCAGTCCTGAATCATATAATTGGTACCTTTCTGTTGCAGGAGTTCATATGCTACCTAGACACCTAGCAGTATAACGAACTTCTAACTAAAATGAGAAAGAAACCGGGTGTGTTGGTAGCAAGAACCAGCACAGCAGGTGCCGCCTGTCATCCCACTATCCCAGATTCCCAGTACAAAAATTGAGTCACAAAAAGGTAATACACACAAAACTGGGTGCCTCTCTTATTCAATCTTACAGAATTGGTAATACACGCTCACCTGAAAACTCCTTAAGTTTCAGTCAATCATCTCAACCAATATGATTTGTTCCGAGATTAGGAGAACAAACCTTATATGAGGATGTAAGAATATTGGAGATTGACTGCAATAAAGAAGAGTTGCCTGTGAATGATAAGCACTCCCTTGGATCTTATGAGGTTGGTTTCAGATAAAGCAACATCGCGAGATAAAATTTGAGTTGCCTGTGAGCCAAGACAAGCTGTACTTATTCAGAGCGGTGGCTCAGATCTTATTTGTGACTGTACCAGTTATGCGGGTTTATTTCAAAACAACATCACAAGATAAATTTACACATGTGAAGATGACCTTTTCTGCCTCCTTATATCTATGAAAAGAAAAGTGTATCCAAGAGGAACAAGGTCTACACTTGCATTCCTTCTACGTTAACCTACCCTTTTTTGCAATTCCATGAGGATCCTCGTATCAAAACTACTACTCGGAAATAACTGTCTTGACCTAGTGTTTTTTACAATCCCATGAGGACTGATGCATATACTATGCATAGTGTGCAAAAAAATTCGCTTACAAATCTCATTCCCACCTTAAATTGCAATTCAGACAAACAAGACAATATATTAGGATTAAATGTCTCCTGGTAGCTTTCCCATGAGCACAAGAACATAAACACTACTAAATCATGTAAATAAGAGTTATCAGTTGTAACAATAAAGAAAAAGCATTCGACAAGCTGTGTGATAATTATGAAAGGAAGGAGATAGCTAGGAAAAATAGAAAAATTACCACTTCATATTGTCGGTGAAGGCAACAATGATGGTGGGAAGTTGGTATATATGTGTGTCCCATACATATCTCGCACATACGTGTCTTGTTTCACACAAACCCTCTCAAGCTTCAACGTCTTGATGTCCACTGAGAAATATTCAATGGGTGGATTATGCAGAGATGAGGCTTCTTTCCTTGTCAAGAGCAAGTACCTCTCTGTTGCCCCTTCGATACAGTATTTGTAACTAGAATCTAGCGAGATAGTCTTCTCCATCTCATATTGGCTGGGATTCTCACCATTGTTTCGTGCAATGGTATAGCTGAGATCAGCTGCAGTTTCACGACAGAAACCAAACATTCCAAGCCTGCCCTCCCCAGCCTCCACAATGGCTAAACCTCGTGTAATCCAACCTCCAGGTGGGAGGTCAGCAATGGAAAACTCCATCCTCCTGGTGTCAAGCACAAGCAACTTTCTGCTCCGACGAGCAACCAGTCCCAGTAGAAGCAGCCATAGGCATAATAGCGCCTGAGAAAAGTAGGCTGGACCTGTGACATCCTGTCCGACTCGCCCATTCCAAGGTCCAATGACTCCAGGCCATGGATGTGGCGGCTCGCCATTGTCCGGTGCTGGAAGAGAAGACGAAGGCCGACAACTTAGTTTTGTAATGTGCCATCCAGATCACTCTGAATGGTGCATCTTCCAACGCCACAGTCTCCTCCTTGTCGAGGGGAACGAGGAAAGCCTTGCACCGATACTTGCGCATCATGGGGAGCAGGTTCTCCAGCAAAGCAGTGAGGTCGTCAGGTACTGGGGGGAGCAGGATGTACCGGCAGTGCAGGGGGGCGCAGACCACGAGCTCCGTGAAGACTGGTCTCTCCTCACCCTCCGGGGTGCCATTGAGGAGGACGCGGCCGTTGCGCGTGTCCTGGACGGTCCAGCGGCAGTGGGAGGGGAGGAAGGTGAACGAGAAATCTGCCGCGTGGTCGAGCTCGCGAGCGCCGGGCGCGGAGGGGTGGGGCGGTAGGGCGGGTTTGAAGCCTTCGTGGTCGAGGAAGCCGAGGAAGGGCGGGGCGTGGAGGCGGCGGAATCGGCGGAGGAAGGAAGCGTCGGTGACGAGCCGTCGGAAGGAGACGCAGGCGGCGGAGGCGCGGGCGAGATCTTCCGGGTCGGGCAGCCGGAGGAGGATATCCTCCAGGAGATGGTCGGGGATCTCCGTTAGCGGCGTGGCCATTTCCCGGCCGGTCGGCAGAAGAGGCGGCCGCCGGGAACCCTAGCTAAACCGTCGGACAGTGCGGGCAGTGCTGCTGGAGTCGGACAGTGACTGAGCGAGTGGGTCGAGTGCTATTTCGCTGCCGAAATGGGCTTTTTTGTCGACCATGCTACCGCTTACTGGGCCAGTTTATACTGGCCTCCTCCTCTGCAGCTAACAACCTTTTGCGTCTACTCTTCATCACGTCTCCACTTGTCTCTGTACATTACCTTTCTGAGATTTTTTTTATCCTAGAAAAAACTATCTAATGATACATTTTTGTTTCATTACACTTAACCCATTGTATCTAAATACGTACAGACTACATGTTTTGTTTCTTAAATTTGTCAAGGCAGTCTACTCTTTCTTCTTCACGTGTCAAAGGATGCTTTCTTTAAATTTTGTAGGAGAATTGTAGGAAATGTTAAACAAACTAGGTTCTGCGAGGACCTTTCGCTAGGGGATAGACCTTTGTGTGAAAGTTGTAGTAGATTGTATAATTTGACTTTTAGCAAGAATATTCTGATCTCTGATGTTTCGTCAAACTGGTATGTGATTAAGTTGCGGGGGGGGGGGGGGGGGGGGGGGGGGGGGGGCTGCAGCCATGTGCAGAAGTTGTTGGACCTTTGTGCTAGTGTTAATTTGTAGAGAAGGGTGTAGATGGATAATCCTGACTAAGTTTGGACATTTTCAGTAAAATCTATGTACTTAGCATTGAAAATGAGTGCGGTTAAGTGGAAACATAGGGGTGTTTGGGCTGTGAAGATTCCCTTGAAAATTGAGGTGTTCCTTTGGCTAGCGTTTAATAAGAGTGTTCTCACTAAAGATGTACTCATTAAGAGAGGTTGGAAAGTTGGAAATAGTAATGTTGTTTTTGTGATAAGTTAGAGACCTTGGATCATCTCTGTTTTGAGTATTCTTTTGCAAGATATGTTTGGGGAGTGGTCAAAGTGTGCCACTGGGATCAAGGATATCCCTGCATTTCCAGGATTTCAGTGACTGGGTGTTGATTTTTTCATGTAAAGATTAGAAACCTTATTTCGGTGGGGGACGGTAGCAGCTGTGTTATGGGCAACTTGGAATGCCACAAACGCTGTAGTGTTCGACCACGTTTATCCGCATGATCTGCTGCAACTATGTACAATATAGCTAATTGGATGAAATACTGGTCACACTTGCAGAAAACAAAGCGAACGGCAGGAGCTACGCGGTGCGGCGTCTGGTTGGGGTGGCAAGTGAGATCTTCAACAAACGAGTTGGGTGGGGACCAAAAACAAGGAGAACTGTGGGTGGATAACTACCTGACGAAGCTCTTTATCGTTGTGTTGTGTCGGATGGAAAGAAAGTGTTCCCCTGTAGGAAGCCTTATGTTGTCTTGCTGGAGCTATGTCCAGAACCTGTATCTATTTTGTTAGTTATCTGTTAAGAGTTTTTTATGTTAGAAAAGTTCCCAGTTTGATGTTATAGAGAGGTGGTGTTGCCTGTAACAGAGCAAAACCTTGGTTTCATTTCAATGAAATCAGGAGCTTTGGTCCCTCAATTCGAAAAAAAGTCTGTCTTCTTCACGGCTATCTTTGACAGAATGACAGGTGCGTCCACCGGCAACGTGAGCTATGTTAAACGTATGTGGGAACAGTGCTCGATATCCTTAGGGTTCGGCAGTCTTTGCATATATATGACGTACGTGTGTACGTATACAAATACAGTTACAATTGTTATACAATATAAATACAGTCTAACACCCTCCCTCAATTTTAAATGTGCCCAGAAACAGATAGCAAGTTAAGATTGTTTCTACAACCTTCAAACTGAGGTTGTGGCAACGGCTTCGTGAAGATGTCAGCAAGTTGATCTTTAGACGAGATGAACTGATTTGAAGTAGCTTCTGTGACACTCGTTCCCTCACAAAATGAAAGTCAACTTCAATGTGTTTTGTTCTGGCATGGAACACCGGATTGGACGAAAGGGTATATAGCACCAATGTTGTCACACCAAAGAACCGATGGCTAATCTTGAGAGATGCCCAGTTCTGTCAATAGAGACGGTACCCATATGAGCTCAGTTGTAGCATTGGCGACGGCCTTGTATTCAGCTTCAGTACTGCTACGAGAAACCGTTGCTTGCTTGCGAGAACTCTAGGCGATCAAGTTGGGACCAAAGAACACTGCATATCCCCCGTGGATCGCCTGTCATCGGGAACTACCAGCCCAGTCAGCATCAAAAAACGCGGACATCACATGAGAAGATGCAGACCAAAGGTGCAGACCATATGAGCCAGTGTGGCGGATGTACCGCAAGATGCGCTTCACGGCAGCCCAGTGAGAGTTCCGTGGAGCATGAAGAAACTGACACACACGGTTAACCGCATATGAGATATCAAGTCTGGTGATCGTCAAGTATTGTAAGCCACCAACGACACTGCGATACTCGGTGGATTCATCCGGCTAGTGAGGATCACCAGCAAGAGCAGACAATTGGTCAGTAGCAGACATGGGAGTGTGTGCAGGCTTGCATTGCAACATGCCAGCACGGCGTAACAAGTCCTGGGAATATTTTGCTGAGTGAGAGTCAGTCCACTAGCAGAGAGAGACCTCCAAACCAAGGAATTAATGCAGGGATCCAGATCCTTGACGGCAAAATCAGCACCCATAGAAAAAACCAAACGATCAGCAGCAGGAACGGAGGAACTGATGAGAATGATGTCATCACATAGACAACAGATACATAGTTACCTCAGGGCGCTGAAGCAGGAACATCGAAGTGTCAGCAGTGGAAGGGACAAAACTATGAGCACGAAGAACTGAACCAAGACGTGCATGCCATGCACGAGGAGCCTGCTTAAGCCCGTAAAGAGCTTTGACCAGGTGATGTCTACGCACGCTTCTATTCTTGTAGACAGTGTTGGGCCTCCAAGTGCAGAGGTTTGTAGAACAGCAGCAAGTTTCCTCAAGTGAATCACCCAAGGTTTATCGAACTCAGGGAGGTAGAGGTCAAAAGATATTCCTCTCAAGCAACCCTGCAATTAAGATACAAGAAGTCTCTTGTGTCCCCAACACACCCAATACACTTGTCAGATGTATAGGTGCACTAGTTCGGCGAAGAGATAGTGAAATACAAGTGATATGGATGATTATAAGTAGTAATTGCAATCTGGAATAAAAATGGCAGCAAGCAAACATGTAGCAGAACTTGTTGTAAACGGTGTTTCAATGCTTAGAAACAAGGCCTAGGGATCATACTTTCACTAGTGGACACTCTCAACAATGATCTCATAATTGAATAAATAAAAGCTACTCTTAAACACTCTCTTGTTGGATAACAAACACCATTCATTGTGTAGGGCTACAAAAGCACACCTCAAGCCGGAGTAAACAAGCGCCACAACGTCATAAAGGAGTCACACACGGTGCACACACTGTCACCTTTACACCGTGGAGAGTACCGGAGTTCATATTAAAGTAACCTCTAGAGTGCATAATAGATAAAGAGTAACATCTACATATTCAACTAGATTAGCACAACTGAACACAAGTAAATACTACTCGGGATTATTCTCCTTCTTGATGAAGCAAGAGTACTATGCGTAGGGCTGCAAGAGCACATCTCAAAGTCTGAGTAAACAAACACCACAATTCCCAAGAATAAACCATGATAATGTCTAAATTATTCATAGAGTCACACAAGTACCCACACTGTCACCTTGATACCGTGTTGTCACAATGACTCCAGAAACTAGACAAAATCACTTGAGTAGCATAAACATTATTAATGTATTCAGCGATACTAGCAATACACATGATCACATAAAGATCACACCATGGAGAGAGAGATGAACCACATAGCTACCGGTAGAGCCCTCAGCCTCGGGGGAGAACTACTCCCTCCTCATCATGGGAGTCAGCAGCGGCGATGAAGATGGCGGTGGTGTCGATGGAGATGACTCCGGGGGCAATTCCCCGTCCCGGCGGCGTGCCGGAACAGAGATTCTGTCCCCCGAAACTTGTCGTCGATGGCGGCGGCGCTGCGGAACTCTTCGTGGAAATTGGCTTATTGTTTTAGGGTTTTCGCGTCTGAGGAATAAATAGGCGAAGGGCGGCGTCGGTGGAGTCCCGAGGGGCCCAACCATAGGCTGGCGCGGCAGGAGGGGGGCCCGCGCCGCCAGGTGGTTTGGCCACCTCCTGGCTCCTCTTCGTCTCTCCTTCGGACTCGTGTACGTGTTGGAAAAATAGGGACGTGGCCTTTTGTTTCGTGCAATTCCGAGAATATTCGCAGAAGTACTTTTCTGGAAAAAAAACAGCAGAAAACAGGGAACTGGCACTGTGGCATCTTGTTAATAGGTTAGTCCCAGAAAATGCATAAAAGTGATATGAAGTGTATATAAAACATGTAGCAATTGGTATAATATAAGCATGGAACATCAGAAATTAGATACGTTGGAGACGTATCAAGCATCCCCAAGCTTAGTTCTACTCGTCCTCGAGTAGGTAAAACGATAACAACAAATAATTTCTGAGGAGACATGCTTTCACACAATCTTGATCAATATATTGCAAGGCTCATGTCATGAATGAAGTGACTCAAAGCAATGGTCTATAGTTTGCTAACAATAGATAAAGAGTAAACAATGAATCATATAAGCAAAAACTTTTCATGAATAGTACTTTCAAGACAAGCATCAAAAAGTTTTGCATAAGAGGTAACTCATAAAGCAATAGATTCAAAGTAAAAGGCATTGAAGCAACACAAAGGATGATTAAGTTTCAGCATTGCTTTCAACTTGTAACATGTATATCTCATGGATAGTTGTCAACATAAAGCAATATAACAAGTGCAATAAGTAAACATGTAAGAATCAATGCACACAAAGTTGACACAAGTGTTTGCTTCTAAGATAGAAAGGAGTAGGTAAACTGACTCAACAATAAAGTAAAAGATAGGCCCTTCGCAGAGGGAAGCAGGGATTAAATCATGTGCTAGAGCTTTTTAAGTTTTCGAAAGCATATAGAGAGCACAAAATAAGTATTTGAGAGGTGTTTGTTGTTGTCAACGAATGGTAGTGGGCACTCTAACCCCCTTGTCAACCAGACTTTCAAGAGCGGCTCCCATGAAGGACGTTATCTCTACCAGCAAGGTAGATCATCCCTCTTCTCTTTTGTTTACACATGTATTTTAGTTTCTTTATAGATGACACTCCTCCCAACCTTTTGCTTACACAAGCCATGGCTAACCGAATCCTCGGGTGCCTTCCAACATTCACATACCATGGAGGAGTGTCTATTTGCAAATTAAGTTGCTTACTGATAAATCAGGGCAAAACATGTGAAGAGAATTATTAATGAAAGTTGTAATTAATTGGGGCTGGGCACCCCGTTGCCAGCTCTTTTTGCAAATTATTGGATAAGCGGATGTATATGCCACTAGTCCATTGGTGAAAGTCTGTCAGAAGTAAATGACAAGATTGAAAGATAAAACACCACATACTTCCTCATGAGCTATAAAACATTGACACAAATAAGGAGTAATAAAGTTTTGAATAGTTTAAAGGTAGCACATGAATATTTACTTGGAATGGCAGGAAATACCACATAGTAGGTAGGTATGGTGGACACAAATGGCATGGGTTTTGGCTCAAGTTTTGGATGCACGAGAAGCATTCCCTCTCAGTACAGAGTTTAGGCTAGCAAGGTTGTTTGAAGCAAACACAAGTATAAACCGGTACAGCAAGAATCATAAAAACATATTGCAAGTATTATAAGACTCTACACTGTCTTCCTTGTTGCTCAAACATTTTACCAGAAAATATCTAGACCTTAGAGAACAAATATGCATCCCAAGTCTCAACAAGCTCTACGGTAGTTCTCCACTACTAGGCTTTAACTACATGATGCAAGAGCTTAAACATGATCTACTTGAGAGCTCAAAACAATTGCAAAGTATCAAATCGAAACAAGACAATGATCTACAAGAATGCATATGTCTTTTCCAATACCAACTACTACATGTAGCATTTTCTTTCTTCCAAACAAACACCAATCAATTTATTTAAACATAAACTCTCCAAATGATATAATGCAGCAAGAGAGTTTATAAACAAGTGCTAACAGCTCGAAGAGATGCATGAAAAACAGGAGCTAAAAGCACTGCAGTAGCTAGTTAAGAATACTCAACAAATATAAGTGAAGAACATGAGTATTCACATGAAAAAGCGGAGCGTGTCTCTCTCCCACACAAGGATTGCTAGGATCCGAATTTATTCAAACAAAACAAAAATAAAAGCACACAGACGCTCCAAGTAAAGCGCATAAGATGTGAAAGAATTAAAATATAGTTTCACTAGAGATGACCTGATAAGTTGTTGATGAAGAAGGGGATGCCTTGGGCATCCCCAAGCTTAGACGCTTGAGTCTCTTGAATATGGTTGGGATGAACCACGGGGGCATCCCCAAGCTTAGGCTTTTCACTCTTCTTGATCACATAATATCACCCTTCTCGCTTGATCCTTGAAAACTTCCTTCACACCAAACTCAAGACAGTTCTCATTAGAGGGTTAGTGCATAATCAAAATTCTCATATTCTGTAATGATACAATCATTCCAAAGCTTCTGGACATTAGCTACAGCCACCAATGCTTTGTGGAGCAAAGAAATCCACACAAACATCGTAAAAGAGCGAATGCAAAACAAAAGGCAGAATCTGTCAAAAACAGAACAGTCTGTAAAGACGAATTTTTTCGAGGCACTTAAGTTCTCAGATGGATCTGGCCCAAAATAATGAAAGTTGCGTACATATCTCAGGAAGATGCGTGATTTTTCTAGAATTTTTGAATTTTCTACAGGGAGAAAGCTCAAATTCGTGACAGCCAAAAATCTGTTACTGCGCAGAAATCCAAATCTTGCATCAACTTTCAATATAGAACTTTACTTGGCACAACAATGCGATAAAATAAAGATACAAAGGAGTTGCTACAGAAGTGACAAAACTCCTTGACTCAAAGAAAAAAAAATAACAGCAAATAAAAACGATGGGTTGTCTCCCATAAGCGCTTTTCTTTAAAGCCTTTTAGCTAGGCATAGTGATTTTGATAATGCTCTCATATGTATAAGAGTTGAATATAAGAGAGCATCAAAAGCAAATACCAAACACATTTAAGTCTAACCCACTTCCTATGCAAAGGAGTCTTGTAAGAAAATAAATCAATAAAGCATAAAGTGACTAGCATAGGAAGGCAAAACAAGTGCAACTTCAAAATTTCAACATAAGAGAGGAGACTTAATATTATTGTGATATATGAAGCCGTGTCTCCCTCTCTCATAAGAATTTCAGTAGGTCTTAAAGTACCCAGCAAATAAAAGCAAATCAAGAGAAAGCTCAAAACTTTCATCATAAAGAGAGGTGGTTTAGTAATATAAAGATTTCTATAACCATACTTTCCTCTCTCAAAATAATTTTCAGCGGCATCATGAATAAACTCAACAATATAGCTATCACATAAAGCATTCTTATCATGATCCACATGCATAAAGTATCATTACTCTCCACATAAGCATGAACATTATCATTAGTAATAGTGAGAGTAAAAGTATCACATCCATCATTGTAATCATCATAAATTGGAGGCATAGAATAATCAAATGATTTTTATCCTCATAGTAGGTGGACTGAAAATATCACATGATTATAATCATCATATTGGAGGCAAAGTATTATCAAAGCAAATTTCCTCCTCAAAACTTGGGGGACTAAAAATATCATATTCATCAAAACCAGCTTCCCAAGCTTAGACTTTTCCATAGCATTGGCAATAATGGTGTTCAAAGAATTTATAGTAAACCATTGCTACCATCATGCAAACAAGCCTCCATAGGTTTTTTAATTTTCTCTTCAAAAGCATCATGTCCTAATTCAATATAAAGTTCATAGATCTCTAATTTTTTTTGTTGTTTTCCATTAAGCCTAACTAGTGAAAATAAAAACAAGAAACAAAAAGATAATTGCAGAATCTAAAGGAAATACTTCGAGCACTCACACACTAGCAACAGTACTAGAATAGCTTAGTAGCCAGAGGATGTGAGTACCTTTTACCTTACCTCCCCGGCAACGGCGCCAGAAAATAGCTTGATGTCTACGCACGCTTCTATTCTTGTAGACAGTGTTGGGCCTCCAAGAGCAGAGGTTTGTAGAACAGCAGCAAGTTTCCCTTAAGTGAATCACCCAAGGTTTATCGAACTCAGGGAGGTAGAGGTCAAAGATATTCTCTCAAGCAACCCTGCAATTAAGATACAAGAAGTCTCTTGTGTCCCCAACACACCCAATACACTTGTCAGATGTATAGGTGCACTAGTTCGGCGAAGAGATAGTGAAATACAAGTGATATGGATGATTATAAGTAGTAATTGCAATCTGGAATAAAAATGGCAGCAAGCAAACATGTAGCAGAACTTGTTGTAAACGGTGTTTCAATGCTTAGAAACAAGGCCTAGGGATCATACTTTCACTAGTGGACACTCTCAACAATGATCTCATAATGAATAAATAAAAGCTACTCTTAAACACTCTCTTGTTGGATAACAAACACCATTCATTGTGTAGGGCTACAAAAGCACACCTCAAGCCGGAGTAAACAAGCGCCACAACGTCATAAAGGAGTCACACACGGTGCACACACTGTCACCTTTACACCGTGGAGAGTACCGGAGTTCATATTAAAGTAACCTCTAGAGTGCATAATAGATAAAGAGTAACATCTACATATTCAACTAGATTAGCACAACTGAACACAAGTAAATACTACTCGGGATTATTCTCCTTCTTGATGAAGCAAGAGTACTATGCGTAGGGCTGCAAGAGCACACCTCAAAGTCTGAGTAAACAAACACCACATTCCAAGAATAAGCCATGATAATATCTAAATTATTCATAGAGTCACACAAGTACCCACACTGTCACCTTGATACCGTGTTGTCACAATGACTCCAGAAACTAGACAAAATCATTGAGTAGCATAAACATTATTAATGTATTCAGCGAACTAGCAATACACATGATCACATAAAGATCACACCATGGGAGAGAGAGATGAACCACATAGCTACCGGTAGAGCCCTCAGCCTCGGGGGAGAACTACTCCCTCCTCATCATGGGAGTCAGCAGCGGCGATGAAGATGGCGGTGGTGTCGATGGAGATGACTCCGGGGGCAATTCCCCGTCCCGGCGGCGTGCCGGAACAGAGATTCTGTCCCCCGAAACTTGTCGTCGATGGCGGCGGCGCTGCGGAACTCTTCGTGGAAATTGGCTTTGTTTTAGGGTTTTCGCGTCGGGAGGAATAATAGGCGAAGGGGCGGCGTCGGTGGAGTCCGAGGGGCCCAACCATAGGCTGGCGCGGCAGGAGGGGGCCCGCGCCGCCAGGTGGTTTGGCCGCCTCCTAGCTCCTCTTCGTCTCTCCTTCGGACTTCGTGACGTGTTGGAAAAACAGGGACGTGGCCTTTTGTTTCGTGCAATTCCGAGAATATTCGCAGAAGTACTTTTCTGGAACCAAAAACAGCAGAAAACAGGGAACTGGCACTGTGGCATCTTGTTAATAGGTTAGTCCCAGAAAATGCATAAAAGTGATATGAAGTGTATATAAAACATGTAGCAATTGGTATAATATAAGAATGGAACATCAGAAATTATAGATACGTTGGAGACGTATCACCAGGCGACACAGATGATGAGGACGAGCAGGATCAACAAAACCCAGGGGGCTGACGCATATATACCTCTTCCTCCAAGACTCCATGAAGAAAAGCATCTGAACATCCAACTGGCGAAGGACCACCCTCGTGTAACAGCCAAAGACAACAAAAGGCGAATAGTGGTAGGCTTAACAAATGACTGAATGTATCCTCATAATCAAGGACCATACCTCTGTTTAAATCCCTTGGCCACTAACCGTGCCTTGTAGCGTTCAATGGAGCCATCAGCATGTTTCTTGACTTTGAACACCCACTTGGAGTCAATCACATTAACACCAGAAACAGGAGGAACGAGCTGCCAAGTATCATTCTTCAACAGTGCCTGAAATTCCTGCTCCATAGCAGTGCGCTAGTGTGGAATACCAAGAGCAGCCTGAAAATGCCGAGGTTCAGTAGTGGGATCAAGCCTCAGTCTGCGCCACACATGTCGCAATCATGCAACTGTGCCATCTTTGCGATCAAGAGGGCGGAACATTCCATTCTGGCTGCGTGTACGAGGACGCCGAACAACCGGTGCAGGTGGTGACGGTGGTACATATGGCGGCGAGGACGAGGTCGTGGAAGGCGTCAGCGGCGAAGTAGGCTGATCGCTGGGCGTAGAGGAGGCCGCGGGCGTTGGCGTCCTGGGCGTCGCTCGCGTCGTAGAATGACCAAGCAAGCAGCCTGGCGAGGGAGGCCCATCTGGGCCGAAGTGGAGGAGGCCGGGAGGAAGCCAGCGCAGGTGATGGGCCTGGTGACGACGACCCGTCCAGAGCAGGGACGCGATGCTGGGCTGGGACGCGGTCCGGTGCATCGCACGGTCCTGGGCAGCGACGTGATCGGGCGCGTGCATGTGCCATGCATGGGACATGCACGCGATCGACGTCTGCTCGACGTGCTGCGGATGATGGATCCGGTGCTGATCATCAAGGAGCTGAAGACGTGCTCCTTGCCAATACCGCAACATGGTTAGGCAGCAAAGCAGGGCTATACGCAGCATCTAAGAATTGATCAGGCGAAGGAAAAAATGAATGCACATGTGGAGTGGTACTGTGGTAGTGGTAGGAGTCGTCGGAATTGCGGAAAAGGAGAACACATTCTCATCAAACACGACATCACGGGAAATGTAGACACGGTTAGTGGGAACATGAAGGCATGTGTACCTTTTGTGAAGGGAACTATATCCAAGAAATACACACTTTTTAGACCGAAACTCTAGTTTACGCTTATTATATGGACAAAGATGAGGCCAACACGCAATCCAAAGACTTTGAGGAACGTATAATCTGGAGTCTCATTGAGCAAGAGTTCAAGTGGGTTTTCATGTGAAGAAGTCGTGTAGAGAGCCTATTAATGAGAATACAGGTTGTGGAGAAAGCATCACTCCAGAACCGAAAAGGGACGGAGGCATGAGCTAGCAAAGTCAAGCAGTTTCCACAAGGTGGCGATGCTTACGCTCGGCTGCGCCGTTTTGCTGATGTGTATAAGGACAAGACACACGATGTGAAATCCCAAGCTTGTTAAAAAACACATTAAGATTGTGATACTCACCGCCCAATCAGATTGACATGAATATTTTTTTTGTTTGAGAAGACGCTCTACATGCGCTTGAAATTGTATAAAAACATCAAATACATCAGATTTACGCTTGATAAGATAAAACCAAGTAACCGACTATAAGCATCAATTAAAGCTGACATAGTAATTATGACCACTAACAGATGTTTGGGCATGACCCCATACATCAGAAAACACAAGCTCAAGTGGATGTTTGACTACACGACTCGACTCAGAAAAGGTAGCGGTGACTCTTACCTTGCTGACAGGCATCACAAATGGTATCAATACTATTACTGGCACTAGTAGGGAAACCCTATATAGGTAGGTTGGCATTCTGTGGCGCACCCTTAATTGGTGCGCCACAGAATTATTTTTTGTGGTGCACCTAGCCCGGTGCGCCACAGAAAGTCACATTTCTGTGGCGCACTAAACCACATGCGCCACAGAAATTAGACATTCTGTGGCGCCCGGGCTTGGTGCGCCACAGAAAGTCACATTTCTGTGGCGCAATTTCTGTGGCGCACATGGCCAGGTGCGTGCTGGCGCTAAGTTGACGAGGGAATATATTGCGGTGTTGCTTCTATCTCCCCGGCAACGGCGCCAGAAAATATGCTTGATGCGTGTAACGTCACACGTCAGTTGGGAACCCCAAGAGGAAGGTATGATGAGTGCAGCAGCAAGTTTTCCCTCAGTATGAAACCAAGGTTTAATCGAACCAGTAGGAAAACGAGGTTGCTTCGAAGGTGTTGGTGAAGGAGTGTAGTGCGGCGCAACACCAGGGATTCCGGTGCCAACGTGGAACCTGCACAACACAATCAAATTACTTTGCCCCAACTTAACAGTGAGGTTGTCAATCTCACCGGCTTGCTGAAAACAAAGGGTTAAACGTATCGAATGGAAGATGATGTTTGTTTGCATAAAACAGTAGAGAACAATGATTGCAGTAGATTGTATTTCAGATGTAAAAGAATGGACCGGGGTCCACAGTTCACTAGTGGTGTCTCTCCAATAAGATAACTAACATGCTGGGTAAACAAATTACAGCTGGGCAATTGACAATTGATAAGTGCATATAACATGCATGTGTGAGTTGTGGTGTCTACTATGAGATTCATTTGGGCATTACGACAAAGTACATAGACCGCTATCCAGCATGCATCTATGCCTAAATAGTCCACTTTCCGGTTAACATCCGTACCCCTTCCAGTATTAAGTTGCAAGCAACAGACAATTGCATTAAGTAATGTGCGTAATGTAAACAATACATTCATCCTTGAATAAAGCATTGCTGTTTTACCCCTAGTGGCAACAACACATCTACAACCTTAGAACTTGCTGTCACTATCCCAGGTTAAATAGAGGTTGAACCCAACTATCATGCATAAATACCCCCTCTTGGAGTTACAAGTATTCACTTGGCCAAGGCTTCAACAAGTAACGGAGAGCATGCAAGATCACAAATGACATAGACATGATAATATAATATTCAGCTCCACATAGGTATCAATATAAGTCAGATCCCAGCAAACACAACATGTAGCATTACAATAAGATGATCTTGATCATGATAGGCAGCTCACAAGATCTAAACATGATGGCACAAGTGGAGAAGACAACCATCTAGCTACTGCTATGGACCCATAGTCCAAGGATGAACTACTCACGCATCACTCCGGAGGCGGGCATGGCGATGTAGAGCCCTCCGGTGATGATTCCCCTCTCCGGCAGGGTGCCGGGAAGAGCTTCAGAACCCCCCGAGTTAGGGTTGACGACGGCGGCGGCAGCGAATATGTTCTGGATGAAAGGCTCGGTGTTTTAGGGTTTTCACGTCTCGGGGAATAAATAGGCGAAGGGGCGATGTCGGCGGACCCCCGAGGGGCCCAAACCAGGCGGCGCGGTGGGCCCCTGCGCCGCCTGTGGTTTGGCCACCTCGTGGTCTTCGTCTCTCCTTCGGACTCCGTGTACGTGCTGGAAAAATAGGGACTGGCCTTTTGTTTCGTGCAATTCCGAGAATATTTCCAGAAGTAACTTTCTGAAACCAAAAACAGCAGAAAACAGGGAACTGGCACTGTGGCATCTTGTTAATAGGTTAGTCCCAGAAAATGCATAAAAGTGATACGAAGTGTATATAAAACATGTAGCAAATGGTATAATATAAGCATGGAACAGCAGAAATTATGGATACGTTGGAGACGTATCAAGCATCCCCAAGCTTAGTTCTACTCGTCCTCGAGTAGGTAAAACGATAACAACAAATAATTTCTGAGGAGACATGCTTTCACACAATCTTGATCAATATATTGCAAGGCTCATGTCATGAATGAAGTGACTCAAAGCAATGATCTATAGTTTGCTAACAAATAGATAAAGAGTAAACAATGAATCATATAAGCAAAAACTTTTCATGAATAGTACTTTCAAGACAAGCATCAAAAAGTTTTGCATAAGAGGTAACTCATAAAGCAATAGATTCAAAGTAAAAGGCATTGAAGCAACACAAAGGATGATTAAGTTTCAGCATTTGCTTTCAACTTGTAACATGTATATCTCATGGATAGTTGTCAACATAAAGCAATATAACAAGTGCAATAAGTAAATATGTAAGAATCAATGCACACAAAGTTGACACAAGTGTTTGCTTCTAAGATAGAAAGGAGTAGGTAAACTGACTCAACATAAAGTAAAAGATAGGCCCTTCGCAGAGGGAAGCAGGGATTAAATCATGTGCTAGAGCTTTTTAAGTTTTCGAAAGCATATAGAGAGCACAAAATAAGTATTTGAGAGGTGTTTGTTGTTGTCAACGAATGGTAGTGGGCACTCTAACCCCCTTGTCAACCAGACTTTCAAGAGCGGCTCCCATGAAGGACGTTATCTCTACCAGCAAGGTAGATCATCCCTCTTCTCTTTTGTTTACACATGTATTTTAGTTTCTTTATAGATGACACTCCTCCCAACCTTTTGCTTACACAAGCCATGGCTAACCGAATCCTCGGGTGCCTTCCAACATTCACATACCATGGAGGAGTGTCTATTGCAAAATTAAGTTGCTTACTGATAAATCAGGGCAAAACATGTGAAGAGAATTATTAATGAAAGTTGTAATTAATTGGGGCTGGGCACCCCGTTGCCAGCTCTTTTTGCAAATTATTGGATAAGCGGATGTATATGCCACTAGTCCATTGGTGAAAGTCAGAAGTAAATGACAAGATTGAAAGATAAAACACCACATACTTCCTCATGAGCTATAAAACATTGACACAAATAAGGAGTAATAAAGTTTTGAATAGTTTAAAGGTAGCACATGAAATATTTACTTGGAATGGCAGGAAATACCACATAGTAGGTAGGTATGGTGGACACAAATGGCATGGGTTTTGGCTCAAGTTTTGGATGCACGAGAAGCATTCCCTCTCAGTACAGAGTTTAGGCTAGCAAGGTTGTTTGAAGCAAACACAAGTATAAACCGGTACAGCAAGAATCACATAAAAACATATTGCAAGTATTATAAGACTCTACACTGTCTTCCTTGTTGCTCAAACATTTTACCAGAAAATATCTAGACCTTAGAGAGAACAAATATGCATCCCAAGTCTCAACAAGCTCTACGGTAGTTCTCCACTACTAGGCTTTAACTACATGATGCAAGAGCTTAAACATGATCTACTTGAGAGCTCAAAACAATTGCAAAGCATCAAATCAAAACAAGACAATGATCTACAAGAATGCATATGTCTTTTCCAATACCAACTACTACATGTAGCATTTTCTTTCTTCCAAACAAACACCAATCAATTTATTTAAACATAAACTCTCCAAATGATAATATAATGCAGCAAGAGAGTATTTATAAACAAGTGCTAACAGCTCGAAGAGATGCATGAAAAACAGGAGCTAAAAGCACTGCAGTAGCTAGTTAAGAATACTCAACAAATATAAGTGAAGAACATGAGTATTCACATGAAAAAGCGGAGCGTGTCTCTCTCCCACACAAGGATTGCTAGGATCCGAATTTATTCAAACAAAACAAAAATAAAAACACACAGACGCTCCAAGTAAAGCGCATAAGATGTGAAAGAATTAAAATATAGTTTCACTAGAGATGACCTGATAAGTTTGTTGATGAAGAAGGGGATGCCTTGGGCATCCCCAAGCTTAGACGCTTGAGTCTCTCTGAATATGGTTGGGATGAACCACGGGGGCATCCCCAAGCTTAGGCTTTTCACTCTTCTTGATCACATAATATCACCCTTCTCGCTTGATCCTTGAAAACTTCCTTCACACCAAACTCAAGACAGTTCTCATTAGAGGGTTAGTGCATAATCAAAAATTCTCATATTCTGTAATGATACAATCAATCCCAAAGCTTCTGGACATTAGCTACAGCCACCAATGCTTTGTGGAGCAAAGAAATCCACACAAACACAGTAAAAGAGCGAATGCAAAACAAAAGGCAGAATCTGTCAAAAACAGAACAGTCTGGAATGACGAATTTTTTCGAGGCACTTAAGTTGCTCAGATGGATCTGGCCTAAAATAATGAAAGTTGCGTACATATCTCAGGAATATGCGTGATTTTTTCAGAATTTTTGAATTTTCTACAGGGAGATAAGCTCAAATCCGTGACAGCTAAAAATCTGTCACTGCGCAGAAATCCAAATCTTGCATCAACTTTCAATATAGAACTTTACTTGGCACAACATTGCGATAAAATAAAGATACAAAGGAGTTGCTACAGAAGTAACAAAACTCCTTGACTCAAAGAAAACAAAAATAACAGCAAATAAAAACGATGGGTTGTCTCCCATAAGCGCTTTTCTTTAACGCCTTTCAGCTAGGCGCAGAAAGTGAAAATCAAGTGTTGTCAAGAGAAGAAGCATCAACATCATAACTTGCTCTAACAATAGAGTCAAAAGGTAACTTCATTCTCTTCCTAGGGAAGTGTTCCATACCTTTCTTGAGAGGAAATTGGTACCTTATATTACCTTCTTTCATATCAATGATGGCACCAACAGTTCGAAGAAAAGGTCTTCCCAAAACAATAGGACAAGATGCATTGCATTCAATATCCATAACAATAAAATCAACGGGGACAAGGTTATTGTTTACTGTAATAAAAACATCATTAACTCGCCCCAAAGGTTTCTTCATAGCATTATCAGCGAGAAAAACATCCAAATAACAATGTTCCAAAGGTGGCAAATCAAGAATATCATAAAGCTTCTTGGGCAAAACGAAATACTTGCACCAAGATCACACAAGGCATTGCAATCAAAATCATTCACCTTTACCTTAATGATGGGTTCCCAACCATCTTCTAATTTCCTAGGAATAGAAGCTTTAAGTTTCAACTTCTCCTCCCTAGCTTGCAAAAGAGCATTTGTAATATGCTTTGTAAAAGCCAAATTAATAGTGCTAGCATTGGGACTTCTAGCTAATTTTTGCAAGAACATAATAACTTCAGAGATGTTACAATCATCAAAATCAAAATCATTATTGTCAATGGTGGTGGAACCATTGTCTCCAATAGTTTGAAAAATTTCAGCACTTTTATCAGAAAAAGTTTCAGCAGTTTTAGGCAATTTCAAACGCTTTGCAGAAGTAGTAGAGACATTACCAACACCAATAACATTACCATCAATAGTAGGAGGCTTACTAGCATGTGAAACATTAGCATTACTAGTGGTGGTGATAGTACAAACTCTAACTATACTATTCTCTTTTTCAAGTTCTTCCTCTTTTTCCCACCTAGCATGCAATTCAGCCAACATCCTAATATTATTATCAATTCGAACTTGGATGGCATTTGCTGTAGCAAATGACTTATATCTTTAACTTCATTAGGCATAACTTTCAGTTTTAGAATTTCAACATCATGAGCAAGACTATCAACTTTAGAGCAAGATCATCAATTTTTTCAAACTTTTCCTCAACAGTTTTATTGAAAGCTTTTTGTGTGCTAATAAATTCTTTAAGCATAGCTTCAAGATCAGAGGACACACTTCTATTGTTGCTGTAGGAATTACCATAAGAATTGCCATAACCATTTGAAGGATAAGGCTTATATTGTTGCTACCAAAATTATTCCTATAAGCATTGTTGTTGAAGTTGTTGTTTTTAATGAAGTTTACATCAACATGCTCTTCTTGAGCAACCAATGAAGCTAAAGGAACATTATTAGGATCAACATGAGATCTACCATTCACAAGCATAGACATAATAGCATCAATCTTATCACTCAAAGAGGAGGTTTCTTCAACAGAATTTACCTTCTTACCTTGAGGAGCTCTTTCGGTGTGCCATTCGGAATAGTTGATCATCATATCATCAAGTAGCTTTGTTGCTGCACCTAAAGTGATGGACATAAAGGTTCCTCCAGAGGCTGAATCCAATAAGTTCCTTGAGGAAAAATTTAATCCTGCATAAAAGGTTTGGATGATCATCCAAGTAGTCAGTCCATGAGTGGGACAATTCTTCACCAAAGATTTCATTCTTTCCCAAGCTTGAGCAACATGTTCATTATCAAGTTGTTTAAAATTCATAATGCTACTTCTCAAGGATATAATCTTAGCAGGAGGATAATATTTCCCTATGAAAGCATCTTTGCATTTTGTCCAAGAATCAATACTATTTCTAGGCAAAGAAAGCAACCATTCTTTAGCTCTTCCTCTCAAGGAGAAAGGAAAAAGTTTCAGTTTTATAATATCCCCATCCATATCCTTATACTTTTGCATTTCACAAAGTTCAACAAAGTTATTAAGATGGGCAGCAGCATCATCAGTACTAACACCAGAAAATTGCTCTTTCATAACAAGATTTAATAGAGCAGGTTTAATTTCATAAAATTCTGCTTTAGAAGCAGGTGGAGCAATAGGAGTGCATATGAAATCATTGTTGTTTGTGCTAGTGAAGTCACACAACTTAGTGTTCTCAGGAGTACTCATTTTGAAAAACAAAAATAACAAAAATAAACAAGTAACTAATTTTTTTGTGTTTTTGATAAAGAGAGCAAACAAGACTAAATAAAAATAAACTAAGCAAGACAAATAACAAAGTAAAGAGATTGGGTGTGAGAGACTCCCCTTGCAGAAGCAATTCGGTTTTCCCCGGCAACGGCGCCAGAAAAATGTTGCTGCGCTAAGTTGACGAGGGAATATATGCTCCCCGGCAACGGCGCCAGAAAATGTTGCTGGCGCTAAGTTGACGAGGGAATATATCTCCCCGGCAACGGCGCCAGAAATATGCTTGATGCGTGTAACGTCACACGTCAGTTGGGAACCCCAAGAGGAAGGTATGATGAGTGCAGCAGCAAGTTTTCCCTCAGTATGAAACCAAGGTTTATCGAACCAGTAGGAAAACGAGGTTGCTTCGAAGGTGTTGGTGAAGGAGTGTAGTGCGGCGCAACACCAGGGATTCCGGTGCCAACGTGGAACCTGCACAACACAATCAAATTACTTTGCCCCAACTTAACAGTGAGGTTGTCAATCTCACCGGCTTGCTGAAAACAAAGGGTTAAACGTATCGTATGGAAGATGATGTTTGTTTGCATAAAACAGTAGAGAACAATGATTGCAGTAGATTGTATTTCAGATGTAAAAGAATGGACCGGGTCCACAGTTCACTAGTGGTGTCTCTCCAATAAGATAACTAACATGCTGGGTAAACAAATTACAGCTGGGCAATTGACAATTGATAAGTGCATAAAACATGCATGTGCGAGTTGTGGTGTCTACTATGAGATTCATTTGGGCATTACGACAAAGTACATAGACCGCTATCCAGCATGCATCTATGCCTAAATAGTCCACCTTCCGGTTAACATCCGTACCCCTTCCAGTATTAAGTTGCAAGCAACAGACAATTGCATTAAGTAATGTGCATAATGTAAACAATACATTCATCCTTGAATAAAGCATTGCTGTTTTACCCCTAGTGGCAACAACACATCTACAACCTTAGAACTTGCTGTCACTATCCCAGGTTAAATAGAGGTTGAACCCAACTATCATGCATAAATACCCCTCTTGGAGTCACAAGTATTCACTTGGCCAAGGCTTCAACAAGTAACGGAGAGCATGCAAGATCACAAATGACATAGACATGATAATATAATATTCAGCTCCACATAGGTATCAATATAAGTCAGATCCCAGCAAACACAACATGTAGCATTACAATAAGATGATCTTGATCATGATAGGCAGCTCACAAGATCTAAACATGATGGCACAAGTGGAGAAGACAACCATCTAGCTACTGCTATGGACCCATAGTCCAAGGATGAACTACTCACACATCACTCCGGAGGCGGGCATGGCGATGTAGAGCCCTCCGGTGATGATTCCCCTCTCCGGCAGGGTGCCGGGAAGAGCTTCAGAACCCCCGAGTTAGGGTTGACGACGGCGGCGGCAGCAGCGAATATGTTCTGGATGAAAGGCTCGGTGTTTTAGGGTTTTCACGTCTCGGGGAATAAATAGGCGAAGGGGCGATGTCGGCGGACCCCCGAGGGGCCCAAACCACCAGGCGGCGCGGTGGGCCCCTGCCGCGCCGGCCTGTGGTTTGGCCACCTCGTGGCGAGTCTTCGTCTCTCCTTCGGACTCCGTGTACGTGTTGGAAAAATAGGGACGTGGCCTTTTGTTTCGTGCAATTCCGAGAATATTTCCAGAAGTAACTTTCTGAAACCAAAAACAGCAGAAAACAGGGAACTGGCACTGTGGCATCTTGTTAATAGGTTAGTCCCAGAAAATGCATAAAAGTGATATGAAGTGTATATAAAAATGTAGCAAATGGTATAATATAAGCATGGAACAACAAAAATTATGGATACGTTTGAGACGTATCAGTGCGCCACAGAAAGTTATCCGGGGGGCGGGTAAAATTTGAAAAAAAAACTCTGTGGCGCACCAGGCTTGGTGCGCCACAGAAAGGTGACATTTCTGGTGCGCCACAGATTTTTTTCTTCAGATCTCACCCACCCCCTATCGCCTTTTTAGTCTTCTAGGAAGTAAAATAAAATGATAAAAATTCAATAAATAAAATGTTTTACGATGTAGTTAGGTATGAGTGTCTAGTAGGTATAGAAATTTTGAAATATGAATTTTGACCTTTTCTGCAACAAATGAAAAAAAAATCTTGTAACGGCCATAACTTATGCATACGACGTCCAAATAATGCAAAAAATATGCCAAAAAAAAACTAGAGAAAAATCTGAGTTCGATTCCACCCGGGTTTACCCGGTCAGCAATTCACAGATTCCTCAAATTCCAAAAGAAAAAAAAATTATTTCAAACAGACGATTTTTCGCAGCAAAATCGAAAAAAAGGAAAAAATTAAATAAAAAAATTTCAAAAAGTCCAAAAAAAGACACAGAAATGTATAATAAAGAAGATTGTTGAATTTTTTGAAGTGTTTTGAATTTTTTGAGTTTTTTGAATTTTTTGGTTTTTTGAATTTTTTTAAGTTTTTGATTTTTTTTGGATCTTTTGAAACTTTTGAATCTCCTTTTGAAACTTTAGAATTTTTGAAAAATATGAAATTTAAAAACACACTATAACACGTACATAACATATATACATACAAGACTTAAGAGGCTTCATATGATATATATATATATATATATATATATATCAATAAGAACTTGAGTAGCACAAGGGTAGGTGAAGTGGGTGGAACTTAGAAGTTAAGCGTGTTCAAATAATTCAAAAAATCTGAAAATAATTCAAATAATTAGGATTTTTCATATTATTTATTTTTTTGATTTTTCTGAATTTTTTTGAAACTTTTTTATATTTTTTTGCATTTTTGAATTTTTAAGAATTCTGTGGTGAATTCTGTGGCGCACCAAGCCCATGCGCCACAGAAAAAAATTAGTGGCGAGGATTCTGTGGCGCACCCAGCAATTTGGCCGATGCGCCACAGAAATCCAATTTGGTGCGCCACTAATAGGCATTTCTGTACTAGTGTGGGGTAGGTAGGGGGAAAGAAGAGCGGGAACGAGGGTTTCTTTCACTGTTTGCCTAAGTTCAAAAGTGAATGTGGAAACGATGTCTATGGTCTGGTTATAGCATCCCGTTTCTCAATTCCTTTCTGGTCAATAAGGATGGTTATAGCCAGCTTAGAAGGGAATTCTAAATGTAAGAAGTTGCTGGATGGTTTGCTCAATGAAGAGGTACACCTAGGTAGGAGGGAGGGAGCTTTCCCACTTTGCAGTCGAGACACAACTGGGAGATCATGACGATGAAGAACATGGCGAACTATGGAGTGGCAGGATGACCAAGACGCGCGTGCCAGTGGGAGGATGACACACGAACACCGCTGAAAGCTCACACCGGCGGCACATCAAGCGCATAAAGACCATGGCGGAGCTACATGGGCTATATATGTGCCCTGGTTTTCGTAGTTTCATTCATGGTGGTAAATTCTTTGAGACGTGTAGGAAACAATGTATGCAGTATGCTAATTATTGATTGTAGCCAAGCCATGACTCTATTTTTTGTGTGCAAGTACGAGAGCCCAGAGATGGCACGATTTGATCTGCTGTACTTCATCGATCAGCAGTATCCATATAGAACACGCGAATGCTGATTTGCCAGATATATATCGGCAGCCCCATCGTCTCCCCGGCCGACCGCATCGATCGATCATGACGACGTCCGCGATCATGTCCGCCCTGCGCGTCGCTGGCCGGCAGCACATCACGCCTCCACCCTCGGCGCGAGGGCGCAGGCGACCGGCTCCCACCTCTTCAGGATGCCCAGGTTCACGCAGATTAGGGAGAAGGTGGGCCATGGGGGCAAATAGCTCCTATGCGACATCTTTCATCCTAATTGGAAAGAGAGCGACATCGTTGGAGTGAATAGCTGTAATGGGACATATCTGCAGACGTAAATAGCCCGGTCCCGACATGGCCCTTAAACGCAACTGATCGTTAGCAGTTAGGATTATGTGAGCCAGGTGGGACCCAAAACTTTCCACGTCAGCACAGGATGTCTTCTGAGCATGGAACCCACAACGTAACCACGTCACCGTGTGGGACCCACCTTTCCCAGCTCGTACAAAAAAAAGGAGTCGGAGCCATCTCCGTGCCCGAGCCCGACCGTTGCTTCCGCCTCCCTTTCTTCTTCTTCTCTGGCGACGAGCTCCGCTTCTGGCTCCCACACTCCTTGGCCGCAATATACTCTGGGGCGCCCATATACTCTGTCAATTTCGCCCAATTTCATGTTGCTCTCTCCAATTTCTTGTTTTTCATCCGATTTGGGAATTAGGGTTCATATGCAAATAACAATCTAGTTCATACTAGTTCATATCACATTGCATATAACCGTGGTTACATAGTTCATAGTTGCCCACACACTTACATGATTCCAAAACACAACACACAACACATCTAGGCTAGTTCCTAGTAGCTACGGGGCGCCCGTGGATCGATGTCGCCGCTTCTCTACCCCATTTACCCAAAATTGGGCTCATCGGAGCCCCGGGGCTCGGCGGCGTCGGCGCTTCAGTCGGAGTCGGAGACGAGGTCCACCACCACGTGGAGTGAATCGTGGATAGCCTGCCTGTAGCGGAGCTCATTGAGCTCCGCAATCATGCGGCGGCGCTCCTCGTGGTCCTCATCCTCCTTCTTGGTGCGCTCTAGCACCTCGGCCATGTCGTCGTCCTCGACGAAGTCCCCAGGGAGGAAGCCCGGAGGAAGCCGGGGGCGCCGGCGCGTGCTGTGGGCGGTGCGTTGTCCTGGGGCCCATTGTCCTGCGGCTCCAACTTCGGCGGCGGCAGAGCCCGTAGAACGCCGGAGGAGCTTCCCTCGCCCGCGCGCGGCGAACGCGCCGGAGGAGCTCCCGAGATCGAACCAGCGGGAGAACGCCGGGCGCTTGCGACCCCCGTCGGCGGGCGACCCGCTTGTTTCCACCGCTTCCGCTCCCGCTCGAAGCCCGCCGCTTCCGCTCATCGTCGCGGTTTCCACCACCACCGCCACGGCCACCCCTCCATATCGTCGCTTCCGCTCGTCGATCTGTACGCGTATGTGTGGTTTGTGGTCGCCGGCGGCGAGTGAGTGGTAGCGGCGGCGGATCTAGGAAGTGGGGAATAGCTCCGATGCGACACGATTGAGTGGATAAATAGGGAAGTGGGGAATAGCTCCACTGCGACACCGACGGTGTAGTTGGGCTGGGCTGGGCTGAGCAAAGGCCCACTTTAGAAGAAAGGCCCCTAAAACAAACCTTAAAACAACAAACCGTACCAGCCTCAGAAAAAAAAGCAAAGGCTCACTTTTGGATCGAAAATAACAACATAAATTATTTCAGTAACAACGAAAATGGCCCATTACATAGACAGATAACAATAATACGAAGTCTCACTATTTTTTGAATTTGAACCTATATTCAAATTTGAATTTGCACCGAAATTCAAATTTGAACAACTTTCCAAAATTTTGGTGTTGATTGGTTCGTTCTATGATGTTACAATGATTTATGTACTATTGTGCACGTTAGTTCATTAATCCAACCCTTTTGTGAGGTACAACTCATCATCGTCGGAAATGTGCTACAAATGTGCTCCAAAGCTAGGGGAAACGACCCCATTTCTAAGCAACTTTTTTTTGACATTCTCAAAATCAGCCAGAAAATTTACCTTGACGTAGGTGGCCACATCATTCTGAGCTCTTTTGTTAAGTTAGACTCATAGTCATGAAAAATGTGTTTCAAATGACCTCATAAGGTAGGGTAAACGACCCCCTTTCTAAGAAGGTTGTTTTTTGCATCTTCTCTAAATCATCCAAATAAAATTCCTACACCTCTATCCTACCTATATAGTGTAAATATAGAAGTCTCATTATTTTTTGAATTCATTTTCTATTATATTCTTTTCTTTTTTCCGAAATCATTGTTTAATAGAAAAACATATACATAACAAGTTTTTGAATCTTATTTATTATTTTTTTGGTTGCTATACAACATAATAAGACTATAAGCACAAGTTTTATTTGAAATCCATAATAAAACATATATATTTACTTATGATCTAGAACACACAACCTTTGTTCTTTGAAAACCATACTACATTGTACAAGAATCCCATTTTCTTGAAGGCATTTTCCTGTAATTGTATATAAACCATGTTTATATTTTTTTTGGTTGCTATGCAACATAATACGACTATGTGCACAAGTTTTACATTTTTTTGATTTTTTTGAATTACTTATTATCTAGAACACACAACCTTTGTTCTTCGAAAACCATACTACATTGTACAAGAATCCCATTTTCTCGAAGGCATTTTCCTGCAATTGTATATAAACCATGTTTTTTTTTTGGTTGCTATGCAACATAATACGACTATGTGCACAAGTTTTTCTTTTTTGATTTTTTTTTGAATCATTTGTGCTCATTTGAAATTTTGTCAAACTTTTCACAAAAACGTTGACCGACTCAAAATCAAAGTTTATATTTTCTTTTGATAAGTATGTCATCTAAAATGACAATGTGCGCTGGTTTTATATGTTTTTGATTTTTTTTGAATTACTTATGTTCAACCCTAGCTCATTTCGTCGATATCGTGAACGTGTGAATTTTGGTTTTAAAATGTGGATATAACAAGTTTTCATTTTTTTATAGCAACTTAGTTGCATAAGTAGACCATGTGCGCTGGTTGTACATTGTTTTGATTTTTTTTGAATTACTTATGCTCAACCCTAGCTCATTCGGTCATTACCGTGAATTGTGTGAATATTTTTCATTGAAACGTGGATATAACAAGAATCAATTTTTTTATAGCAACGTCATTGCATAAGTAGACTGTGAGCGAAAGTTTTATATCTTTTTGATTTTTTTTGAATTACTTATGCTCAACCCTAGCTCACTGAAACCCTAAACCCCGGAAACCCCAAAACCCCGGAAACCCCATCCGAAACCCGGAAACCCCATCCGAAACCCCGCCAGCTTTAGAGCCGTTGGATCTGACGCCTCTGTGTGCACGTGACGCGCCGATCCGCGTGTGCGCTCGTTCTACCAGTTGATTGGCTCGCGGTGCGTGGAGGGATTCGTGTGCGCTGATTGGCTAGAGAGCTGGGGTTTGGATCGGCCCGTCTGTTCGATCTTGACCGTTCAACGCAGTCTGAACGGCGGTGCATCTTTATGTAAGGGTGCTACTATATGTTTCGATGTATTGTTCGTGCTAATATATCTATGTTTCTAAGAAATTTATTTTCCGAAGCAACATTTTATTTTAGTGGTTTTAGTTGAAACATTTTTAGCTAAACATGGGTGCCTCTATGCTATATAAAAAACCGTATAAAAAAAGGGACGCGGGTGGGCTGCTTTTCTAGTTGGGCCTGATTACTTTCTCACGGCCCAACATCTATTCGGCAGCCTAGAACATTTTTTTTCTCGAAACTGAACTTTGGTCACTCTGTTAACTTAGGCCACCCGTTAACTGAAGAACAAAAATTGCGTAACGAACAGACGAACTTTCCAAATTACTTCTTCGATTCATGTACATGAACTTGGCATGGCGCACAGATCGCGTCCTCTGCCGTCACAGACCGAGCTAACTGACCAACTAAACCCCCAACTAGCTAACGACGGATGAACAACAGGTAAAAGAAAAACAGAACAATGATAGAAACATAAAATCCTGCTGCCATGATATTTGCTTGCTTCTGCAAATCCACCATCTGATGCAGATGTTTCTTGATCTTTTTCAATTCCGCGTTCAGTTCGTACTCCGCAGGCAGTGCAGCATTGGCCGCATTCCTCGCAGCCGGCACGGGCACTGCTCTGTCCACTCCCGAGCTCAAATCCTCCACCCAATTTGCTGCAGCAGGCGGCGGCGGCAAATTGAACCCCAAATTGAGCAACCTAGTTGGCCTCAAATCTGAATCGAGGAGGCCCTCCAATTGAAGCCTTTCAACATAATCTTCCACCCACTCGAAATGGCCACATTTCTTGAGGATCTGAAATCAGCAACATGAACTCTAAATCTCCCCCAAATTCGATGAGCTAAAACGAGATTCGGAGAAATCAGAGCGAACGCCGGCGAAAGAACTGAGATCTAACCTTTCCATCCAGTCCCCGCTGTGTGCCCTTGCTCAAGCAAGTAACAAACTCGCGCCCACGATTTCCATTCTCGTCGGTCTTACAGATCCACCGCTTCAGAGGCTCTGGGCGTGAGCAGTCAGGGCACCTTGTCAGTGGAACTGCACCAAATCGCCGCCATGTTGAGTGCGAGGCGTCGGAGGAGGTAGACATCTCTCGTTGCCGTCGCCGGAGAAGAGGAAGATGGAAGATGGGGGAAAGGGGAAGCAATGGCACGGGCACGGGGCACGGCTCTGGTCTAGCTGCGGTGAGGTGGGTCCCGCGCTGGCCTGGATAAGTTACCGTTGGATACCCGCTGTTTAAAGCCACTAACCAGTCCCTTGCGCTTAAGCCCCACTGTCGCGCGAGAGCTATTTCAGCATCGATACGGTGTCGCAAGAGAGCTATTTCAACCAACGACGTCGCTGCCCATAAATTAGCATGGAAAAACGTCGCATAGGAGCTATTTGCCCGGGCCATGGCACGGCCGTCTTGTCAAGCCCGTTCACCGTCGGCGGCCACGACTGGCGTATCAAGTGCTACCCAAACGGCGGCGACGAACAGGCCGAGGGCTGCATCTCCCTCTACCTCCGGCACGAGAGCCACGCCCGGACCGGCGATGCCATGGCAAGTTTTAATCTAAGCATCCTCGACAAGGCCTCGAAGCCGTCCCACACTTCTGCTCGGATCCAAGGACACCGCTTCACGGGCAGGTACTGGGGCTGGCGCAGATTCATCAAGCTTCAAGATCTGGACGCGGACAAGAACCTGCTCCACGACGACTGCCTCTCCGTCCTCTGCGACGTCACCGTCGACCTCGAGCTGCACTCCGACGAGTACACCGACGAGGCTGCCGCGGCCGACGATCTCCCCAAGGCGCCACCTCCGTTCGACCTGCATGGCGCCGCGGAAGCCATCTGGAACAGGCAGGGGGCGGACGTGAAGATCGTGGTCGGCGGCGACGGCGACGGACACACGTTCGCCGCACACCGCTGGGTGCTGGAGGCCCGGTCCCCAGTCTTCAAGGCTCATCTCTCCTGGCCTCGTCGAACGCCAGCACGGTGGCCGAGCTACGCGTCGATGACATGGACGCCGACGTGTGCAAGGAGCTGCTCCAGTTCATCTACACCGACTCACCGCCGCCACAGCTCGCGGCGATGGCGGAGCGGCTGCTTGTCGCGGCGGACAGGTACGAGCTGGAGCAGCTGAAGCTCATCTGTGAGGAGGCGCTACGCAAGGACACCCACGGGGCCGCGGCGGCCGCGGAGGTCGCCAAGGCGCCACCGCCGTTCGAGTTGCATGGCCTCGCGAAAGCCATCTGGGACGCGCAGGAGGCGGACGTGAAGATCGTGATTGGCGGGGACGGACACACGACGTTCGCCGCGCACCGCTCGGTGCTCCAGGGCCGGTCCCCCGTCTTCAAGGCTAACCTCGCGGCCCTGACCTCGTCGAACGCCGAGCTACGCGTCGACGACATGGACGCCGACGTGTGCAAGGCGCTGCTCGAGTTCATCTACACCGACTCACCGCCGCCGCAGCTCGCGACGATGGCAGAACGGCTGCTCGTCGCGGCGGACAGGTACGAGCTGGAGCGGCTGAAGCTCTACTGCGAGGAGGCGCTGTGCGAGGACATCGACACGAGCTCCGTGGCCGACGCCCTGGTGTTGGCGGAGCGGCACGGTGGCGCCGTGCTGAGGGAGGCGTGCATGCGGTTCCTCGCTTCTCCGATAACCTGAACGCTCTCTTGGCGTCGTCCGACGGTTTGGAGAAGCTCAAGACGGGCTGCCCCTCTGCGCTGATGGAGCTCATCATGAAGAAGAAGACGCCACAGCCACAAGAGCAATCAATCAGTAGTACGTGCAGCTAGCTAGTTAACTATAACTCTATAAGTATATGATACACCCCTACTCTTTTTAGTTCTTCATGTATCACAGGACACATCAAATAGATTCGACCTCATCTCATAAACACAGGATTACATACGCACAAGCGAAACAGGACATGCTGATTTTAAGATATGATGGATCAGAGGGGATTTCTCTCCCCAGAACGAATTAATCGGCAAAAACTGTCTTTACATACACAGTTCCACCAGATTTAGACATAGCTTGCACCTTGCAGTTACAGGAGTCCGCAAACTGTTTCGCGTCCCATGTTTAATTAGTCAGTTTATCTTGTCCAAAAAACATCTTGCAACAACAGTATAACAATGGTGGAACAGTAATTAAGATGCGCAACCTATGAACAATAGTTATGTTGAGAGTTAAGTACCATCAGCTTAAAGTAGTTAATCTGACAGTATTATACCGTCAATTTAAAGTATTATGCTGACAAGTTATAGGAATTTCTATACTTATTAACCTGAAAGCTAGCTGGTACCCCGTTATTTTAATCTTGTATTATGACTCCTGCAATTTAATACCTGACAGTAAAAATGGAGAAGATCATGTAAGGAACATGCATGTACTAGAATTAATTTTTGCAATTCATATTAGCAGTTTGACAGTAGAAATTTACCAGAATCTTGCACATAACAGGATATTATCACATTCAATACCATATTATAATGTAAAACAAAATTCAAATTCAATTTTGTAAATGGTAAATATTCAGTTGCACAAATAGGAGTAGTCCTGGTAGCACCTACGACTAGTCCTGTTAGATCACTGGAGACATGCATATTTTTGTAAATGTGGGCGCCTGTTTTGCCAAGGGATAGAGGGGATACATGGGATGAACCAGTTCCATCAGCGATAACCTGCAACATGATTCAAATACATTATGAATGGGAAACCACAACCCGCGGACACACCCAAAAACCAAAGTTACATGGTATATAATCAAAAAATGCACCAGGACCAAGTGCTTGCATGGCTAGATTTGTCACCTAACGGACACAAATTTTTATTGTGATGCTCCATAGCACAATTGATTTGTGCCACTTCTAAAAAAAATGTGAATCAAAATTTCCTGATTTGCAGATGCAGTTCATTTCTGCTTCCACACATACTGAACTTCCACTACTCCACATAACCTGAAAGCTAGCTGATTCACAATGTGTGTGATCCCTATTCTCCTATGAATCACACACATACTGAACTTCCACTACTCCAAAATAATTGAAGTTTTAGGTTTTTCTAAGTCAAATTACTTTGAATTTTATAATTTTTATAGAAAAATATACCAAATCAAACAACGTTTTGTTTTATTAAATTCATCAAATATATTTTTTGTACCATATAGATGTTGAGATGTTTTCCTTTAAATTGGTGAAATCTAAAAATGTTTGACTTAGGACAAACCTAGAACTTGAATGATTTTGGGTTGGAGAAAGTAAGAACTTGTCTCTAGTGCTTCCTAATTTACCATTTGCACACTGAAATGCAGCATACCGTCCAAATCAATGGAGCAAATTGACATCTCTGACACTGAACCAGGATCCCGACTCCTGGTGAATCTACACTGCCTGGGCTCACCTAAAAAATAGCCTCGGTGTTACCATTTCTTTGATTTGTTTCCCTACTCACTTTCTTCCATTTACTCTGCTTATGACACTAGTTCAATTCAGCAAAACAGACAGTTTCAGCAGAATCAACTGAGACTCATCAATTCCTCTGCAGTTGTACAGCAAGTTTGAGCTGAGTTGTACAGCAAGTTGTATCATTTGTATTGACAAAACACATTCATGATGCATAAACTTGCTTAGTCAACAATGGCAAGATACATACGTGGTGAGCACAATATTTCCAGCACGCACGGCCGCACGCCTACATCTCTTTGCCGGTGCCGGAGCACTGGCCGCCGTCGTCGTGGTAGGAGAACCATGTTCCCGTAGAAGCAGAGCCGTAGCACCCAGACGCTGCATCGTAGTAGTACCCCGTGCTGCTGCTGTAGTAGTAGCCCGACGCCGGATCGTACTCGTAGTCCCAGCCCGCGTCGCCGGTCCCCTCACCAGCTTCGTCCTCCGCCGCTGATGGCTGATCGGGATCGACTGCCTGTCCACCCGCTGAATCGGCCGCTGTTTTGGCGCCCGTTCCGTCAGCGTCGACGTCGTCGTCTCCAAACATGTCGACAGTCGCGGCGGCGGTACGGTCGGCTTCGTAATACTCTCCTTGGACCTGCTGCGCGGCGGAAGCAGCGGCACGGTCGCGGCGGCCGTACTCGTAGACCCAGGCCAAATGCTCGAACGCCTCGCGGTCGTGGGAGTAGGCGTCGAGGTCGCCGCGCTGCATCAGCTCCGCGGCGGCGTCCGTCAGCTCGTCGAACGCGCGCCGGGTCGCCTCGTCCATCCTGCCGCTCCCGCGCGCGCCGGCACCGGTACCGGTAGAGGTGGACGCGCCGGGGAAGCGAACCTCTGTTTGACCGCCGCTCTCCTTGAGCCTCCGCAGGGCGCGCGGCACCGTCTCGCCGGGCCAGAGGAGGCCGACGATCCTCTTCTGGATCTCGAAGACGGCGCGGGAGGAGACGATGTCGTCGAGGAGCCCCTCGTCCTCCTCCTGCTTCCTCAGAGCCTTCCTGGCGCGCTTCGTGGCGACGGCGGGAGCGTCGTCGGCGTCGGGGCCGAGCCAGGCCTCCTCCTTCGTGCCGCCCCGCGCCGCCCGCTCCACGAAGCAGCCGTTCTCGTCAACGAACCCGGTGTCGCGGGAGGAGGTGCCGCCGCCGTCGTCTCCGGCTGGGCCGGGGAGCGGGCGCTTGGTGCGGCGCGGCGGCTGGTCCGTTGGCGGCTCCATAGCTAGGGTTTGGTTGGAAATCGGAAACAACACGACTGAGGCGAGCTTTGCTGAGAAGATCATATATGTACTGATGGACGCGTGTTGGAGTACCAATCGGATTCAGACTCAGTACGTCGGCGGAGACAAGAGTCCGAGATCTGAAAGACTGAAACCCTACATTTTTTCTTCAGTTGTCGAATGAGTATTTAGCTACTTTCACCGCCTGATTTAACATTACAACATCTACATATGTACCTCTGTAAATAACAGCTATTTATACATATATACCGTGGCTATACAGAGTAAGTCTCAATGTGATTCTTGGGCTACGGCTTCTGCCCGGAGAACATGATGAACGACCTCTGCACCTTGCTGCTGTAGTTCACCAGGCCGCAGGATCTGCAGAGGTCCTCCAGCTCTCCTTCCGTGAAGAAATTGTAGCTGCTGTTCACCGGTCCAACAATCTGCAGCACAAAGCAGAAGAGTTATATCAGGCTAGGTGACCTTGGATAGGCAGAAAATAAATCGAGTAGCACCAGAAGACCGACTTCTTTCTGTTACCTGTCTCAGTGGCCTCAACGCGCCGGCAGAGAACGGGCCGCTGTTCATTGGGGAGGATAAGAATGTCGTCCCCACGAATACGCCGCCGGGTTTCAACACACGACTGATTTCGGCTACCTGGTTGTTTAAACAGCAGCAGGAGATTAGTCATGATGATGGATGAGTTCGTATGACAAAAGGGATAACGGAAGAAGTGGCGATTAGCTTAGCAGCAGAAATGTAAGGGATCGGTTTGTTGAGCTGGTCAAATGCATAGTATTTCGGTATTGTTAATGCTTCAGAAGGGATTACATCCCAAACGAACAGGTTATCATGTGATGCCATGGTTCCAACCTTCCAAGTGTACTAAAAGCTTGCAGCTGAGATATATTAAGCACAATCTGCCCAAAGTTTTCCAAAGCATACTAACTAAACACTAAACTATGGCAGTTGACTTTACAAAATTGGACGGTCAATTATTCACAGAAATACAGGACAGTATTTTCATGTAATGCCCAAATTGTTTTAAAGTCTACGGATTGTCTTTTATTCAGTGGTTTTGCTTCTGTTGCGGGGGATAAAATCAGAAGGTTGTCTAATATGAACCATGTTACAATACCATAGCCACTTGAAACAGAGGTGGAAACGAGACAGGCACTGTACCGCATTTGAAGGGGATGGCCAACAGTGGATAGCGGCTCCAGCGTGAATGGCATCAATTGAACATGAAGCAAAAGGGAGCCTCGAAATATCAGCCCTTACAAGTGCGAGGTTCCTGTAGAACCAAGAGAAGAAAAGAGTAAGTATTTGATAGAAGCATCAGGGAATGCCGCTGTTCACTGTTCATGATTGCTTAACTGTACTTGGAACAAAACAGAACCTTTTGAAGTTGTACCAGATGGAAATAACAGAGTATATTATCAAATGTTGTTCAATTAGATGTTGGACACATAGATCAGCATTTTTTTGGTATTGGACAAAAACAAAGCACTAGCTTCGGCACACAATTTAGTGATGGCCCAAGTTGTTTAACTGACAGTCTATTTGACTATTCACAGTTTGTTAGAGTTGGATGTTGCGAGACATTTTTCATGTGTTTCAGGAAAAATCTCAAAAGAAGTAAGAACGAAAGCTCACGTGTTTAGGGGGGTATCTTCTTCCTTGATGTACTCATAGCATTGGCGGAGCATATTCTCAGAAAAGTCCAAAGCGATCACATCTGAGTATGTCCCAGAGTTTGCAAATTTCCTTGAAAACAACCCACTGCCGCAGCTGACATCAACAAGTATACCACCAGCGACTGGTTGGAAATAATCTTGAGCCATCTGAAACTGATAAAGCCAACAGCAGATCAGAACTATATACACAAAATATGAATATTTCTTCGGAAAGAAGAATTGTTATCATTTTTGGTTGCAATCCCAAAACATGAAGCACGAAATATTTACTTGCCACATATGTATTAATTTGAAGACCAGGTAAGTAAGAACTCAGTGAGCAGTAACAGCTTAAGGCTATGGAACCAAAGAATGACGCAGCCTAGAAATGTACCTCTTCATCGCGACCAGGGAAACCACTACGATCGAAGTTTTGACGCCACCCCCTCTCGTAAAGAAACGAGACGAGCGGGCTCCTGAACAGCTCAGTTCTAGCAGGCTTCAGTTCATTGTATTCTTTTGTTCCTGAAGTGACAGTGAGATCCAAGAAGATATCTTTGCTGGTGAATGATTTGTTGCATTTCGAACACTTGAATCCGGACCTATAAATTGCAGACCTGGGACACACATAAATCCAAAGCAACATAAGTTATAACTCAGCCAAAACATATGCACGGGAGATAAAGGTCATGGACTTAGACATACAAGTTCATGCCGGGTGGTCCTTTCCTTATCAGTGGTTCATAGCAAACGGGGCATGCGAACACCTCAGTTTTTGAAACGTCATTCTGCTCAGTTTTGATTTCCTGCAACTTTTTTTACAAAACGAGCGTCAGTTTTACACAAAAGGAATAAAGTTCCACCTCAGGATAACATCAAGCAGCTAGTATGTTAACGGATCCCTTTCAGTAACTGTGCTATTAAACAAGATGATTCTTGCCCGAAGCGTCATACATGAGCACCTTGTTATAGAGATTAGCTAGCTCTAGACTGTGGGTACAAGCCAGATTGCAGAGATCAGGCATCCGTACATGTAACTTGTAAGGCAATAGAAAATTCACACATCAGAAGCTACCCATGAACCATGAGCACAATGTTACAGAGTTTAGCTGGCAAATTTTAGTACAATCTGGCTCGCAGATTTGAGGCATCCCATACATGTCAGGAAAAACATTTTAAGTAATAAAGCTCCCTTTATCGAAAAAAATACATGTCAGGCAACAGAAATTCAGACATCAACGGCTAACCATTTCACCAATCTACCATGCGAAGTTCAGACTTTACATCTCACTTCTACAGATCAGCAGTGCAGACCATGACCCAAATCGTCTCCCAGAACCGACAAACTCTGCTAAATATATTAATCCTGGTTTCTGCCAGTCTCTCCCACCTTGGCATAACAACAAACACTTTGTGTGCAGAAACCCGTTCTCCCTTTCTCTAGCGAACACAACCGATTCAGGAAGCAGCTAGACAGACTGACGGAGGGGCACGTACCGGGTCGACGGCGATGGCCGCGGCGACGGCCACCCGGCGAGCCGGCGGTAGAGGCAGGCCTGGGCTGCGGCGGAGGCGAGGGGGGACGCGCGCGCGCCGGAGCGACAGGTAGGAGGAGCAGGAAGCTGCCGCCGCTCTCACCGCGAGCTCCATGGTAGCTGCAATCGAAGAAGTGGCACGCTGGCGCTGGCGCTGGCGCTGGAGGCTGGAGACGCGCGGGGGAAAAGGAAAGAAAGAAATGCTCTTTCGCAAGATCCGTTCGCTTGTGGTGGGCGTATGCTCAGGCGTGGCGCCACGCGCGTCCGTTCGCGCCAACTTGCATGTTGCGCGCGGTTGGTCTCGGTTGGGCTTCTCTTCTCTTTTGGCCTATAATAGTGCAGACGAGCTGTAAATCACCAAGTACACAGCTTGCCCAGCAGACCCTTTTTCTGCTCTCCTGCAACACACCGCCGTCACCGTCACCGCTACCGCCGCCACTTTCAGTTATCTCCGCCTCTGGTCGGCACCAAGGCCGGCCCCAGTGCCCATGGATCACACGGAATCCTTGCCGGGCGACGCGCTCGCCGGCATCCTCCGCCGCCTCCCGCCGCGCGACATCGCCGCCTCCCGCTGCGTGCGCAAGGGGTGGCTCGCCGTCGTCGACGCCCACCAGCTGCTGCTCCCGCACGTCCTCCCGCACTCGGTGCACGGCCGCTTCATCAACTACATCGACAACCAACACCCGCGCTTGTTTGCCCGCCCCTCGGCGCAGCCCATGATCAATGGCAATCTTACCTTCTTGCCAAACTACCACGACGGGTTTGGTACATTCGTGGATCACTGCAACGGCCTCATGCTGTACCGTGATGATTTTCGGGGTATGCTCTGCGTGGTCAACCCTGCCACGAAACGATGGGAAGATCTCTCTTGGAGGGTGGATTTGCTGACCCACATCTTTTGTTTGACCCCGTCCCCTCGCCGCATTATGAGGTGTTCTCCATTCCACAAGTGCCAAGGAGAGTTTTCTTGAGCTCACCGGCACCTAAAAGACGCGCCAAGAAAGTTCCTAAGAAAGGAGTCTTGAACTCGATGATCTCTAAAAGGTTCCCCAATTCTAGGAACCTCGGAAAACTCTCAGGACCGTACGGTCTGATCAAGTTGTTCTCATTGCCAACCGATGAGCCGGTGGGTGAAGCTATAGAAAAAGATGACTTCGAAGATGGATCCACGGAATCATCATCGGAACAGTACGAACAAAAGTGTGACCTTTCGAAGAGTTTGGAATCGCCGCGAATCGAGAACATTGGGCAACAAAAGGACCCGGATGATTCGATGGAATGGCCACCATCCTTGTGGACATTAAACGTATTTTCATCTAGCACGAGACAATGGCAAATGAGGTCGTTTGTCCGTGAAGGTGAGGCTATAGGGACAATGACTATTGTACGACCAGATCCACAGGAGTCCATACATACTTGTTGGGACAAATGGGGAGGACCGAGATGGCGCTACTCTGTGTATTGGCAAGGATCACTCTACATGCATTGTAGTGATAAGTTTGTTGTGAGGTATACATCTTATTTTGCAAAATCACCTTTTCAAATTCTTGCACTATTAGTGTTTCTCTTACATGTGAATGTGTCAGATTGTAAATACCAAGTAATAAGAGTGCCGGTAGATATTGATAAAACCAAACATGTGCAATTTCTTGGGAAATCCAAAGAAGGGGTTTACCTTGCAACGATGGAGAGTAGATGTCAGCTTCGGATTTGGATTCTCAGTGAATCAAGAAGACGGATAGATTGGGTATTGAAGCACAATATTAATCTTGAGCCATTGGCAATGACATGGTTACAAGGCCTCCACGTTTTTTTGTTAGAATCACTAGAACCACTACTCGTGTAGATCATCATGTGCAGCGTGTGTGTGTATGTTGAACAGAGAGAGAGAGGGAGATTTGGGCGTACCTTCTCCATGGGTGGATGAACTCGACCCCGAGGCCATGGTGGCCGAGGCAGTGGTGGCAGTGGTGGTGCTGTGGGCTTCCCGTGAGCACTGTGCCAAACCCTAATCGGAGGGGTGTCGGTGGGGGGTGCTGGCGGCGCGGTGAACCTCGTACCGTGTGCCCTAGCCCCCCCACCTCTTTATATGGCGCAGGTCACAGGGGCCCACCGACCATTAAGGGGTCGGGCGCCCCCGATCAGGGCGCGTGATCACAGGGATCATTATAGCCGTTGGGCTATAATGGTGGAGATCATATCTAACATTCTCCCCCTTGATCTCAACTTTTACTTTTAACTTTTTACCTTTTACTTTACTCGTTTCATCACCGATTAGTACATAGAGCATGTTTCATCGTCACAGCTCATTGCCGATAGAATCAGACAGCCACTATACTTTTCAGTTTTGAAACAATAAACTGTTACTTTTGGGCCTCTATGATCCAGTGATCATAGGCTTTCCATTAATCCCATGCCGGCTATGTGTTTCTGGAACACATCGGGTGGTAAGCCTTTCGTTAGCGGATCCGCAAGCATTTCCTTTGTCCTTATATGCTCGAGACTTATAGTTTGATCCTGGATCTTATCTTTCACAACATAATACTTTATATCTATTGCCTTTGTAGCATTACTCGACTTGTTGTTGTGAGCATAGAATACTGCGGGCTGGTTGTCACAGTACATCTTTAGTGGTTTGTCAATACAATCTACCACTTTCAAGTCGGGTATAAATTTCTTTAACCATATCGCCTGTCCCGTGGCCTCATAACATGCTATAAATTCTGCATACATCGTGGATGCAGCAACTAATGACTGTTTGGAGCTTTTCCACGAAATAGCCCCTCCTGCGAGAGTGAACACGTACCCTGACGTGGACTTTCTATCATCTTTGTCTCCCGCAAAATCTGCGTCTGAATACCCTCTTATCTCTAGGAATCAGATCTTCTATATGTTAGCATGAGGTCTTTTGCGCCTTGCATAACGCAATGCTTTCTTTACCATGTTCCAGTGTTCATGGCCTGGATTTTCTTGATATCTACCGAGTACCCCGGTGATAAAAGCTAAGTCAGGGCGAGTGCACACTTGTGCATACTGTAAGCTTCCAACAGCCGAAGCATATGGTACTGCTTTCATTCGATCGATCTCATATTGACTTTTGGGACATTGAAATTTCCCAAAACTATCGCCCTTGACTATCGGAGCAGGTGATGCGCTACTTTTATGCATATTATATTTCTTTAGAACCTTTTCTAAATATGCCTTTTGTGATAGTCCTAGCACTCCATTCTTTCTATCCCGGTGAATTTCTATGCCCAAAACATATGAAGCTTCACCAAGATCTTTCATATCAAAATTTGAGGACAAGAATTTCTTTGTTTCTAGTAGTAGACTGACATCATTGCTTGCAAGCAAGATATCATCCACGTACAAATTAGGAAAATATATTTCCCACTTTTAAACTTTGCATAAATGCAGTTGTCCTCAACATTCTCTTTAAATCCAAAACTTTTAATTGTATTATTGAACTTTAAATACCACTGTCTAGAGGCTTGCTTTAACCCATAAATGGATTTCTTTAGGCGGCATCCCATATGTTCCTTCCCCTCCATGAAAAAACCGTGGGTTGTTTCATGTAAACATTTTCTTCTAAATCTCCATTTAGAAATGCCGTCTTTACATCCATTTGATGCAACTCTAAATCAAAATGCGCAACTAGTGCCATGATGATTCTGAAAGAATCCTTACATGAGACCGGAGAAAATGTCTCATTGTAATCTACCCCTTCTCTTTGCGTAAAGCCTTTTGCCACAAGTCGCGCTTTATACTTTTCTACGTTCCCATTGGAGTCATACTTTGTTTTGTAGACCCATTTGCAGCCTACTGTTTTGGCTCCTTTAGGAATTTCCTCTAAATCCCAAACATTGTTAGAACTCATCGATTTCATCTCGTCTTCCATGGCTTCCAGCCACTTCGAAGAGTGAACGCTTCTCATGGCTTCTTCATATGAAGTGGGATCTTCTTCCATATGAACTGTTTCTGTATTATAAACTCTATAATCACTAGAAATAGCTGATTTCCTAGCTCTTTTAGACCTTCTAAGAGTCTCATTCTCTGGCACATCATGTGTCTCAACGTGCGACTCTTCTTCTAAATGTGGCTGTCGTCGCTCCCTTTCATGCTCAACAACGGGTTGAGTCGGTCCTGACGGACAGGTTCCGAATCTTGCCTCGTTGTGGTCACGGGTGGAGTTACAACAGGTGCTTGCACCACAACCTCTGGGATTATCGGTGCAGGTACAACAGGTAGGGCGAAAAATGGCTCATGGATCATCGGAAAAGGTGCACACACAAGATCAATTTTCCGGCCTACCATGCTCCCCCTCATCATTTCGTCCTCTAAGAAGACCGCGTGTCTCGTTTCTACAAACTTTGTGTATCTGTCTGCACAGTAGAAACGATAACCTTTTGATCTATCAGGATAGCCAATGAAATGGCAAGTTACTGTTTTGGGGTCTAACTTTGCAATGTGTGGATTAAAAACTTTTGCCTCAGCTGGGCTCCCCCAGACTTTCAAGTGGCGTAGAGAAGGAACTTTCCCTGTCCACAACTCGTACGGTGTTTTGGGCACCGACTTACTTGGTACTCTGTTGAGAATGTGAATGGCGGTTTTTAACGCCTCCATCCATAATCCCAATGGCAGTGTGGAATAACTCATCATACTGCGCACCATATCCATAAGAGTACGGTTACGCCTTTCAGCTACTCCATTTTGCTGTGGTTCGCCCGGCATAGAATACTGGGCGACTATTCCATTTTCCTGTAAAAACCTTGCAAAAGGTCCAGGTACTTGACCATATGGAGTGTGCCGACCATAGTACTCCCCCCCACGGTCGGACCTGACTATTTTAATTCTTTTATCATGTTGATTTTCAACTTCAGCTTTGAATATTTTAAATTTATCCAATGCTTCAGATCTTTCTTTAATTGGATAAATATAACCATATCGGGAGTAATCATCTGTGAACGTTATGAACGAGTCATAACCATCCACACTTTTCACCGGAAATGGTCCACATATATCAGTGTGAATAATTTCTAGTGTCGCTGTGCTTCGGTTTGCACCCTTTTTAATTTGTTTTACGTATTTTCCTTTTATGCAATCTATGCATTGTTCGATATCTGAGAACTCTAACGGAGGAAGAATTTCATTTTTAACGAGGCTTTCTATTCTTCCCCTCGAAATATGGCCTAATCGACAGTGCCATAACTTCGAAGAGTCATGAGTTCGCTTTCTTTTCTTTTGTTCTTTGTTCGACAAGGAATTTGTTCATTCACATTACTCACAGAATGCACTTTTTCACGCAAGGATAACAAATAAAGCTTATCATGAAGTAAAGCAATACCCACACAAGCATCTTTAAACCATATGGCACACTTGCCATGACCGAAATAACATTCATAACTGTCTTTATCCAACACGATACACTTATTAAGTTTCTGTGAATCGAAGGAACAAATAAAACATCTCTAAGCATAATATTGAAACCATCAGCTAGCTCCAAGGAGACGTCGCCAACAGCTTCAACTTCTGCTTGAACTCCATTTGCGACTTCAATGTGTCTTTCGCTTCTTTGCAAAGTCCTTGTCGAATGGAATCCCTGTAAAGAATTTGCAACATGAACAGTTGCACCTGAGTCAATCCACCAAGTAGATTTTGAAAACTGTGTATACAGGGATTCATTTACAAAAGAAACTGTGTCTTTACCTCTCTTTCCATTATCATCTTGAGCCAATCTGGGCAATCTTGCTTGAAATGCCCTTTCTTCTTGCAGTGGTGGCAGGTGTCTTTGTCCACTTGCTGATACTGCTGGGGACCTTTGCCATGTGGCTTATACTGGGAGGACCTTTGCCATATGGCTTAGAAGGGGAACCGTTGTAGTTCCTGTTCTTGTTGTCCTTCACAAAGTTCAAGGAGCCCCCATTCTGGGACTTCAGCCTTTCCTCTTCTTGCGACAACATGGCAATGGTCTTTTCAATGTCCCATTTTTCAGGCGACACATTGTAGTTGATGATGAAATTTTCAAATTGTGGTGGCAGTGAAGCCATCACCAAGTGAACTATGAGTGCAGGCTTGAGCTCCAGATCAGCCTCCATGGACTTAAGCTTAGCAGCCATGTTGCTCATTCTGAGAATGTGCTCCCTTATGCCATGTGAACCTCCATGATACTTTTCTGTCACCAGCTGTCTGAGCAGCTGGGTAGCATATGTCTTTGAAGAACCAGTAAACTGGCTCTTTATCTTTTGGAGATACTCTCCCACAGAGGTACACTCTTCAATTGAGCCCACAATGCGTTCTCAACTGTGTTCTTTATGAATGCCATGCACTTTTTGTTGGCGTTCACCCACTTTTGGTTCTCTAGGGTGTAACCCATCTCTACTGGACCATAGTCCAGCTGCTTTTTCTGCCAAGCAGAATCATCATCATCAGATGCTCTCACTGGCTCTGCTGGCTTGACTGGCTGTGGAGTAGTCACAACCCAGTCGACCTCAGCGCAGACAAAAGCCAGCTCCACTTTCTTCCACCACTCAGCGTAGTTGTCACCCCTGAGCGTCGGAACATCCTTGAGGCAACTCATCAGGTGAAAACTTCCTGAAACCACAAGGATATAAGATAACAAAAAACAATTGCATGTAATAATCCAACGTTGGTATAAATTAAAACATACAACCGTTTGTGCAATTAAAACTATATTACCGTTGGGCAATAAAAGAAATAAATGCACCTTTAAGACAGATCATAATCATGTTATTAACAACGTTGGTCATTTAACAACAAAATCATAATCATCATTAAAATCACTTTATCATGCTTTCAATTCTCACTTTAAATCATAATAATGCTATTAATAACGTTGGTCAAATAATAGCAGAATCATAATCATCATTAATATCATTTTAATCATGCTTTTAACTTTCACTTTATTGCTTTTATGCAATTTCTTTTAACTATTTGCAGCGGAAAACAATATGAATAAAAATTCACAAAACTTTATACTTTTCAGAAACATTTCTGTGTACTTTATATTTCCTAAACAAATTTTCGTTGGAATAATTTGAAAAGGAAAAATCTGGGCGAAATTTGACAAATAATTGACCAAAATCGCCAAAAACTGTGCAAAAAACGCTTCTGAAAAAAATATAACTGTCTAAGCCCATAACCACACAGGGAAAACGTCCCACGGCCGGCTGGGCGGAAGAATTCCTTCCGTCGCTCTCGGCCCTCGGCCCACTCTCCCGCGCGCGCGCGCCGCCCTTTCCAGCTTTCGGCCCAACAGTCCACAGACGGTAGGGTTTGCACCCTGGCCATCCGATGCAATCCAACGGCGGAACGCGATTTTCGTTCGATCAAAACGACTGACCGAAATGGACCCCGAACCCTAGCCCCCATTTCTCTGTTCTTTTCCCTTCTTTCGTCTCTCTCCCGAGAAAAACGGCGGCGGGAAAAACATTCGCCGGCGACGCGCCGGCGTCGGCGAGAAGCGGCCGCTCCGCACGAGGGCCACGACGGGAAAAACGAACTCCTCCGCCCTCGCCCTTTCTTCTCTCTTTCTCACCCCGAGCAGTCCGAAGACCAACAGGAAGAGGATCGGCGCCTCCCTGGCCCTCTTGCCGGAGCTGCGTGCACCCACGGGTGGGCGCAACTCCGTCAAGCGGCTCAGCGGCGGTGCCCTTTGCCGGCGGCGACGTGGCCCGGTGAGTTCTTTTCTTTACCCCTTCCGATTAGGGTTAGGGTTTTGATTTCTGGGGTTTCTTTCGGCAGTGGAGGAGGTGTAGCCTCCTGTGCACTGCCCGTGCTCTTCGTCCAGTCCCTCGGCTTGCCGATGCGGACTGGATCGAGAGGAGCGGCGCGGCCTTGCGGCGGCACATCTTTTCCGGCGAGCCTGAGGGCATTCCGGTGGGGTTTTTCTTTTTGCCTTTTCTTTTCTTTTGATTCTTCTCAACACGAGCAAGATCCAGAGAGCAAAAATCGCTCTGATACCATTGTTAGAATCACTAGAACCACTACTCGTGTAGATCATCATGTGCAGCGTGTGTGTGTATGTTGAACAGAGAGAGAGAGGGAGATTTGGGCGTACCTTCTCCATGGGTGGATGAACTCGACCCCGAGGCCATGGTGGCCGAGGCAGTGGTGGCAGTGGTGGTGCTGTGGGCTTCCCGTGAGCACTGTGCCAAACCCTAATCGGAGGGGTGTCGGTGGGGGGTGCTGGCGGCGCGGTGAACCTCGTACCGTGTGCCCTAGCCCCCCCACCTCTTATATGGCGCAGGTCACAGGGGCCCACCGACCATTAAGGGGTCGGGCGCCCCCGATCAGGGCGCGTGATCACAGGGATCATTATAGCCGTTGGGCTATAATGGTGGAGATCATATCTAACATTTTTGACAAAACTTGGACCATAACTAATGATGATGTTCATTGTAATTACAAGGAGGAAGGAGATGTGAATGTAGAGGTAGAGGTGGAGAAAAAGGGACAAGAAGAGAAAGAGGAAGATGTAGATGTGAATGTAGAGGCACAGATGGAGAAAAAAGAACAAAAAGAGGACAACAAAGAAGGAGAAGGAGTACATAAACAAAACAATGAATTGGTAACGAGCGAGGATCGCTAATGGAACTCTGACGATGACAATATTCTAAACATTCAAGATTGTGATACTCGCAACTCCACCATCTCCTTTCTTGGTTTTCACCCCTACAAAGAGCTTGTTTTCATTGGATTGCCGTCATTGGTAGGAGTAGCTTACCACCTGAAAAGCTTGAAAGTTCAATATCTTGGCGGAATGCGTCCAAAGGATTGCTACAACTCACATATAAGTGGCATATGCGAAGCATTTCCGTACACCCCTTGCATGATTGGGGAGCTTCTTAAGCATGATTCAGACGGTCCTCATGGACATTAGAGTATTTTGGCAACAATTTACGAAACGGCACCCTTATGTTTTGGCATCGTTTTTATCTTTGGCGTCATTTATTTGAAACTGCTCCTAGTTTGTTATGTGCCTCTGGAATATAGATTATTTCTTGTTCTCGTGAGTTTCTACATAAGTGCCACACCATATTTGTTTTGATTCGGCATTCCTGTTTCCTCTTGTTATTCCTTAATAAATAAATAAATTATTTTTATTTATTCAATATTTTTATCACCGTACACCCACCCGGACATACTCGCGAGACAATTAACTGCTTCTTTTCCCAAGCATAACAATCGTGCCTTGTTAGCAAGCTTAGCTGTTGAATGTTACTGTTGGTACAAGCTAGTTCGTAGAGATCATGCATCCTAGCTATACACGTAAGGCGATAAAAATACAGATGTCAGCAGCTAACCATTTTTGGTCGGCAACTAATCTATAATGCAATGTTCATCAACAATAACCCGGCGAGTCGGCAGCGGCGGCAGGCCTCGGCCGTGAAGGAGGCGGCAGGGTAAGGGTGTGGTGGTTGTGGACTCGTGGGCTCGGGCGTGGCGCAAGGCTGTTCCGTTCTCGCCCCGCCAACTTGACTGTTTGAATTTTTTTTAACACAGTACAAACGCAGACGCTCACATACACGTGTACACACTCACCCCTATGAACGCACATATGCACACCCTAGCCCTATGAGCACCTCTGAAATACAGAGCCGGCGGGTCGAGTCTTGAGATTGACGAAGTCACCACAGACGCCTCGATGTCGACGGGAACGTTGCCTCCCATTGAAGAATATTCCGTCTAAATGAAAAACACCAATGTCAAACCTGTGGTTTGAACTCTGCTGAGTTGGAGGTACAACCACCCTTCTAACCATCTTGTCAGCTACTACAATTTAAATAATATGGGGTACAACTAGGAAAAGGTTCCCTTTCCAAAGGAAACCACCACGAGTGTGCCACGTGGTAAACTACCCGAGGTGGACAAAACGAAATTGGAATTGTCGGCAGACCGACCGATCACGCGAAGGAGCAGCTGAGCGAAGCCTCCCGCGCATGCATGTACACATGCAGGCGTATGCGTACATCGAGCGGAAGCGGCCCGCGTACCCTGGGCGTGGCTCGCGCGGGCACGGGGAACGCTGGAATCTGTACTCCGTTCGTGATGTGCTTTGTACTTTTCGATCGGTATACAGTAGCAGTAGCCCACGCAAAAAATAGAGCCACATTGTACAGAGGACACAAAACAGGATATACAAACTAGACAAAAAAGATGTACAAAGTAAATAGAACTGTAAGTACAGAACACATATTATGGTCTACAAACTAAATAGAATAGAGCGTGCAAATTACACACAAAGAAGATGTATAAAGTAAACATAATAGGGTGTACAAAGTACACAGAACACGAAGTACACTAACAAAGGATGTACAAGTATATAGAAAACGGAGTACAAAACTATACATAGAAGGAAGTAAAAGTTACACAGACGTGATAGTACAAAGTACATAGAACAGAAAGTACAACTATACAGAACCGGTGTACAAAAAAAATGTTCGTCAAAACCTATCAATATGTGATCTAGTTTTGAATTGAAGATCTCGACGCGGGGAGCTCAAAAGTGAAAACGGTTCGTAATTTGGATAAACGGTTCTTAAGATATTTCATTTTAAATTTTCGGTTTTAAAAAATAAAAGGGAAAAACTGCCCTCCCACCTCCCATATACCTTTCTCTCTCATCCTCCCCCTTTTATTCTGATTGCGACACTTGGCGGACATCCAAATAACCGTGGGGGACCGCGTGAAGGAGAAGACGACATTTGTCATCACGATACGGTCCGCTGGTTCCCTTTATAAAGGGAACCCTTTTTCTAGTGATTTCGGTAACGTGGACCTATATTAACGTCGACGCAGGAAATCTTCAAGTACGCGGCCCAACAAAAGCCTCTACGGGAACTGTTCTCCCGCAACACAAAGCCGCCGCCGCCGCTTCTAGGTCATCTCCACCACTGGCCAGTATTAAAGGTTGCAGTAGCCATGGATCACACGCAAATCTTGCCGGACGACGTGCTCGTCGCCATCCTCCGCCGACTCCAACCACGCGACCTCGCCGCCTCCTGCTGCGTGCGCAAGGCATGGCTCGCCGTCTTCAACGCCCACCGGCTGTTGCTCCCTCACGCCCTCCCGTACTCGATGTGCGGCCTCTTCTTCACCTTCATCGACTACGAACGCCGGCACCTGTTTGCCCGCCCCTCGGCGCTGCCCACAAGATTCAGATTTAATTTACTAGGGTGGATGAAAGCCTCCAGATTCAGATTTATAGTGCACCTCAGCAATATGCCGACGAAAGTCAAAACTGGTGGCGCAATGGATGAACAGTGTTCAAGAAGTCATGCCTGAAGTGGTAGAAGAACTACCCTCTGTGAAGATCGAGAAGTGCTCCTTCACTGACAATATATAAGCAGCTGGCTGCAGTTTCAAGTGATGTGGCTCGTGGGCGTGTTCAAGGTGGAACAGCACAGCAGGTCAATGAATGGTCTTATGGATGACATTTTACTAGGAATTGATCATCTATGTAAATATTTTTCATGAACCGAGAATTGATTCGTTGAATGTCTCCATGTTGAATTTACGAAGTTGCATGGTTAATCATAAGCAGGTCCTCAGTTGGCTCCATCCAGTGAAGCTAAGCTTTGCACTGGGCCACCGTTATGCTTACATACCCAGTTTGGTAACCTCTCACCCTTATTCCTAGCAATCAAATAACTAAGCATTCATCATTCGACAGCGTTACAGACGACAAGGAACAAATAAATTATGTGTTCATCATTCCATAGTATTACAAAAGATATGAATCAAACAATCTGGTGTTTATCATGCATTCACAATACTACGTCCGTTGATTATGAGTTCTTGAAGGTTCTTTGGGCCGCCATTATTCTCACCCATCAACCAGTTTGGTAACCTTCAACTGTGATACCCCCTTATCTCGAGTCTTTCAAGACACTTGGATGGGCAAAGACCCTCAAGTACCTTTTCTTTAACTTCTGGACTGCAGCTCTCATCGTCCCATACAAGTACCAGTTCTGTGAATTTTTCCTTGGCAACAAGAATGACTTCAAGAGTCCCCCCTCTTGCTCTTAACATTCTCAAGACCGTGGATCTGCAGCTTGCCTTGAAGCTTGTTTAGGTATTTCAGCTGATGTGACTCGTACCCCTGTTTCTTCCTTTTTGTGAACTTCGGTAACGTTTGGAGCCATGTCAGCCTGCCAATGTTCGGAAAATGCAGAGATGACAACCAGTGGCCGCTTGCACATACATGGCGCAAGCTCACGAGGTTCATCATATCATCACGAGGAAATACCAAGTCCCTATACGTACCAAATTCTACCACCTGAATGTGGTATAGCTTGGTTAAAGCGCTTGGAAAAGTTAGCCAGCTCGGTCCATCCATACAAAAAGCAAAACAACACAGGTGTTTCAACTGACCAATAGAATCCGGAATGAGAAACTAGCAAGACCAAGTCCACTTAAATGTAACAAAGACTTCGGATTCTCGGTTTCTCTAACCTCTATATGTTCACCGATGATGAGAGTGCGTAAGTTTTGCAACCCAGATATCTTCTCAGTAAGCATGTCTATATTATCAGCCCCGACAATAAGATAGCGAACATCTTGAGGAACTTCTCGTGTGCAGCCTTGTTCGATTCTGAAGCAATCTCTTCCGGCAACCTCCTCTGCTAAATCGCACAACAGATCATGGATTGTAAAGTAGTCAACATCACGTGAAGATTCCTTCCCTCCTAATTGCAGAAATGAGGCCGACAGCAATTCATCAAAGTAATACTGAGCAACATCTTCCATTTCCTCTTCAGGCATAGTAGTCTTTATGAACCCTTCTGCCGCCCACAACTTAACTAGCTCATCACGTTTTTTTTTTTTTTTTTGAGAATCTCATCACGTTTCAAATGATGTCCCCTGGAAAAAATACTGGACTTGTGGTAGCACCGAGGCAGGCCATATGGAAATATTCAAGTACGCAGCCCACCAGAAGGTCCAGAATGTTAACTACTTGGGATTCAGAGATCACTCAGTCACATATATGATTCAGAGTACGAATTGAGGTATACTGGATACAAGCACAATTGTGCTAAAAGGCAAAAGCAGGAAAGGAGATCGAGGAAGAGAGCCAGGTGGGAGAGGAAGCCGCCGCCGTGCCGTTTCGCCTGATCCAACTTGGATATCCGCTTCGTCGCCTCCTGGAGGATATATGTAGCAGCGATAGTTCTTGGCGGATTGTTTGAGCTCGGCCCATCGTTGCCAGCCCATGTCAGCGGCCCAACTAGTTGTACGCAGGCAATGTTGCTAACATCCCTCCCTCCTTGAAACTCGGCTTGTCCCCAAGCCGACATAGCTGAGAACCCACCCGGATCCCATTGCAATCGTCGAACCTTGATGCTGTCAAAGTGACGGTAGAAGCTGGTGATAGCTCTGACATCCCTCCCTCCTTGAAAAGTTGTTTGGTCGTAGCTCTGGTGATCCGAATGAACAAGCAGCAAAATTGGCTGGATTCGACCAAGTGCTGAATGCACAAACTGCCAGTCCTGACAGCCTTCTTGCAGGAGAAATTCAAGTTGCTGAGTCTTCTCACAAAAACTCATCAGAACAATTTGACATTCAGGATCAATGATAACCGGGACCTCAGCCATGTACAGAACAACACGACCTGGTGTGTCTGTGTTGAACTCTTCAGTGTATGCCACTCCCAGGCCCAAATCGTGTCTGTACACTTCAACTACTGATAGTTGCATTGTAGCATGGGCTTCCGGTGCACTTGTTGCATCTTCATCTTTAAAATCTGAGGATGCAACACATTGGATAGAAAGTTTTAGTGAACATACAACAGTGGAATGTATGAGTGCATTTACAACCAGAGAAAATGATAATTGGTGTAAAGCTTCAATGAATGGCAGTGTCCCCATATCACAAATAGTGCCTTCCAATTCTGTGACACAAACAGCAGCTGGGCATGTAAATGTGCTCTGGTTGTGAACATACCCAACAGCCAGAATATTACTCAAGGAAAGAACAGGGGTACATGTTACGGTTGAAGCAGCCAAGAAAAATAATCCTTCTAGATATAGAGACATGAACCAACGGAACTGAAGACCACTGTTGGGTACTGAACTAGATGCAATGGGTAGTGGCCGGGTTGCTAGCAGCTGCTCCTCAGGCCAACACATCAAAATAAACCACTGGGATAGCCAAGCCTGATCTTTAACAAACCTGGAGCGCACCGTGCTGCTATGTGATACTCCGACAGCTATGATAACATTTGTAGCATGAGTACTAACGTCCTTGCTCATTTCAGATTTCATCCGAGCACCACTTCTAAGAAACCCAACCAGTAAGGCACACACCTTTGAACTGGAAAAGCAGATCAAATTGCCCCCCGCAAAACTGAAGATGGTTGGTGTCAGAATACTGTCACAAACTGTACCTCCACTTGTACAAGGGAAGATTGAGCAGTACACTTCCATATCAACAGAATGTGCAAGAACAGACTCAGACCTGTTTAGCCGACAATGATCCACGCTGCTGCTTATTGTGTTAAGAGTAGCTCCTTCTATTCCAACTTTATCCATCTGTCACTTTTGCAAATACACACAATGACTGCAACACCCGACGATTTGCAGATCAAGCATTACACTGGACGAAAACTGACCGAAAAGCCACTTAGAAACAGGTGCAGAGTTGAATATGCAACAAAATCTTGTATCTGACCATCAGTGACAAAATTACCAGGGAAACATGAAGTATAATTATTTGCACAAGTGAACTGGTCATATGAGAAATCAGCTTGCTGTCCAGAATCCCAGGGTTGCAGTACCCATTCATCCCATAGAACAGCAATTAGAGAACTCACTGTAGAACCATCACATACATCGGAAACAAGCCAATGTGCAGCTCTACTAGCAGCAGTAAGCACTAGATTAATCTGACTCCCAGTGAAAATGTACCTAGGCCAGTGAGAAGCATCCTGAATTGCACAAGAAAACTGATCATCTGAGGTAACTGATCTCCTCATCGTATTCATAGCCACTGATTCCTCCAGTTCCGAGCTCAAGGAGACACCAATTACACAGAACGATGGCCATGGCAAGGGCCGTTCCTCATCTCCATCAACATGACCATCCAGGAAAGAGGGCCAGGGCATAGGTCGATGTACATGGACCTTGCTTGCAATGGGCTGACTAGAAATTGACCTGCAGAAATCACTGTCGTTGTAGAGTTGTTGTGTCTGAACTGTAGGTCTGAATACCGTCGGCGCGAGAACTGTCCTGAACTCGCCCGTCATGGCCATGGGCACTGCGGCAACACGGATGTAGATGGTGTCGAGGGCGTACTCCTTCAGAATCGGTGGCGAGGACGCAACCAGTACAGGGGCGGCCACTAGGTGTTGAGGCCGGCAAACCATCAAACAGGTGGCGGCCGTCGATGCAACGCCACTGATGGCTTGGCCTTCGAGGGTTCCGTCACTTGCTGCAGTTGCAGCAGGTACGGGGTCGATGTCGATAGTGGCCGTGTGCACCGTAGGCGCCGTCGTTGGGGCAGGTACTGACCTGCAGTCGGTGGCATCACGACCCAGGCCTTCCATCGAGCAGGTCGCGGGCGCAGTTGTGGTGAAGCCGGTGGAAGCAGGAAGGACGAACTCGGGGCCCCTCTCGACAATGGCTGGTGTCGCCGTGATAGCCTCTGCGTCGTTTGCCGCCGCTGCAGCAAGCACCGGGATGACGTCACCGGTGGTCGTGGGTGGCGATGTGGCCTTCAGCGGCAACGGATCGAGTGGATCCGCCGCGAACGCCGGCTTGCAGGTACGAAATCCCTCGGCGATCCACTGCTTGACTTCACCGCGAATCTCGGCGAGTAATTCCTTGAGATCGGCCTTCGTGGCTGGTTCCATGGTGGATGGCAAGGTGTTGATGGAGGAAATCGGTGAGGAAAATTGGGGAAAAATTTCAGGAAGGGTGTGATGGGCTGGCTCTGATACCATATGTTAACTACTTGGGATTCAGAGATCACTCAGTCACATATATGATTCAGAGTACGAATTGAGGTATACTGGATACAAGCACAATTGTGCTAAAAGGCAAAAGCAGGAAAGGAGATCGAGGAAGAGAGCCAGGTGGGAGAGGAAGCCGCCGCCGTGCCGTTTCGCCTGATCCAACTTGGATATCCGCTTCGTTGCCTCCTGGAGGATATATGTAGCAGCGATAGTTCTTGGCGGATTGTTTGAGCTTGGCCCATCGTTGCCAGCCCATGTCAGCGGCCCAACTAGTTGTACGCAGGCAATGTTGCTAACACAGAAGCCCCTACGGGAATTGTTCTCCGATCCTGCAACACCCAGCCGCCGCTTCCAGCGTTCTAGGTCAGCTTCGCCACTGGTCGGCATCAAGGCTGCGGTCTCCATGGATCAGACGCAAGTCTTGCCGGACGATGCGCTCGCTGCCATCCTGCGCCGTCTTCGGCCGCACGACCTCGCCGCCTCCCGCTGCTTGCGCAAGGCATGGCTCGCCGTCGTCGACGCCCACCGGCTGCTGCTCCCGCACTCGCTTGCTCAGCATTACACCAAACACCTGGTGCGCAACAACTCAGTCTCCCTCTTACTAGTAACCACAACCGCTTCAGGAAGCAGCTAGAGACGTACTTGCCGGTTTGACGGCGATGGCCGTGGCGACGGCTGGAGCTGAAGCCTGGAGACGTGTAGGCGTCCGTTCCCACCAACCTGACTGTTCCGGCTGCGGTAGATGTTGGTGCCGGTTGAGCTTCGAGAAACGTTTCTCGAGTCCGGATCGGCTACGTTAATAACGTCGAGACAGGCCTACGTAAGCTACCAGTTAATCTACCAAGTCCACGACCTTTTTTCTACACCGCCGCCGCTTCTAGCTGATCTCCGCCTCTGGTGGGTACCAAAGGACGTGGTCTCCATGGATCACACGCAGACTTTGCCGGACGACGTTCTCGCCGACATCCTCGGCCGCCTCCGGCCGCGCGACCTCGCCGCCTCCCGCTGCGTGCGCAAGGCGTGGCTCGCCGTCGTCGACGCTCATCGGCTGCTCCGCCCGCACGTCCTCCCGCACGCGGTGGGCGGCCTATTCGTCAACTACGTGGACCACCCCACCCGCACTTCTTCGCCCGCCCCTCGACGTCTCAGCACGCTGTCAATGGCGATCTCAGCTTCTTGTCGGATCGTCGTCAATATGCATTTAACACAATCTTGGATCACTGCAACGGCCTCTTGCTCTGTGATGCAATCAGGTGGAAGACGCTCTCCGTGGTCAACCCTGCGACAAGACGGTGGGAAGATCTACCTTGGAAGGAGGACAATGCTAACCCACATCTTGTGTTTGATCCCGCCGCCTCACCACATTATGAGGTGTTCTCAATCCCACGAGTGCCTAAGAAAGTCGACTTGAACTTATCCGGGATGTATAGTTTGAATACATTGTTCTCATTGCCAAACGATGTGTCTACATGTGAAACTATAGAACAAGAGTATTTAGAAAATGGTTTCGCAGAATCGTCATCGGAAAAGTACACACAAGATAGTGACGTGAAGCAAGAGGACCCGCGTGATTTGATGGAATGGCCACCATCCTTATGGACATTAAATGTATTCTCATCCAGCACAAAACAATGGGAGATGAGGTCATTTGTACGTGAAGTTGAGGCTGCGAGGACAATGGCTAATGCACGACTAGATTCTTTGGAGCCAAGACCAACATGTTGGGGCAAATACGGTGGACCAAGGCGGCGGTATAGTGTGTATTGGCAAGGATCACTCTGCGTGCATTGTCACGGTGCATTCGTTGTGAGGTACACACCTTAGCACATATCTACAAAATCACCTTTTAAAGTCTTGCATTAATAGCATGTGAATATTTTACAATCATCACATAACTCTAGATTGACATTGACATACAATTTTTATTTCTTGGATGAATAAACATTTGGACAGGTTGTCTTTGTCAGATTGCAAATACAAAGTAATACTATCGCCGGTAGATACCGATAAAACCGAACATCCGCAGGGGTGTACCTTGCAACGCTACACGATAGCTATCAATTTCGGGTTTGGACCATCGTCGAAGAATGTGAACGGATACGATGGGTGTTGAAGCATCATATTGATCTTGAACCATGGACAATGGTAGATTTACGCGGCCTCCGAGGTTTTGAGAAAACTTGGACCATGGCCAATGATGAAGATGTACGCTATATTTATTATTGTGATGATGAAGAAGAAGATGATGATGAAGAAGAAGATGGTGATGATGTAGAGGCAGAGATGGAGGAAGAAGAACATGAACAAGAAGAGGGCGATAAAGAAGGGGTACAAAAGGAAAATAATGAAATAGTAATGAGCGAGGATCAAGAATGGAACTCTGATGATGATAATAGTCTGAATATTGAAGGTTATGGTGCTCACGATAACTACATTACCTTCCTTGGGTTTCATCCCTACAAAGAGGTTGTTTTCTTGGCCTTCACAAAATTGGTAGGAGTGGCTTATCATTTGGAAAGCTCGAAAATGCAATATCTAGGTGAAATACACGCAAAGGATTACCAGAGCTCACCTACAAACGGTATATACGAATCTTTTCCGTACACCTCTTGCATGATTGGGGAATTTCTTAAGCATGCTTGAGAGGGTCTCCTTGGAGATCAGAATCTTGGCAGCAGTTTAAGAAACGGCAGCCTGATGTTTGGTTCCTCGTTTTTTTACTTTTAGCTACTCACTCTTTGAAACTGCTCCTGGTTTGTTGCGTGAATTATTCATTATTCATTATTGTTTGCTCTTATGAGTTTCGACTTAAGTGGCAAAAATCAACTGCATCAATATTACATATATGTATACATGTTCTGCTTGGCCGCTTACATTCCTCTTGTTTGTTCAGTATTTTTTATCATGCATTATTCATTATTGTTTGCTCTTATGAGTTTCGACTTAAGTGGCAAAAATCAACTGCATCAATATTACATATATGTATACATGTTCTGCTTGGCCGCTTACATTCCTCTTGTTTGCTCAGTATTTTTTATCACTGTCCGATATGCATAAATAAATATGTTATTATGAGTTCTGAATTCGAGTAAAAAAATTACGCCCTTGTAGTGCTTGCGGGTATACTTGGTAGTTGGTAGTTGTCAGCTGTGGATTGATAGACATGCATGGGTGCTGAATTATAAATCTAAAATGGTATGTTGGGTTGCACAAACATATGCCTAAGACAAGACAAGTGCAGATCAGGTGTCATGTGACCGAGACGCATGATGCTTATTACTCCACCAACAGAGTACTCTATACTCCCTACCTGTTTAGATTTGAAGCAACACACAGAAGGCATGTCATCAAATGCATGATGGATAAGAATACTTTACTTATGCATAATCCTAACACAGAAGGCATACTTGAGAGTTGCTCCATAAGTTCCCCAGAGAGTGTGCCCTGGTAGTTGTCTTGCAAAGGGCACGAACATCCCGGACCTTGAACATCCAGGCCAACTTCTTGGCCAATTTAGAGAGTTTGCACCACACATGCACAACACACTCGACATAACCGGTACTTTCAGGCCCCAGAACATCCGGGCCAAGTGTCGGGAAACTTTCAGGCCAGTCCAGCGAGTTGAGCCACACAAGCACAACGAACTAGATAGGTCGGACAATTTAGCTGTCACACTCTGACGTCGGGTCTAATCGAGAGAACCGCCACACGCATATAAACTGCGGGTTATCGAGAATAACAGGCCGACCTGAGCTCTCGCAACGAAAAGACCTCCCGGTCGTCCCCCACCCGGGCGACTCCGGAGGCAATCCCACGCCGCCGCCAGCCCTCCGCCCTTCTTAGATCGATCCTGGCCGGCGCCGCCGGCGGCGGTGGTGGCCCCCCTCTCGGCAGCTGTTGGAGGGGAGGAGAGTGGGCCGTCAGGGCGTCCCGCGGGTGGCGGCGAGGCGCTTGGCTGCGGTCCAAGATGGCCGGGTCATGTGGCCGGGGCCTAGTTGCCGGAGCAACGTGCGGGAGGTGGCCGGCGTGGAGCTCCGCCGCATCTCGACGGCGGTGGCGGTCGGATGGATCTTCGGCTCCGAGATCTAACCAAAATCTTCCATGGAGGTTGCGGGGAGATGCGTTGTGTTCACCTTGCGCTTGGCTTCTCCGTCCGGCGGCGTGGGGGCCTGCTGGTGTGCTCGAATAAAGGCGGTGGTCCTATGGTTCCGCTTGCTCCAAGAAGAAGATCTGTCTGACACCCGTTTCTTCGATCTGGCCGGATTGTCGAGTTCCGGAAGGCTCCGTCTGCGAACTCCATTGGGCAATCAAGCCTGGAGATTGCCGGATCGGGTGGAATTCGGTCGCGCGCAGCCATGTATTTTTCTGACCGTTTGGTTTCAGAGGAAGCGACCCGAAACTTTGCAGTCTGTTGCCATTGGGGACATACATTTCTGTTTCACGATGAAGTCAGAGTGCGGAGAATAACATGGAGGCCTAGATTTGAAAACTAGTAATGGTTGGTCGATTCCTCGTGGCGATGAGGAATTTGCTTGGTGATTTGTAACTTGGAGCAGCGTCAATGACAAGTGGGGGCGACAACACAGGAGAAGTACATAGTCCAAACTTTCAGGGTGAAAACCTAAGGTCTGGTCTTAATTGGTTGTGCCTAGCAATGACCTTGTTGAAGGCATTGCTTTTGCGGGTGCGGATTTTCTTCAGGGTGAAAACTTATTATCTATGATCTGGGCGGCGGCGCTATAGCACTGTTCCCTTCTTGGAGGCGTCGCTTTTGGAGAAGTTGTACTTCTGGTACTGTTTTGGTGGTGGTAGACCTGCTGCTTCAACGAATAGATCATTGTAGCGGGACTTTTCTTTAATTATTTTTCTTTTTTCTGAGCTGTGTGCATCCGTGTTGTCGCTAGGACAATACGTTGTTGCAGAGGCTGGGTGTAATTAGTATCTCCGCGATGTTAATATATACTCTTTATCTAAAAAAACATATAAACTGCGAGGCCACCGCATAAACCAGCTAAGTAGAAAAAATATTGTACTAGTAATTTATGCAAATAGACATATCCAAATTAGTATTAATTTACGAAGCATGGAGACGTGAACGTGACTTGAGGCCTCACGCGTCTGGCAAGCATGAGTTGTTTTTCTTTTCGAGGCAGGGAGTTATTTGGGCTAGGAGGAGGACTGCAGGCAGAAGCCCAGGCCCATCTCGCGAGTATACAAAAGAAAGAGAGAAAAATATCTCCAGGAGCACAGAACAAAGCCGACGCCTCCCATTCCAAGTCCAGTGACTCAAGTCTCGCCGAGGGTTTCCCGGCGGCCGCCGCCCTCAGACTTCCGGCTCCTCCGCCCTCCGGCGACCGGGAAAGAAATGGCCACGGAGCTTAAGGAGATTCCAGGCCACCTCCTGGCCGAGATCTTCCTCCGGTTACCCGCACCAGAAGACCTCGCGCGCACCTCCGCCGTCTGCGTCGCCTTCCGCCGCCTCGTCACCCACGGATCCTTCCTCCGCCGCTTCCGCCGCCTCCACGTCCCGCCTCTCCTCGCCTTCCTCGACCTCGCAGGCTTCAACCCCGCCCTCCCGCCCCACACCTCCGCGCCCGCCGCCCGCGCGCTCGCCGCCGCCGCCGACTTCACCTTCTCCTTCCTCCCATCCCACTGCGGCTGGATCGTGCAGGACGTCCGCGACGGCCGCGTCCTCCTCGCCCGCGACCATGGAAAGGATGAGCGCCCCCCGGTCTTCAGGGAGCTCGTGGTGTGCGACCCCTTGCACCGCCGGCACGTCATGCTCCCCTCGGTTCCCGACGCCCTAGCTACTTCGGTTTTGTACCCGGCACCCACGGTACGCATGCCCTGGTGCGAGCCTTTCCTCGTCCCCCTCGCCCTCGGCGAGGACAAGGCAGCGTCAGCGGCAGCATTCGGAGTGATCTGTGTGGTACATTGTGAAACTAAGCTGGCCACATTCGTTTTCTCTTCGAGCACGGGACAATGGCGAGCCTCGGTGTGCAAGAGTTGGAGTGATTTGCGGGCACTGAATTCACCGCTGGACCCTACGTTCCTCAGGCGCCATTACGCCTATGGCTGCTTCTACTGGGAGTCCACCATGATTAAGAGGAAAGACTTGCTCGTGCTTGACATCAGGAGGATGGAGTTCTCGATTGCTCATCTCCCATCCTCTGGATGGGGTGTGCTAGGAGTAGCTATTGTGGAGGCAGGGGAAGGCAAACTTGGCCTGTTTGGTATACGTGATGGACCTGCAGGTGGCAAACGTGATCTCTGTTATACCATTAGGGGAAGAAAGGTGAGAGTTCCAGTCAGTGGCAGAGGGTGAAGACATTCTCGCCAGGCTGTGCTGGGGGTGTGCATTATATCAAAGCTTCAACAGAGAGGTACTTCCTCCTAATAAGTTCTGAGGCCCCAAGACACGTGGGCTCATCTCTTAAGATGCCAGAACTAGAATATTTCTCCATGGATGTCAAGAAATTACAGCTTGAGAAGGTCTGTGTGAAACCTTTTGGGCCAGCCTTGTCTAGGACACGCATATATACCAACTTCCCACCATCGCTGTTGTCTTCACCAACAATATGAAATGGTAAACTTTTACTCCATCCTAGTTATGTCATTCCTTTCATACTTATATCACACAACTTGTCTAATGCATAAATAGTTTATTATTGCAATTGGTCGTTCCTGTTTACACAATTTACTATTGTAGTTATTTTTCGTGTGTTTGCGGGAAAGCTTATCAAGCTGAGGAGCATAATTGTGATTCGTTGTCTTGTTTCGTCTAAACGCTCTTTTAAGAGAACCAGACATGAGAGAAGATCGTTCACATAGCTCATGCATCCACTATTATTCTAGGACACGTGAAGTCACAAAAATACTAGATCTCATTATGTATAGGAATAGTTTTATGGTAGGGGTAACGGAGAAGGAATGCTCTTATAGTTCCAGTTTATCCTTGAAGTATTTCACATCAGTAAAATTCAGTACAGAAATCTTTTTCACTACCTTTTCATAATATAAGGAGCTAGAAAAGTTGTCTTCACATTAAAGTTTTTTTTGTGATGTTTTTGAAATAAATCTGCCTAACTGGTGCTTTCACAAATAACAGCCCCAGTCACTGATCTGAATAGCAAGAACAGCGTGTGATCACAAGCTTTTTAATTTGAATCAGCCTCATAAGAACAGTTATAGGCTTCACATATATCATTTGTTGACTGTGGCCACTAAGACCCTCTGATTGATTTCCTTCCATGACCTAAGTTCAATTGATTTCTATGGAACACACGTAAGTTAGAAGTTTTTATATACCAATTTAGCACGACATATGATTTCGAGGGCTCGTTTTTTTTGTGTACATTCGTCTGGCTATGTGTTCCAACATGGATTGCAAATTACAGTGCTAGACACAGAAAAGTGTCACTTTGCATTCACATATTTGAATTCTAGTTGAGATCAGTGTCACCTATGGGACAAATGCTATCCTGGTAATGATCTTGATACTGTTATGCGTAGCCCAATATAAGACTTACAACAAGTGTTGTCGCAAATAACAAGCTGATTCACTGCTCTGAATAACAAGAGCAGTGTGTGCTCACAAATTCTTGATTTGAATCTGCCTCATAAGATAGGTTTCATATTTATCATTTGTTGACTGTGTACCCTGATAGATTTCCTTCTGTGACCTAAGTTAGATTTTTTCTATGAAACACACCTAAGCTAGAAGTTTGTTATACTACTAGTTATGTACCGAGTCCTGCAAATTACCAATTTAGCATGACCTAAGCTCAGTTTTTTTTTGTGCACATGCCTCCGTCTAGCTATGTGTTCCAACTTGCATTGCAAATTGCAGTGCTAGACACAGAAAAGTGTTACTTTTGCATTCACATATTTCAGTTCCAGTTGAGATCAACATCACATATGGGGCAAATGCTATTCTTATAATGCTTGTGCTACTGTTATATCTAGCCCAACAGAAGACCTATGACATGTTCCTCTTATCTTGTAAGCTCTTGAATGTGTGTACAAATTGGACCCAAAATTCTTCCCACCATTGTTGTTTTCACCAACAGTATGAAGTTGTAGACTTTCTATTGCGTCCTAGTTATGTCCTTCTCTTCGTAGTTATCGCACAACTTGTCTAATCCTTGATAGTTCATTTTTGCACATTTGCACTTGGTCATTCTTGTGTACATGATGTAATATCGGTTATTTTTCTTGTGTCTGTGGGAAGTTAATCAAGCTCATGAACATAACTGTTATTGGTTGCCTTGTTTATTCCGTTTAGATTCATAAAAGAGAAACCATCCTCCACATAGCTCATCCATGAATGCATCCACTATTATTGTAGGCCTCATGAAATCACAAAAATACTAGGCCACAACAATTAATTTCAAGAAATAGTTTTAGTGTCAAGGTAGTAGAGAAGGAATGCAAGTGTGGTCCAGTTTGCCTTTGGGGTGTTTTACCTCTGGAAAAAACAAGCATTTCACTCACTCAAGCATGACTCAGGATGCAGAGAAGTTTTAATTTGGTCATCTTCACATATATCTTTTTCTCTCATGATGTTGTGTTGAAATAAATCTGCCTAACTGGTATGGTCACACATAAGTGAATGACAGCATGAGCGAGCCACTGCTCTGGATAGCAAATCTGTGACTTCTTTATTGTGACTAACCAAGACCCTCTGATGCATCTCCTTCGGTGATCTAAGTTAAAAGTTTTTTTTTCTTTGAAACTCCCCTCTGATGTATCTCCTTCGGTGACCAAAGCTAGAAGGTTTCTTCGGTTAAACTGACCTAACATAGAAGTATGTTGCTACTTGGTAATATATGAAGTCTCCCTAAAAAGCAAACAAAGGATGTCCTAAACAGGGAACTACCAATTTAACACGACCTATTATTTCCAGGACTGGTTTATTTTTTTGTCTATTACTATGAATGCCTCTGTCTAGCTGTGTGTTGCAACTTACAACGCAAAATGCAGTGCTAAACACGGATAAGCAAGCCCTTGCAGTCGCATGTTTCAAGTCCAGTTGAGATCAACACCACCAGTGGAACAGATACTATCCTGCTTATGCTTATGTATCTCGATATAAGACCTGCATAACTTGTTCTGTTTAGCTCGTATAAAACTATTGACTCGATCTGTGCACAAAATTGGACCCAAAATTCTGCTCTGTTGTCTGAACGTCTGTCTCGTTTGTGCAGATTCGATGGAGCCGTAATCTGATCAGCATTCTGAATTCAAAGCAGCTGTGATTTCGATAGCGTGGAGTTCTCGCAGAAGTGGCCGCCTTGCCTGCAAGACGACACAATCTACATTGCTTCACCTGGCGGTCGCCGTGTCTATTGTTTCGGTTAATTAGTGTAACATCGTTGAGGATATTCCATGCCTAAGTCTGCAAACTAACAGTGCTTCAGTTGGCAGTGGTCATGTCTATGTTGTTCTTCCTATCATGCCGAAGAACGTGACTCTGAAATTAAACGTTCCCAATTAATCAAGAGCACTTATGTGTCATTTCCTCTATATTATTGCAACACCCTTCTCCGTTGTTCGCTCCTACCCTGCATCTACAGAGATCATGACCATAATGTAGGCCCGACAAAGCTCTTGCGATGGATATCAGGTAGTAGCAAGCATGCTAGGGGGGTTTTCGCAGCCATGACGAGCTCGCCGTTCTTGCAGTACTTGGGTCGGAACATGGTTGCGTGGAGGATGCAGTTGTGATTGTTGTTGGGACTGGCATTTCATCATATGAATCGATTCCATGATCAAGAAAGTGGAGATAAGGAATACTATAAGCTAACCAACGGTCCCCCACGCAAGTCACGGCACACGACAAACCATGCACTGATCAGTGTAATCCTAGCTAGGCAGAACACAACACATCAGATGAGGTCGGTTAAACAGGCTTTTCAATCCATCACTGCAAAGCCCTGTCGAATACTTCAAGCGCCAGCCAAAGCCTCTGAAAGTAGCGGCTTAAACTGTAGACATGTGGCAAGGAGCTCGTCACGGGGTGCGACGTCCACACACTGTCCCGCTGCAAGAAGCCCTCTGGTGCTCTCGATGCCGCCGCCCTCTACGCACTCATGACATGGGGTGGCGTCGAGGATCCCGCCGAGCACTTTGTGTGGGAAAACCACGCCCCCTTGAAGGTCCAGTTTTTTGCGTGGCTGCTCGTCAAGGCGCGCGTTCTGTCAAGACAGGCCCTGCTGCAGAAATGCATCCTCACCGCTGAGGAGGCTGGCTGCCCAATCTGCAACGCCTCTCTAGAGAGTGCCAACCACATCTTCCTCGAGTGCCCCTTTGCTCGCCGGTTCTGGAGAAAAATCGGCTTCATCTTCCCTGCCGACGCGGACGTCCGGCGGCTTCCGGAGTATGGCGCCCCGGCTGCCGTTCCTCGCGACACGGCGTCCACCTTTTTCCTGCTCTGCCTTTGGAACCTCAGGAACGCCGTGGTCTTCAGCTGCCTTCCCCGTCTCATCGCCAAAGGTGTGCGTCCCGTTTGCCATAGGCACTGAAAACTGCTGCAGATGCTTGGTTGATATGCCTTCGCGGGGTAGGCTTAGACGTGTGTCTGGCTACCTAGGCATGCTGCCTCCCTCCCTCCCCTCATGTAATTCTGGCTCCATGTTGTAAAGAAACCCTCATCCTTTGGCTTGAGTATATCACACATATATGGAAAATTCAGGTGGGACGTTGTCCCCCCGGTAAAAATTCAAAAAAAAAATGCTGATCAGAAGTTCAGAACTGCCAAATTTCAGTGTCAAGCTCTAAACTAGGCAGGGACACTGGCCACATGACCAACGTAGGTTACACTAAACCAACAGAATCCTAAACCTAAACACGGCTAGAGCTCATGAACAACGTGGAAACGATTCATGAGCACCGACAAGTGAGTTGTCAAGCGTAGACCAGTCACGACGTCCCCTCTCGTAGGCAAGGCGATAGCATCTGCGACCAATCCACGCTATCAGGATCACACAAAAAAATGGAGCTCCGAGGATGAGAAAGTTAGTCTTCTGGCTACAGCTCCGTCCAACCTGTGCAAACATGACACTGGATTAATATTTTGACAGCTCAAACTGTTCATATTCAAGAGTACACAAGCAAAATGGAACAGATTGTGGAGGCTACATAGTACATGGTGTTACATGCAGAAGCACATTTGTCCCGCTAGCAATAATATTGATCTAAACTGAATTTGAGATATGTAACTGGAAACACTCTCTTTTATGCGTTTAGAAGCATGATTTGCAATGTGCATTGGAATATATAGCCAGGCAGGGAAACATAGATATATGAGTCACAAACTTCTAGCTTAGGCCGTCTGTGAAAACTTATGTCAACAAAGGAAAAAAAAATCAGAGGGGTCTCGTCAGCTACAATCAACAAACTGTGAAAAATAATAATTGACCTGAAAATTTGGTGTTTTTTTGCCTACACAGACTGACCTGGGTATATGTTGTTTGGTTCGTGCCTGGGAGAACTTAAATTGTGTTACATGTGAAATCAAATTGGCTTTCTAATACAGAATTTGATTTTGCTTTCCTTTAAGGAGCTCTAGCTTTCAAAGCTACCATGTCAGACCGTCTGCTTCCTACGCTCATAGGAATCTTCCATTTCTTAGCCATGCTATTATCGGTTATTTCTTCTATACAACATCACACACCAGCGCTAGTGGTCTTAGACACATCACGTTCTTTGTAATCAATTTTTCAAGGAAAAGAGCCATGGCGAAAACAAAGGAGAAACAGAGCAGAGGGAGCTTTGATGAATTGCAGAAGCCAAGAATCATGTGTTCCTTGCAAGCCACGGACCAACAAAACAAGCACGGTGGTTGGGCTGTTGCTATGCACGTCGACAATAGGGGTGGGTAGACCTGCACGTCCATGGTGGATGGAGCCACGAGCTGCCACCGCAGTAGGCGCAGGCGCGCAGCTGCATGCGAAAATCTCCATCGACCCACCGCCGTCCACACTCACCACGCTGCCCTCCCTTGCTGGTCTATTCCGCTGCTGCGATTGAAGATTGGGGCAGATGCATCTGGAAGAAAGAAAAACAGAGGTTGGATAACTGCTATTCTATCTAATGAAGTGGGATTAGCATCTCACGCACAGCTTCTGCTCACCCAGGCCTCAAATTCCGAGCGCCTAAGCAAGGATAATGAAGCTGCCGGGTTTATATAGGCCAAGCTAGAAATTTACCGTCCAGGACACGAACCAAACAGATGTCCCAGGGAAGCTCCTGGTCAGGCACGACATAGCCAGGACACAAACCAAACAGGCTCTGCTTGTCTGTGTGCCCTCTACAATCCTACCGAGATTAATGGTATGCAGTGGCATCCTACAGATTCATTTCAAAACACCAACAAAGATAGAAGTATAGGTGTGAAGAACTGAAATGATTAAAAGTCAAACAAAAATCTTCCGGCCGAGAAGGGGGGCATATTCATATAAGAATTTTCAGCTTAGATTGTACAAACTGAGAGTATAAAAGCAAAATGGGGAAAAAATATTGGGGGCTACATAGTATTCAGTACTACAGGCAGAAGCAGAATAGCATGTGTCCCGGTGGTAATAGTGATCTCAACTGAATTTGAAACATGCAACTGCAAAAACTCCTTTTACGCATGCAGCAGTGTAACTAGCAATGCCAGTTGGAACACAAAGCCAGACAGAGGTATGTAAGCAACAAATAAATGAGTTCTGAAAACAGGATCATGCAAAAGTGGTACCTTTGTGTTGCAGAACTTTTTATATTACCAAAGTAGTCTAGCAAACTTCTAACTTAAGTCAGTTTGAATAAAAAGCTTAGAAATTATATCACCGAAGGAGAAACTAATCAGGGAGGCTTGACAGCCACAACCAACCGTGTGTGCCCTCTACCATCCTACAGAGATCAATGCTTATATTTGGCATGTATTGGGAGACTTGAAAAGAGGCAGGTGAAATGTTTAAATTATCTTAAAGAACAAAAAAGACAAATTGTGTGCCCCGCCTATAACTCACCATATGAGGCTGATTCAATTCAACCAGCTTGTGACCACAAGCTGTTTTTGCTATACAGAGCAGTGAGTCAGGCTCTTATTTGTGATCGTAGCAATTATGCAGATTTATTTTAAAATGACACCGATACTAAAATTATAGATGAGAAGGTAACTAAAAGTCTAAAACAAAACTTTCTTTCCTGCATCTTTAAATTTATAAAAGAAAAGACAGACAAGATAAGCCGTGCTTGGATAAACAAATATTCATGAGGTGAGTGAGACAATCTGAAGGTAAAATGGACCTATACTAGCATTCCTTCTCCACCTTGAACATAAATTAATCATCCCAAATAATTGCCGTGATACAGCATTTCCATGATTTCATTAAGCCTAAATGACAATGGATGCAAAAGAGATGTGAAAGATCTTTTCTTTTGTCAGATTCCTCCGAACGGCCATTTGAACAAAAGAAACAACAATTTTCACAATTAATGTTCCCGAGATTGATTAGCTTACCCACAAGCCCAAGAAAACCAACCAGTGCTAAATCGTGTAAAAAATAATGACCCATCACCAATATTAAATTATTAAGCATTGCACAAGCTTTGTGAGAACTATGAAGAGAAGGACATAACTAGAGGCAATAGAAAATTTACCACTTCATATTGCTGGTGAAGACAACGAGGGCGGGAAGTTGGTGTATATCCACGTCTTGGAATAGGCAAACCCGGAAGATTTACTGCAAACCTTCGCAAGCTGCAACGTCTTGACATCAACTGAGATATATTCCAAATCTTGCATATGAGGAGCTGAGTCCACGAACTGCATGGGTCCAAATTTTCCTAGGAGCAAGTATCTCCCGGTTGCAGCTTTGATACCAGGCATAGACCGCGAACATATTGAGATTGTCTTCTCCAGCTGCCACTGGCTAGAACTCTCACATTTGTTTCCCTTGATGTAATAACAGAGATCAAACTTATCAGTTTTAACATGGATACCAAACAAACCAAGCCTGCCTTCTCCTGCCTCCACGATGGTTAGACCTAGCGGACACAATTTTCTAGGTGGGGTGTCAGAACCGGAGAACTCCATTCTCCGGGTGTCAAACACAAGCAACTCTTTCTTCTCTATCGCGGTGGACTCCCAATAGAAGCAGCCATAAGCATAATGGCGCCCATAAAAGTCACGGTCGATCGGTGACACCATGGTCGACTCGCCCCGTTCAAGGAACAACTCATTCCATTCCTTGGATGCAGCAGCTTGCCACTGTCCGGTGGTCGAAGAGTAGACGAACGCTGCCAACCTAGTTGCGAAATGTACCATCCACATCACACTGAATGCGGCCTCCGCCTCCTCGTCAAGGGGAACGAGGAAAACCTCGCTCCAGGGCTTGCGTGCCGTGGCCGAGTGCGCCACCGAAGCGACTAGGTCGCCAGGCACTGGGGGGAGCAGGGCGTACTTCCGGTGCAAGGGGTCGCACACCGCGAGCTCCATGGAGACCTGGGCTGCTTTCCCCCAGCAGGACGGAGGAGGAGGACGCGTCCGTCCCGGATGTCCTGAACAGACCACTGGCCGTGGTTGGGGATGAAGGAGAAGGAGAAGTCGGCGGCGTCGGCGAGCGCGGTGGCGGCTGGCGCGGAGGGGTGAGGCGGTAGGGCGGGGTGGAAGCCGTCGCGGTCGTAAAAGGCGAGGAGGGGCGGGGCGTGGATGCGTCGGAAGCGGCGGAGGAAGGATTTGTCGGCGACGATCCGGCGGAAGGAGACGCAGGCGGCGGAGGCTCGCGCGAGGTCTTCCGCGTCGGGCAGCCGGAGGAAGATCTCCGCGACGAGGTGGTCGGGGATCTCCGTCAGATGCGTCTCCGTTTGCTTGCGACCACGCCGACGGCGCGCAGTGGAGGTCGCCATTGGCGTGGAGGAGGGGACAACGGGAGCTGGACGCCGGTGGCGGCAGTCGGAGGAGCCGAGGAGGAGCTAGCCGCCGGGGACCCTCGTGGAGATGGAGTGGAGTGTGCTGCTGCGGTGCTGCCTGCTGGAGTTGGGAGAATGTGATTGTGCTCCGTGCTGCTGAAATGGGCTTTGGGCTCTCAGGATGTGTATCGGGCCACCTTCGGCCAGAATAAAGTTTCCAAAATGCTCCAGTCACTGTTTTGAAAGTTCAAAGATATTAACTTCCAGATTTTTTTATTTTAGGAAAAAAATAAATACCTAGATTGGCCGGAAACACTTGATAAACGACTAGTATTCAGAGTAGTGACTCAGATCGTAATTTTTTACTGTCCCAGTTAAGCAACTTCGATTCAAAAAACATGGCCGGAAAAAAAAATGATACTACTATATGTGAAGACAAAAACGATGGCGGAAAGTTGGAATATATGTGTGTCCTGGAAGCTAGCTTAGGTCCTTGTCAGCGCTCCTGCGCGAGAGGATAAGCCACGCTACAGTAGAGAGGAGGCGGAAAAGGCGACCCGAGGGTTCCAGCGTTCGCCGGTGGTTTCCGCCGCTCCCCTCCGCCTCCGGCCGCCGTTTCTGGCGCCGTGAAGTGGGGGGAGCTCCGGTAGTCGCTGGAGGTGTAGATAGTACCTAGTTTAGGTGTTTGTTCCTGGCGGCGGCGTCGAAGACGGGATCGATGGCGTCGGTGAGGATCTTGTCCTTCCCCTCCGTTCCCCGTTCCGGCCTCGTCGCCGGGGAGGTTGTGAAGGTTCGTCGGAAGCTCTTCTCCATCTCTGTTTCTCCGGCTGGCCGTGGTGGCGAGGGGGGGAAGCTGGTGGCTGCGGGCGTTCCGTTTTTGGTGGTGGATGTGGTGGTGGTCTTCTGCGGCGTTTCTTCTCCAGCTAGCCGTGGTGGTGTGGGGAGCGGGCGCCGGGAAGTTGCAGGGTGCTGCGGGTGGTGGTCCTGGGCGACGCCGAGCCGGCGGGAAGAAGGGTGGTGCGGGGAAGATGGCGTTGTGGCCGTGCGTGTTCATCGGCATCGGTTTCCGTCGCGGCGCGGCGGACGGCTTTGCGGTCTTCTACAAGGAGTGGAGGTGCTCCTTCCCCGGCGGCAGGTGGTACGGCGGCTCCGACGACGGCTAGGTGCTCCGGCGCGCGGCGTGCGGATCCGATCGTGTTCTTCCTCGGTGGCTAAGGGTGTTTCTTGCATATTTCTGGGTCGCGTTGTAATTTCTTTTCTTTTCTGGACCTGTTTGTAATATGCTCGAGCTGCCTTTTATATATGGATCGGATCTTTTTTCAAAAAAAAAAATGTGTGTCCTGGAATCCGCAAAAGGAGGTTTCACGCAAACCTTCCCAAACTGAAACGTCTTGACATCCATTGAGACCTGTGAAGTCTGGAATCTTTAAAGATGAGCTTTTGAAACACCGGACTTTAGATCTTTCTAAGAGCAAGTACCCACTATACACTATAAGCCTTGGAGGTCGCGCGGTCAACCTCCTCGACCCAGCCAACTATCCCACGTTTGCCCGGCACGCCAGCAAGTCCAACTCTCCCAAGAACGGTGTACCGCCTGCCAGTACCGGATTCAAGGCCGAAAGGCAAACGCCAAACGAGAAGCTTTTGTCCCCACACGCTTGCCACAGCTATACGATGACAGACCGCCATGGTTGAGTAGAGATGAGGAAGTCCGCTGGCGCAAAGGGTCTGGTGGAGAAACTGAGCGGGCACCAAGTTGAAAGTGGATAAGCCCCCGTTGCCTCAATCAATTTGACATGAAGCCCTGCCCTGGTGACTGTGACCATGATAGCCTTGCGGAGCTCCATCGCCGCCGAAGGGGAAACCACGCATACGTTGACATCGGCAACTACATCACTCAAGGAGGACCTAGTAGACAATACCCTCGTAAGTGTTGGATAATTAGGCAATAATTTCATGATTAATTCCAGAATATTAAACATAACTACACCAGCTACTAACATGTAGAATACGAACATACTAGATGTACTAATCAACATGAAAGCAGCAACACATACGCCAACAGATCCATAGCAAAACAGTTCAGAACACGCCGCACGTACCGAACGGTTGTAGAGGAAGTAGTCGTTGGAGCAGCGACGGCAGCAGCTTGAGCGGCGACGGTAGCAGCTCGAAGGAGACGACGTTGGAGACGAGTCGCCCGCGGACCCGGAGATCGTCCAGGAAGTCGAGCCGTGATGAAGAACTTGAAAGCAGTCGCGCGGAGCGCTTCCCAAAAACCTTATTCGCCCTCTCCCGTACAGGATCACAAGGACGAGCGGTTCCGGAGACCTGCTGTCCCGTTCGCCGGTGCACGGGATGGAGTAGACTACGGTGGCGGCGCAAGGCACGAGATTGGCAAAACCTAGATTGGTTCGGTGTTTGCAGCGCACGACTTTATATAGTGCGGCTCGGGAAAACCCTAACGGGTACAACGTGGGCCAAGTCCACGTCGCGCACGTTTTAGGTCGGTTACAGTAGCCCACGATCCGGGAGCGACCCGAACCGACTAACTGTGACGCGTCCGTCCAAACCGTTTTCCCGGACTGCAAAAATAAAGCTCGGCTCGGCGAGATTCCCGCAACCCGCGGCGCGTCGTGACGAGACGGGCGGGCGGTGCGTGCGTGCGAGCGGCGGCGGAGGAGGAGGAGGAGTGCGCACGAGAGAGCCTCTTGTTCTCACAAGCTTACCAAGTGGTACAACACTCCACCTTATAAGGTGGTGTTTGTCTCCTCCAACTAGCAATGTGGGACTAAACTTTAGCACCACTTTGCACCTCCAAAATTCTGCCATGCACATGGGCCAATTTGAGATTTTCAGGAATTTTATTGGGCTGCCCAAATGGGCCCAAAATCTAACAATCCCCCACCAGATCTCAAATTCCCATTTAGAGATTTTGCCAAACCTCGTTTCTTGTTTATATACCAGTGTTTCAGCAGAGACTGTTAAGTTGAACTTCCGCCTAGAGCTTCAAGCTACATCTACCAGCAACTTGAACAATGGACGAACCTTGAATTGCAAGTTTGGTGCCAATAGACTTCACTCAAAGTCATAACCAGTACGTGGCTGCCAGTAGCCTACCCCGCGGGTGGAGCATATGCGTCATACTCCCTGGTCTCTTCATGAGCTTACTAGAGATCACCCAAATCTCATAGACTGCGACGTTTAACAGTCGGACTCATATAGGTGTGTTCTTTCAAGGTCGCTCTGTAGGACAGCACCTTTGCTACGAATAGCCAACAAAAACACATTAAGGCATATTGCCAACCTGCCTTACAGAATGTGAGAGTTATGCATCTTCCCACGGAGAGGGTTATAAAATAACTCTCCTCAGTTAAACCACTAGCTTGTTCTTCCCAGGTCCTAATTCACGGGATCTCCGATCACATAGGTTGGGTTACCACTATGGTGTAACACTCACGGGTCTCAACCCCATCTCCCTCGATGCACTATCTATCACATTACGTGATAGTCCCTTCGTAAAGGGATCTGCCAGGTTTTTGTCTGTTTGAATATAACTAACAGTTATTACTCCGGAGTTTCTCATTTTCCTGACAGACTTCAAGCGTCTCTTGACGTGTCTTGATGACTTCGCATTATCCTTAGCACTGTTCACTTTCGTAATAACCGTTTGGTTGTCACAGTTCATAAGGATGGCCGGTAATGGTTTCTCAACCACCGGCAAGTCCATCAAGAGCTCACGCAGCCATTCTGCCTCAACAGAAGCTGTATCTAAAGCAGCAAGTTCTGCTTCCATGGTTGACCTCGTCAAAATGGTCTGTTTGCAAGACCTCCATGACACTGCGCCACCTCCAAGAATAAATGCATATCCACTTGTGGCGTAGAGCTCATCAACATCTGAGATCCAGTTCGCATCACATATCCCTCAAGCACCGCAGGGTGCCCTGAATAGTGAATCCCATAACTCATTGTACCGTTCAGATAGCGCATGACCCTTTCAAGTGCATGCCAATGATCAATACCCGGGTTAGACATGAACCTGCTCAACTTGCTCACAGCAAAAGAGATATCAGGTCTTGTCGCGCTCGCAAGGTACATGAGTGAACCGATCACTTGAGAATATCTTAATTGATCTCTCGTTTCCTTTTTGTTCTTTCTGAGTGTCACACTGGGATCATAGGGTGTTGGAGAAGGCTTGCTGTCTATATAACCAAAGCGGCTCAAGACCTTCTCAACATAGTGTGATTGCGTTAACGTAATCCCACTCTCATCCCTAATCAGCTTAATGTTCAGGATCACATCAGCTTGTCCCAGATCTTTCATATCAAAGCTCTTTGACAGGAAAGACTTGACCTCATTTATCACTATCATGCTTGTACCGAAAATCAGTATGTCATCAACATACAAGCATAATATAACACTATCGCCCCCACCATGGCGATAATATACACACCTATCAGCCTCATTAATGGCAAAGCCTGCAGAAGTTAAAGTTCTGTCAAACTTCTCATGCCATTGCTTAGGTGCTTGCTTCAGCCCATACAAAGATTTTAACAATTTGCACACCTTTCTCTCTTCACCTTTTACTACAAACCCATCAGGCTGATCCATATAGATTTCCTCTTCCAACTCTCCGTTAAGGAAAGCTGTCTTTACGTCCATTTGATGAACGATAAGACCATAGGAGGCAGCCAGGGAAAGTAGTACTCGAATGGTGGTGAGTCTAGCAACAGGTGAATAGGTGTCAAAGTAATCTTCGCCTTCGCGCTGGGTGTAGCCCTTGGCTACAAGCCGTGCCTTGTACTTCTCAATAGTACCATCAGGCCTTAGCTTCTTCTTGAACACCCACTTACAACCCACAGGTTTGCAGCCGTAGGGTCGTTCAGATAATTCCCAAGTTCCATTAGAAAGAATCGAGTCCATCTCATTATGGACAGCTTCTTTCCAGTCATCAGCATCAGGAGATGCAAATGCCTCTGCAATGGACGTGGGAGTATTGTCCACAAGGTACACAATGAAATCATCACCAAAGGATTTTTCAGTCCTCTGTCTCTTGCTCCTCTTGGGAGCTGATTCATTGTCATCCTTCTCAAGGACTTCCTCAACAAGTGGTTGTTCAGAATGATCAACAGATGTACTAGGTTCAGCAAATATCTCAGAAGAAATTCTAGCAATGCTATGCATATCCTTCATAGGAAACATGTTCTCAAAAAATGTTGCATCACGAGATTCCAAAATAGTATCAACATGCATATCAGGTATCTCAGATTTAACCACTAAAAATCTATAGCAAATGCTCCGCTGAGCATAACCTAGAAAGACACAATCCACTGTCTTCGGTCCAAGTTTTCGTTTCTTAGGAATTGGAACATTGACTTTCGCCAAACATCCCCAAGTACGAAAATAAGAAAGTGATGGTTTTCTCCCAGACCACTCCTCGTAAGGTGTCTTCTCTTTATCCTTGTTAGGAACTCTATTCAGGACATGACACGAAGTCAACAAAGCCTCCCCCCACCATGCCTTAGATAAACCAGCAGTGTCCAACATGGCGTTCACCAAGTCGGTCAGCGTGCGGTTTTTCCTCTCGGCAACCCCGTTTGATTGGGGCGAATAGGGAGGCGTCCTCTCATGAATAATACCATGTTCCTCACAGAATTCATCAAATACGTTGGAGAAATACTCGCCACCACGATCTGACCTAAGACGTTTGATCTTTCTCTCTAATTGATTTTCAACTTCAGCTTTATAAATTTTAAAGTAGTCTAAAGCTTCATCTTTAGTGTGCAACAAATATACATAACAGAACCTAGTAGCGTCATCGATTAAAGTCATGAAATATCTCTTATCACCTTTTGTCAACACGCCATTCATCTCACATAGATCCGAATGTACGAGTTCTAGAGGTGCCAAGTTTCTCTCCTCGGCCGCCTTGTGAGGCTTTCGAGGTTGCTTAGATTGCACACAGCTATGGCACTTAGAACCTTTGGCAATGGTGAAAGTAGGAATTAAACTCAAACTGGAAAGTCTACTCATTAAACCAAAATTAACATGACATAAACGAGAGTGCCAAACATTAGCATCCGAATCCACACTGCCACAAATATGGTTTACTGACTTATTACAAAAATCCGATAATGAAAAGCGGAACAAGCCTCCGCACTCATACCCTTTACCAATAAATTGTCCAAACTTTGACACAACTACTTTATTGGACTCCAAGACTAATTTAAACCCATCTCTGCATAGAAGGGAGCCGCTAACAAGATTCTTGTTCATAGTAGGGACATGCTGCACGTTCCTCAGCTGCACGATCTTCCCCGAAGTAAACTTCAGATCTACCGTGCCAACACCACGAACAGAAGCATGTGATCCATTCCCCATTAAGACGCTTGAATCTGCGACCTGATAAGAAGTGAACATAGAGATGTCAGCACATACATGAACATTAGCACCCGTATCAATCCACCAACATGGAGATTGAAATACTGAAAGCACAGTCGGTAAATTACCGTACCCATCAGCATTGCTAGCGGTCACGACGTTGACATGCTTCTTCCCTTTCTTGTCTGCACGATCTGGGCAGTCCACAGAGAAGTGTCCGGGCTCTCCACAAGTGTAGCACTTTAGCTCAGATTTGTTCAGCATCTTCTTCTTCTTCTTGAAAGAAGTAGTCTTGGTAGGCATGTTGAAGGAAGACTTGCTCTTTGCCTTGCTCTTGCCATGGTGAAAGTTCTTCTGCACCATGTTGGCGCTAGACTGACCTTCACCACCTCTCTCAGCAGTGTCCTTAGCCCGAGCCTTCTCCTCAACATCAAGAGACGCTATCAGGTTTTCAACCGAAATCTCCTGTCTCTTGTGTTTGAGAGTTGTGGCGAAGTTCCTCCATGAAGAGGGCAACTTTGCAATAATGCATCCAGCCACAAACTTGTCAGGTAAGGCACACTTAGCGTGCTCAAGCTCCTTAGCAATGCACTGTATCTCATGAGCCTGTTCGACTACAGAACGGTTGTTAGCCATCCTGAAGTCATGGAAGCTCTCCATGATGTACAGTTCACTGCCAGCATCTGCTACACCGAACTTAGCGTTCAGTGCCTCCCAGAGCTCTTTGGCATCTGTAATGTGCATGTACACATCAAACAGCTTGTTGCTAAGAGCACTCAGAACGAGTCCCACAAAGGCAGTATTGGTTTCCTTGAACTTGTTCTGATCCTCGTCAGATATAGTTCCTTCAGGTAAACCCTCACTAGCCTCGAACACTTTCAGAGATCGCAACCACAGTGTGGTCTTGTACTGCCATCTCTTAAAGTCCACACCGGTAAACTTGTCCGGCCTCAGCGCATCAGATAGATGTCCCATGTTTAACTCAGGAAATTGCCTATAACACATATAAGGTTTTTGGATTGTTGGATAATTAGGCAATAATTCCATGATTAATTCCAGAATATTAAACATAACTACACCAGCTACTAACATGTAGAATACGAACATACTAGATGTACTAATCAACATGAACAGCAGCAACACATACGCCAACAGATCCATAGCAAAACAGTTCAGAACACGCCGCACGTACCGAACGGTTGTAGAGGAAGTAGTCGTTGGAGCAGCGACGGCAGCAGCTTGAGCGGCGACGGTAGCAGCTCGAAGGAGACGACGTTGGAGACGAGTCGCCCGCGGACCCGGAGATCGTCCAGGAAGTCGAGCCGTGATGAAGAACTTGAAAGCAGTCGCGCGGAGCGCTTCCCAAAAACCTTATTCGCCCTCTCCCGTACAGGATCACAAGGACGAGCGGTTCCGGAGACCTGCTGTCCCGTTCGCCGGTGCACGCCGGCGCACGGGATGGAGTAGACTACGGTGGCGGCGCAAGGCACGAGATTGGCAAAACCTAGATTGGTTCGGTTGTTTGCAGCGCACGCAGTGCACGACTTTATATAGTGCGGCTCGGGAAAACCCTAACGGGTACAACGTGGGCCAAGTCCACGTCGCGCACGTTTTAGGTCGGTTACAGTAGCCCACGATCCGGGAGCGACCCGAACCGACTAACTGTGACGCGTCCGTCCAAACCGTTTTCCGGACTGCAAAAATAAAGCTCGGCTCGGCGAGGCGCGGCGCGTCGTGACGAGACGGGCGGGCGTGCGAGCGGCGGAGGAGGAGGAGTGCGCACGAGAGAGCCTCTTGTTCTCACAAGCTTACCAAGTGGTACAACACTCCACCTTATAAGGTGGTGTTTGTCTCCTCCAACTAGCAATGTGGGATTAAACTTTAGCACCACTTTGCACCTCCAAAATTCTGCCATGCACATGGGCCAATTTGAGATTTTCAGAAATTTTATTGGGCTGCCCAAAATGGGCCCAAAATCTAACAGTAAGTGGGTCGAAAGTGGTGTTGAAGGAAGCCGCTGAGATGGCTCAACCACCACATCACGCCATGACTGGGGAGAGCCAGGCCTATGAGGAGCCACTGGCGATGGGTTAACCACTCAGAGAACATGGCAGCTCGCAATTAACTTGTATTACACGTCCACTGGCACTGCACAGCGCACAGTTAACCACCCAGAGAACATGGCAACTCACAATTAACTCGGATTTACTTGGTGATGCCAAGTCTAGTGAAGAAGTCGCTTCGTGGTGCCAATCTATAGAACATCATCGATCATTTAAAAGTTAGCACGTCTTAAGAGGAGATGCACACTGGATGGACTATATACAACAGCTTTGTTAACTCATTGCAAACACTGGTTTATAACCACTAACCAGACAGAGTTCGCTTTGATTTCAAGGGAAGGGCCGACTTAGCTGCATATCAAGCGAGGAGCAACTACAAGTAAATAATCACCTCACATCACCTCACGTAGCTAGCCAGAGATGGACACCGGTGAGGAGCCGAGCTGTCTGGGGATAGAGGACGCCTCCTCGCCGTTCACGGAGAAGAAGAGTAAGAAGGTCGATGACGTCAGGCGATGGAGGTCTGATAATGACGGTGCCGCCTATCCTCCTCATCCTCAACGGCCGCCTTGATTCACCGGCGGTATGGATCAAGTTCACGGTGGCCGGTTTAGGAGCGGAACGAGGTAATTTGCAACTTGCTGACTCTCATGCATGTACGTAGGTTTCTATGTTGATGTGCAAAATGGGATGGTGGGATACGTGGGCTAAAACAAATTGGTGGTCCCTACCAAATTAGTACTAGCACATTTATCCCGCTAATCCCACTTTTGCATCCTTGATTGCTCGATCTGCCTAAGATTCTGCTCCATTTCAGTTGCAGATTCAGAGGAGGACGTGCTTCTGGGTGGCCTGCTACTTCCAGGATTCGACGAGCAGTCCTGCGCCAGCTGGTACCAATCCGTGTACTACCGCAAGAACATGATACGCTCGCCGACGCCATATCTCATCAGCCGGCTGCGGCAGCAGGAGGCGCTGCAGCGGCGGTGCGGTCCGGGCACAGAGCCATACACCAGAGCTTCTGAGCAGTTGAAATCCGGCAAAACGTACGTGGACACCATCGACGGCTGCGGCTACCTCGTGCTGCTGTAATACCAAGGCCTAGGCAACCGGATACTCGCCATCACCTCAGCCTTCCTCTACGCAATGCTCACCGGCCGCGTGCTGCTCGTCGTCCCTCCCAGAACTCTTCTGTGAGCCGTTCCCGGGGGCGACGTGGCTGCTGCCGCTCGACTTTCCGCTCGAGGGATATAAGGACCTCTGGGAGAGCGCGGCGGAGAGCTACGAGAACGTGACGCTGCACAACGACACCGGGCCAGCGTCAGAGCACCGCTTCGTGTACCTCGACCACGCCGCGACTTCAGCCAACAGGCTCATCTACTGCGACGACCACCAACAGTTCCTCCACCGGGTGCAGTGGGTTGTCCTGACACTACTAGGACTAGCTATAGGTGGAATCACTTTTTGCGGCGCACCAAATAGCCATGCGTCACAGAAAACATTTCTGTGGCGCATTGTTTTGCATGCGCCACAGAAATTTTGAATTCTGTGGCGCACGGAAACCACATGCATTTCTGTAGCGCATGTAGGATGTGCGCCACAGAAATGCGCCTTTCTGTGGCGCACGTACAACATGCGTCACAGAAATGTGCCTTTCTGTGGCGCATGTAGGATGTGCGCCACAGAAATATGCCTTTCTGTGGCGCATGGGGTGGGATGCGCCACAGAAATGACACATTCTGTGGCGCATGGCCCCATGCGCCACAAATCGCACCCCCCCCCCCCCCCCCCGAGGATCGCCTTTTGGTTTTGCAGACAAGAAAAGAAAATGATAAAATATTCAAAAAAATAAATCCATTGAGATGTAGTTAGGTTTTGGTGCCTAGTTGGTATAGAAATTTTGAAATATGAATTTTGACCTTTTTTGCAAAAAACAGGAAAAAAAACTTTGAACGGCCATAACTTTTGCATACGACGTCGAAAAAATGCGTGTAATATGTCAAAAAAAACTAGAGAAAAATTGGAGTTCGATTTCACCTGGGTTTACCCGGTCAGCAATTCTCAGATTCTCCAAATTCCAAAAGAAAAAAAAATTATTTCAAACAGAAGATTTTTTTCTACAAAATCAAAAAAATTCAAAAAAATCGTAATTTCAAAAAAAATTCAAAAAGTCCAAAAAAAAAAGACACAGAAATGTGTAACAAAGAAGATTGTTGAGTTATTTGGCTTTTTTGATTTTTTTTTGAAGTTTTTTGACTTTTTTGAATTTTTTGGATTTTTTGGATTTTTTTTGAATTTTTTTGGATTTTTAAATTTTTTGAATTTTTTTGAAACTTTTGAATCTCCTTTTGAAACTTTAGAAGTTTTTGAAAATTTTGAAATTTAAAAACACACATATATAACACATACCACATATATACACATACCACATATATATACATACAAGACTTAAGAGGGTTCATATGATATATATATATATATATATATATATATATTAGACTTGAGTAGCATAGGGGTAGCTGGACTGGATAGAACTTAGAAGTTAAGCGTGCTTGGGTTGGAGCAATCTGAGGATGGGTGACCTACTGGGAAGTCATCATTTGAGATATGATTGGAGTGTTAAAAATGTTCAAAAAAATAAAATATTTAGGTTTTTCCAAATTATTTCATATTTTGAATTTTTATGATTTTTTGATTTTTTTTGAATTTTTTGAAAATCCAGATCTAGATCTGGCCGCCCTTTTTTTTAAATTCGAAAAAAATATACCCCGGTGCGCCACAGAATTGTTGTTTTCTGTGGCGCATCTGGGGTGCGCCACAGAAAGGCAAATTCTGTGGCGCATCTGGGGGTGCGCCACAGAATTTATATTTTAGTGGCGAGCTAACTGTGGCGCACCCACCATGCGCCATAGAAAGCGTTTTTGGTGCGCCACAGATAGGCGTTTTCCTAGTAGTGTGAGGACGGATTCCTACATCGCGCCCAGCTTCTTCCTCAACCCAGCGTACATGGAGGAGCTAGACCAGATGTTCCCCAAGAAGGACTCCGCGTGTTCTACATCATCTCGTGGTACCTCCTCCACCCGACCAACGGCATCTGGGGCATGGTACCGCGGTTCTACAACTCGTACCTCAAGAACGCGGACGAGACGCTAGGCATTCAGATCAGGGTCTTCGACGGCGACACGCCATTCCAGCACATCTTAGATCAGATCCTCGCGTGCACGTCACAAGAGCACCTGCTGCCGGGGGTGGTGGCTGGCGCCGGACAAGGAGCGTCGCCGCCTCCAACCCGGGCGCGATCAAGGCCGTCCTGATCACAGGCCTCAACGGGTGGTACCACGACAACATCCGGGAGATGTACTTGCTATCGCCCAGCACTAATGGCGAGGTGGTGAGTGTGCACCAGCCGAGCCACGAGGAGCACCAAGGTATTTTCCAGGCCAAACACGACATGAAGGCGCTGGCCTAGATGTACCTACTAAGCATGACCGACAAGATCGTCACCACCGGCTGGTCGACGTTCGGGTATGTTGGAACCGCGCTCGGCGGACTCACGCCATACCTCATGATGAAGCCGGAGAACCAGAAGGTGCCCGATCCCCCATGCAAACGCGCCATGTCCATGGAGCCGTGCAATCATGGGCTACCATACTTTGAGTGCACCATGAAAGAGTACTATAAAGTCCTTCACACCGGTAATACGGTGCCCCATGTTAAGTCTTGCGAAGACATACCTTGGGGAGTGAAACTCACGGAGCCAATTGCCGAGAAGGAGGCATAGACATTTGGATCAGTACACCTAGCTAGATTGCTACTCTTTTGCAGCCTGTGGAGAAGTAATTGAGTCATCTATCACTAGGTCGTCAGTTGCCACAATCACTGAAATCCAAAGTTAAGAGGGGCAAAAAATTCAAATTCCTCAAACAAATCCAAAGTTAAGAGGGGCAAAAAGTTCAAATTCCTCAAAGAAAAACAGTTCTCCTTTTAATATTAGTTATAGATATAGATTTTCTCACACCAGATTAAAATACAAATTCAGCACAACACAATTCCGCAACAACTCCAGAAAACCCCCTTTCCCCGCAGCAAAGAACAAAACCCTTCGCTTCTTCCACCGTCCTCTTCTTCCACCGTCCCCTTGTTACCCAGCTTCCGCCTGGTGCCCGCCGTCATTCTATGGCCGGATAATTTGTTCCAGGAGCCAAGCTTGCTCTCACCAACCCAACGATGGATGTGCGCCACATGTGCGATGCACTAAATCGCATATGCAGTCCTGAGAGAGATTAATGGACTTGATTCAATTTGTTTTCTTATCTGATAGCGAGGATAGAGTGAAATGGGCTTTTGAATCGAAAGTGACCAATTCAACCAAATCTATGTATCGTTGGTAAAGTTTTCAGGAAGTTTCAGATGTGCAGTTGCAGAAAATTTGGAAGTTGAAAGTTCTTAAGAAAATTCGTATCTTCTTGTGGCAGGTGACTCAAGTCAGGCTTCCGAATAGAGAACAAGCAAGGGCCCTACTGATGGTTTCTGCCCTATATGTCCTGATATTGAATCCAATGACCATTTGTTATCTACTTGCCCTATAGAAAAATTCCTTTGGCTGGTGATTAAAGAATCTGATGGGTTGGCCTGATGCCCCACATTCAGTTTTGGACCGCATTTCTTTGGCCTGGTATGGGGAGCAGCAACATTTTGACTTGATTCAAAAAAAATGATCTTTGAAGGAAAAGTGCTTCGAAAGCCAACTGATGTTATTTTTCGCAGGATCTTCTTCCTGCAGTCTTGGAGACCTCCCTGGAGTGAAAGGATGCAACTGGTGTTTGATTGGGCAATTGGTGAAGCTAGGCGCAAGGCTCGTGTTCTGCGGAAAAGGCATCGCTGATTGCTCAACACTGTTTGATGCAAAAAAATGTTAAATGAGTTAGTCTAGAGGCTGTTTTGTGGGTCCGTGTTTTGTAATCCTTGTGGTGTGTGGGAGTGAAGTCTATAGTTTTTTCTTGGGTGCTTTTTTCTGGTAAAACTGGTGATCCCCAGTTCGACGCATAACCTATGCTTTTTTATAAAAGCAGGGCCTTATGGCAAAAAGTCCATGTATAGCCCGGCCTACATGTAGCCTGTTTTTTGAAAAAAATCAAAACGTCATTTTAAAGTTTCAAAAATTATGAAAACAATTCTAGACAGTTATAATCATGTATTGTTCCAAACTACAATATCTTAATTCGAAACATTTTGTATTTTGAGCCAGACAAAAAAGACAAATCAGACAAATTTTGGAGATTCAGATTTGTGTATTGTTCACTACTTAAATCTTCACTTTTGTCATTTTTACACAGGCTATAATACAACATATTTTGAGTTGAAATTTTGCATATTTTATAGAATACATCGTTGTCTACCTCTAGGATTGTTTCCGGAATTTTTTGAGGCTTGAAAATATTGTTTTCAAATTTTTCAAAAAAAGGCTACATGTAGCCCGGGTTACAAAACACCACACTCGGCCTTATGGCCTGTTCATCTAAAATTTATGCATCTGAGTTACCAATGGTTAATCAACATCAGACGTCGATGGGTGGGAGACCGTTAGTAAAGAACTCAAGTCGCTGCGCTTCCATTGGTCAGGGCATTTAACAACTGATTCACTCCGACGAAGTGAGCACCCAGACTAATTGGCCAATTACACAGCAGCTATAGGAGTGCACTGGCCGTTTAGACATCGATCGGAAGAACATGGCAACTTGCAGTTTCTTCTATCTCCGTGCTACTTGCGTTTACTTCGTGATCAGGAGTAGGAGAGAAATGCATGGCTGACAGTATCCTTCAGAAAGTCAATGCAGCATCATCCTCAAGTACAGATCTTAATTAAGAAGAGATCTACACTATGGTCGATCGAATATAAGACGTTTATATTTAAATTGCAAACACTGGTTTGTTGCCAAAGAGAGAGTTCACTCGCATTTCAGAACAAGAAACCAGACAAGTCCATAGCTAGGAGCCACTACAAGTGAAGTATCATCTGACGAGGCTAGCCCAAGATGGACAACGGTAGCAGCACGGAGGGGCGGCCGTACAGGTTTGGGACTGAGGATGCCTCGCCGTTCACTGGAAAGAGGACGAAGACCAGACGATAGAGCTCAGTGGCGAATGGTGGTGGTGTCCTTGATCATGACTGCGACGATGCCACCAATCCTCCTCATCTTCAGTGGCCACCTCGATGAGCCGGCGGTATGGTTCAAGTCCACGGTGGCCGGCTTAGGAGCTCGACGAGGTAATTGCAATTTTTGCACTTTTAGTTTTAGCATGCAAGCAACTTTGCCCAAGCCTTTTCGTTCAGTCAGTTTTGTTAACGTCGACGCACTACCATGTACTCCCTCCGTTCCAATTTAATTGACCTGCTATCCACCACATGTGGATGTATATACATGTAACATGTCTATATACATCCACATTTGTTAGATAGCAAATCAATAAAAATGGAACGACTCCGTAGTAGGTATTTGTGTTGCTCTGCCTAATGTTCTGCTCCATTTCACTTGCAGAGTCAAAGATATACGATCTTCTGGGTGGCCTGCTGGTTCCAGGATTCGACCAACAGTCCTGCGGCAGCCGGTACCAGTCAGTGTACTCCCGCAAGAACATGACGCGCTCACCGACGCCGTTTCTCATCAGGCGGCTGCGGCAGCAGGAAGAGCTGCAGCGGCGATGTAGCCCGGGCACCGATCCATACATGATACATGAGAGCCTCTGAGAGGCTGAAATCTGGGCAAAAAAAACGTTGACACTGTCGACGGCTGCAGCTACCTCGTGTTGTTATCTTACCAAGGTCTCGGCAACAGGATACTCGCGACGGTCCCGGCTTTCCTCTACGCCATGCTCACCAACCGTGTGCTGCTTGTCGACCGTGGAAAGACCATGGGCGACCTCTTCTGCGAGCCGTCCTGGGGACGACGTGGCTGCTGCCTCTCGACTTCCCGCTCGAGGGCTACAAAGACCTGGGCGAGGAGGCGGCTGAGAGTTACGAGAACGTGACGCTGGGCAACAATATCGGTCCGGCGTCGGAGCACCGCTACATGTACATCCACCTTGATCACGCCGCGACTCCGGCAAACAGGCTCGTGTATTGTGACGATCACCGGCAGTTCCTCCACCGGGTGCAGTGGGTGGTCCTGAGGACGGACTCCTACATCGCGCCCAGCTTCTTCCTGAACCCGGCGTACAAGGAGGAGCTCCACCGGCTGTTCCCCCAGAAGGACTTTGTGTTCTACATCATCTCGCGGTACCTCCTCCACCCGGCCAACGACGTCTGGGGCATAGTACTGTGGTTCTACAACTCATACCTCAAGAACGCGGACGAGGCGCTGGGCATTCAGATCAGGGTATGGGACGGCGACAAACCATTCCAGCACATATTGGACCAGATCCTCGCCTGCACGTCCCAGGAGCATCTGCTGCCAGGGTTGGCTGTCAGCGCGGGAGGGGCACCCAAGCCTCCGATGCCAGGTGCGCGTGCGCGAACGAACGCCTGGTACCACAACAGCATCCGGGAGATGTACCGGCAGTCACCGAGCGCTAACGGCGAGGTGGTGAGAGTGCACCAGCCTAGCCACGAGGAGCACCAGCGTTTCTTTCAAGTCAAGCACGACATGAAGGCCCTGGCATAGATGTACATGCTGAGCATGACCGACAAGATCGTCACCACCGGCTGGTCGACATTCGGGTATGTCGGCACCGCGCTCGACGGGCTCACGCCATACCTCATGATGAATCCAGAGAACCAGAAGGTGCCCGATCCCCCGTGCAAACGGGCCATGTCCATGGAGCCGCGCAATCACGGGCACCATACTTCGAGTGCACCAGGAAAGAGTACTAGAAAGTCTTTCACACTGGTAATATGGTGCCCCATGTCCAGTCCTGCGAAGACATACCTTGGGGAGTGAAACTCACTGAGCCCATCGCCGAGGAGGCATTTTTTTAGATAAAGGGATTTTATTACTTAACAGTTTCAAGCAATACACCCGGCCTCTGCATAGTTAAGATGCACACAGCCACAAGTTTACCAGTACTCAATTCGACAAGAAATAAAAAAGGCGAATTACATATCAAAATGAGAAATTGTAGATCCGCCTAAGATGCTGGTAGGTCTATCCGGAGTCTATGTTGCCATCCATGCCGGGAGAGTAACTCCCTGGCTGCAGCCTCCAGCCTCGACGCCACCTCGAAAAATAAGTCCCGGTGCTCCACACGCTGCAAGGCCGACCATGCTCGTAGCGTAGCTGTACACCGATAGATGACCTGCATAACAGAATCATTTTTATCGTTAAAAACCTTGTCATTTCTACATAGCCACAGCGATCAAATAACAGCAATCGCACCCATCCTACTGAAGAGTTTAAACCTAGGATCCACGCCATTTAACCAGTTGCCAAAAATATTAGCAACAGAGTGCGGTGGATGTAAGGTAGAACCTATCTGGATGGCTGACCATATAGACCTAGCAAACTCGCATTGGAAGAATAAGTGTGTAATAGTCTCGTCATGGTGACAGAAGACACACTTTTTACTTCCATGCCAATTGCGCTTGGCAAGGTTGTCTTTTGTAAGAATTACTCCTCGGCGAAAATACCACGCAAACACTTTAGTTTTTAGCGGTATCCTCATGTGCCAAATTTTGTTATTATTCCTACTATCGACTGGAACTTCGGGTAGAATTAGTGCTCTATACATAGAATCACCCGAGAATTCACCATTCTTCGTAAGATTCCATTGAAATTTATCTGGACCTTCCGACAATTGGATTGACTCCAAACGAATGAGCAAAACATTCCAGGATGCTTGTCTTGTTCCAAGTAAACTTCTCCTGAACGAAACATCTGGTGGGTACGTACCCAACACCTTCGCGATCGTGTCGCTTTTGTTTCGTACAATAGAATATAGAGCCGGATATTGTTCTTTGAGGGTAGATTGGTCTAGCCATTTATCCTCCCAGAAGCGAATTTCCGATCCATCCCTAATTGAGAATGATCCTTGTGGAAAAAAGAACTTCTTTGTAGCCATAAAGCCTGCCCAGAAGTGTGAATCACCAGGTTTTCAAAGAATCTGAGAAACAGCTTGATCTCCCACATACTTTCTCCTAAGAAGCGTTTGCCAAACTCCGTCTTCAGACAGCAGTTTAAATAGCCATTTATCTAGCAAGGCTCTATTCTTGACCTCCAGGTCATGAATTCCGAGCCCTCCTTGGTCTTTAGGGCAGCAAACCACACTCCATTTAGTCAGTCGATATTTTTTCTTCTCACAATCCCCTTGCCAAAAGAATCTAGATCGAAAATAATCCAATCGAGATTGCTACTGTTTCGCAGCCCGTCGAGAAGTAATTGAGTTCTCTATCACTAAGTTGCCACAGTTTATGTAAACCTCAGCCACTTATTCGCTAGCTTGTCCTTTAGATTTCCATTCGATGGTAATTTTTACTATCGACATTTTAGTTCCTAGCTTGTACATGGCCACTTAGTGTTGAACACAAATATCTGGTCCTAGGATCGATCGTATGATCATATCTGTGATTTTCCTAGTGTCTCGACGCCCAAAACAATATCTACAGATCTTTAGAAACCGAGTAAGACTAGATAGTACCCTAGTCAGGCAAAAGGACAAACTGATACGACGCCCCAGCCTGCTCGCTCCTACCTGATCTCCAGCGCCACAAGCTTTGTTGGGCTTGCATTCTGGACGTCATCTGGAAAACATGCAGGGTAGAGGAGCAACAGACAAGAAAGATGCTCGAATAGTGAAGAATAATTGGTACAAGTCAGGATGCAAACGGGACGCACCGCGGGAGCCGCGCGTACTGCCGCATATGCCGCTATACTTGCACGGTATGCCGCGTAGAGCCGCGTACTTTTGCGGCGCCGCGCGCGCCGCTTACGCGCTAGGCTATCGAGCGAGCCCCGTATCATCTATTCGTCTTGCTGGCCGCTCGCTACAGAAATACAAATGCAAACCAGGCAAACCTACCGATCGCTAGCTTAGCTCGGTAGGCACGTGGTTTGATTGGTCGACGGGCGTACGTAGCTGTGCTATTACAGGAGGCCACCGAGGGAGATGGTGAGGGTGACCTGGAGGTCGAGCCGCCAGAGGTAGCCGCCACACGTAGTAGGGAGCCGCGACGAGGGCATGCGTCCGTGACGCGCACGCGGCAGGTGAACACGGCGCAGGTGCCACACGTCGGTACGGCGGCGCCGTCCTTGGCGGCGAGCACGACGCCCGTGTCCAAAGCCGCCGACGCTCTGCTCCCCAAGACTGACGCTCTGATGACGCAGCCGACGCGGTTCGGGCTGGAGCTGGAACGGCATGGGCGGCGGCGGCGGCATCTGTTGTTGAGTCGCTGCGGCGGGCTGACCAAGCCGGGCAGGGAGAGCGAGAGCGAGAGGGAAGTCGCCGGCGGCGCGGCGGCATCGACTTCGGCGGCGTCTACGCCAGCCTCAAGGCCGGCGCGCACGACGCGCGGATCGACCTGCTTATGGCCAAGGGGCTCAAGGTCAAGGCCAAGAAGATGGAGCGCCTCGTCGCCGCCACCTCCAAGCTCTGCTCCGAGATGGAGGCGCTCGGAGATCTCGAGGCCGACGAGCGGAAGCACACCTCCTGCGGCTGGATCCGCCACAGCGGGCCCATCCCGGCCAAGCTCACCGACCCGCCGCCGCTCATGTCTGGCGGAGGCGCCGACACGTTTGGCGCCGACTCGCTCCGGCAGGAGATGAAGACGCAGCTGCTCAAGGTGCGGCGGCTCAAGGAGGAGTCCCTGTGGAGCCATAGCCAGGAGAAGGCCGTCAGCCTCATGGGTCATGGCGCGCGCCGCCTACGCCATGTCCGCCGCGGAGCCGAAGGAGAAAACCAATCCCAATCCTAGTGAGCTATGCGGCGCGACGCGGCAACCGCGGGCCGGCCCACATATGCCGCTTCTTTTTCTTACAGTTCCGTGGATACTCGCATACATAGCTAAATGGGCCCAAATTTGCGGCGCCGCGGACGGCCCACTCCCGCTTGCACCCTGAGATACAAGTAGTTCTTGATTGATTGGGACCTTTAAGTTCAGTGTCACACTCTTTGGCATGATAGGAAGAACAACATAGACATGACCACTGCTAACACTGTTAGTTTGCAGACTCTTAGGCAGAGAACATCCACAACGATCTTACACTAATTAACCGAAACATAGACACGACCACCGAAGGGTGAAGCAATGTAGATTGTGTCGTCTTGCAGGCAAGGCGGTCACTTCTGCGAGAACTCCACACTATCGAAATCATAGTTGCTTTGAATTCAGAACGCTGATCAGATTAAGGCTCCGTCGAATCTGCACAAACAAGACAGAAGTTCAGACAACAGAGCAGAATTTTGGGTCCAATTTTGTACACATATCGATTCAAGAGTTTTATACGAGCTAAACAGAACAAGTTATACATGTCTTATGTTGGGATTGATAAGCATTAGCAGAATAGCATATGTTCCACTGGTGATGTTGATCTCAATTGGACTTGAAACATGTGACTGCAAGGGCTTGCTTTTCCGTGTTTATAAGTGTATTTTGCGATGCAAGTTGCAACACACAGCTAGACAGAGGCATGCAAAGTACTAGACATAAAAAGGTAACCAGTCCTGGAAACAATAGGTCGTGCTAAATTGGTAGTTCCTGTTTTAGGACTTCATTGGTTTCCTTTTTAGGAAGACTTCATATATTACCAAGTAGCAACAAACTTCTATGTTAGGTCAGTTTCAAAGAAGAAACCTTCTAGCTTACCGAAGGAGATACATCAGAGGGGAGTTCCAAACAAAAAAAAACTTTTAACTTACATCACCAAAGGAGATGCATCAGAGGGTCTTGGTTAGTCACAATCAACAAGTCATAGATTTGCTATCCAGAGCAGTGACTCGCTCATGCTGTCATTCATGTATGTGTGACCATACCAATTAGGCAGATTTATTTCAACACAACATCATGAGAAAAAAGATATATGCGAAGATGACCAAACTAAAACTTCTCTGCCTCCTGAGTCATGCTTCAGTGAGTGAAATGATTTTTTTTCCTGAGGTAAAACACTCCAAAGGTAAACTAGATTACACTTGCATTCCATCTCTAGTACCTTGACACTAAAACTATTTCTTGAAATTAATTGTTGTGGCCTAGTACTTTTGTGATTTCATGAGGCCTACAATAATAGTGGATGCATGAGATATGTGGAAGTTGGTTTCTCACAATTAAGTTCATGAGCATGATTAACTTCCCACAAGAACAAGAAAAATAACCAATATTGCATCATGTAAACAAGAATGACCAAGTGCAACAATGAACTATCAAGGATTAGACAAGTTGTGCGATAAGTACGGAGGGAAGGACATAACTAGGACGCAGTAAAAGTCTACAACTTCATACTGTTGGTGAAGACAACAATGGTGGCAAGAATTCTGTATCCAATTTGTGCACACATTCAAGAGCTAATTACAAGATAAGAGGAACATGTTGTAGGTCTTCTGTTGGGCCAGATATAACAGTATCACAAGCCAGAATAGCAACTGCCCCATATGTGATTTGATCTCAACTGGAACTGAAATATGTGAATGCAAAGTAGCACTTTTCTGTGTATAGCACTGCAATTTGCAATGGAAGTTGGAACACATAGCTAGACGGAGGCATGTACACAAAAAGAAACCGAGTCCTGGAAATCTTAGGTCATGCTAAATTGGTAATTTTGATTTGCAGGACTTGGTAAATTAACTAGTAGTATAACAAACTTCTAGCTTAGGTGTGTTTCATCGCAAAAAATCTAACTTAGGTCACAGAAGGAAATCTATCAGGGTACACATTCAAAAATGATAAATATGAAACCTATCTTATGAGGCTGATTGAAATCAAACAGCTTGTGAGCACGCACTGCTCTTGTTATTCAGAGCAGTGAATCAGGTTGTTATTTGCGACAGCACCAGTTAGGCAGATTTATTTCAAAACAAAAAAAAAAACTTTTGTGCCACCTTGTAACTATAAAAAGAAACTGAAAAGGATGAGTCGTGCTTGATTGTAATGAATTTTGCTGAAGTGAAACACTACAAAGGTATACTGGATCTATAAATTGCACTCCTTCTCCTTTACCCCTACAATTAAACTATTCCTTGGAAATAATGCTACCTAGTATTTTGTGATTTTATGAGTCCCACAATAATAGTGGATGCATGAGCTACGTGAAAGATCTTCTCTGGTTATCTTAAAAGAGCATTTAAACCAAACAAGACAACGAATCACAATTATGCTCCCAGCTTGATTAGCTTTCCCACAAACACAAGAGAAATAACCACAAGTAAACAAGAACAACCAAATTGTACACATATTCAGGACCTTAAGAGCTACAAGGAACATGTTATAAGTCTTATATTGGGCTACGCATAACAGTATCAGGAGCATAACCAGAATAGCATTTGTCCCATAGGTGATACTGATCTCAACTAGAATTCAAATATATGACTGCAAAGTCACACTTTTCTGTGTGTAGCACTGTAATTTGCAATCCATGTTGGAACACATAGCCAGACGCATGTACACAAAAGAAACGAACCCTGGAAATCATAAGTCGTGCTAAATTGGTGCTTCCTACCAAGTATATAACAAAATTCTAACATAGGTGTGTTTCATAGAAAACAATTGAACATAGGTCACGGAAGGAAATCTATCAGGGGGATCTTAGTAGCCACAGTCAACAAATGATATATGTGAAGCCTGTAGCTGTTCTTATGAGGCTGGTTCAAATTAAACAGCTTGTGAGTACACACTGTTCTTGCTATTCAGATCAGTGACTCGGGCTATTATTTGTGAAAGCACCAGTTAGGCAGATTTATTTCAAAAACATCACGACAATTTTTTTTAATGTGAAGACAACTTTTCTGGCTCCTTATATTTATGAAAAGGAAGTGGACAAGATGAGTCGTGCTTGACTGTATTGAATTTTGCTGATGTTAAACAATTCAAAGATAAACTGGAGTGCATTCCTTCTCCTTTACCCCTACCATAAAACTATTCCTGAAAATAATAAGATCTAGTATTTTTGTGATTTCACAAGTCCTAGAATAATAGTGATGCATGAGAGCATTTAGACCATACAAGACAAGAAAAAACAATTATGCTCCTAAGCTTGATTAGCTTTCCCACAAACACAAGAAAAATACCCACTAGTGAATCGTGTAAACAAGAACGACCAATTACAAAAATGAACTATTTGAGCATTAGACAAGTTGTGTGATAACTTTGAAAGTAAGGACATAACGAGCATGCAGTAAAATTTTACCATTTCATATTGTTGGTGAGGACAACAGCGATGGCGGAAGTTGGTATATATGCGCGTCCTAGACAAGGCTGACCCGAAAGGTTTCACACAGACCCTCTCAAGCTGTAATTTCTTGACATCCATGGAGAAATATTCCAGTTCTGGCAACTTAAAAGATGAGCCTACGCGCCGTGGGACCTCCGAACTTATCAGGAGAAAGTACCTCTCTGTTGAAGCTTTGATATGACTTATACCCCCAGAACATAGTGAGATTGTCTTCACCATATGCCACTGGCTGGAACTCTGGCCTTTGTTTCCCCTAATTGTATAACAGAGATCACGTTTGCCACCTGCAGGTCCATCACGTATACCAAACAGGCCAAGTTTGCCTTCCCCTGCCTCCACAATAGCCACTCCTAGCACACCCCATCCTCTGGATGGGAGGTCAGCGATCGAGAGCTCCATCCCCGGGTGTCAAGCACGAGCAAGTCTTTCCTCTCAATCATGGTGGACTCCCAGTAGAAGCAGCCATAGGCGTAATGGCGCCTGAGAAACATAGGGTCCAGCGGTGAATTCAGTGCCCGCAAATCACTCCAACTCTTGCACACCGAGGCTCGCCATTGTCCCGTGCTCAAAGAGAAAACGAAGGTGGCCAGCTTAGTTTCACAATGTACCACGCAAATCACTCCCAATGCCGCCGCCGCCTCATCCTCATCCTCGCCGAGGGGGACAAGGAAAGGCTCACACCAGGGCATGCGTAGCGTGGGTGCCGGGTGCAAAACCGAAGTGGCCAGGGCGTCGGGAACCGAGGGGAGCAGGATGTACCGGCGGTGCAAGGGGTCGCACACCACAAGCTCCCTGAAGACCGGGGGCCGCTCATCCTTTCCATGGTCGCGGGCGAGGAGGACGCGGCCGTCGCGGACGTCCTGCACGATCCAGCCGCAGCGGGCTGGGAGGAAGGAGAAGGTGAAGTCGGCGGCGGCGGCGAGCGCGCGGGCGGCGGGCGCGGAGGGGTGGGGCGGGAGGGCGGGGTGGAAGCCTACGAGGTCGAGGAAGGCGAGGAGAGGCGGGGCGTGGAGGCGGCGGAAGCGGCGGAGGAAGGATCCGTCGGTGACGAGGCGGCGGAAGGCGACGCAGACGGCGGAGGTGCGCGCGAGGTCTTCTGGGGCCGGCAGCCGGAGGAATATCTCGGCCAGGAGGTGGCCCGGGATCTCCGGAAGCTCCGCGGCCATTTCTTTCCTGGTCGCCGGAGGGCGGAGGAGCCGGATGTCGGAGGGCAGCGGAGGAGCCGGCCGCCGGGAACCCTCGCCGGCTCGCCGAGACTGGACTGGAATGGGAGGCGTCGGCTGTGTGCCCCTGGAGATCTTTTTCTCTCCTTCTTTTGTGTACTGCCGACATGGGCCTTGGCTGCAGTCCTCCTCATGGCTTGCCTCGCCCAAATAACTCTCTGGCCCAAAAAGAAAAACAATTCATGCTTGCCTCAAGTCACCTTCACACCTCCATGCTTCCCTACCCCTCAAAAAAAAAATCCATGCTTCCCTCAAAAACAAAATAAAACCTTCATATCTCCATGCTTCCCTAAAAAGAAACTTCATATCTCCGGATTTTATTTGTGCTCTACTTGCAAACGATGTAAGCCTATTTGAAAAGTAATAAAGTATGCCTAGATTTAAAAAAAAAATAACTTCACATCTCCATCCTTCATAAATAAAGACCAATTCGGATATGTCACTTTGCATAAATTACTACTCCCTATGACTCATATTATTTGTCGCTCAATATACATCTTATTCAGCGACTATGTATTTGAGGGAGTATTATCTTTTAACTCTGTTGTGATAGCTTATGCCTGCTTGTTAACTCCTTGCACGTATACATCTTGCGGTTTATATGCGAGTGCGGCAGCTGTTTTGACTAGGCCCGGTCTCGGGGCGTGAGAGCTTAACTATCCGAACAATCTAGTGGGCGCTTGTGTGGCTCAGCTCTCTGGATGGACTGGAAGTACGGTACCTCGCCCGGATGTCCGGTGTGTTGCACATGTGTGATGCAAAATCCTCTGGATTGGCCTGGAAGTTGGCCGCCGCAACGACCCAACCATGTTTAGCCTGCCGAGGATATGTTAAAGGGAGAAGATTCAGTTGATTTTTCCGTCCATAGCAGATCTCATGGTAAACGTTGTCGATACGGGTCATGGATCACTGTGACATATTTGTGATTAATCCTAGTTTCATACTTTCCAGTACGATGGAACCTCCACCACATCAATCATACTATGGTTTCATCACCCACCAACATATATATAGAAATTCACATTATTCGAAGTAATAATTTATTTTGATGCATATGATATTGTATAATAGAATGCAAATAATTTGATAAAAACATCAAAGTAGGACATGAGCAAGAGTGAATTTGCATGTGACAGAAGTGGCAGCTCAATCCTTTCGGGGTTATACTAATGTTGTCTCGATAAGGATTACTGAAAACTCTATCAAGATGTTACTATTCATAGGGATGAGATGCATCGTAAACTAACCAAAAAAATAGCCAAACTCACAAGTGTAAACCACGTATCATACGATACTTTGATAATGTCGTATTTACTAGACTTAGAATAGTTTAATTACCTTTAGGTGATGACATTCATGTCTTTAGGAGTTGATAACAAGTTGAATTGGTGCACACATAGAGTTTTAGGATTTGATATGGGTTATTTGATTATTAAATCATTTTGAAGTGATATGTATTTATGACTTAAGTATTTATCACTTTTATTTAAGTTATAAGGTATTAATAATAGTACTTCAGTGATTTAACTTAATCACATAATAACAGTGAAGATTAATTTAGTAAGTGACCAAATTTTATCGAGTATAAATTTATTTTATTACTTAGAATTGCTTGAAGTGTTGATTAATAATCACCAAAGTTCTTAGAATAATACGTATAGATGTTTATATTTTATCTAGAATATTCTAGGATTCCTCTATGAAAATATCATTATAAAATATTATTTATTTTATTTGAGAAAATCCATTTAAAGATACTAGTTTAGTTTCAAAACATTAATATCATACATGAAAGTTAAGCATTCTGAACATCATAAGTATTATTTATAAACTTTAGGACTTACCTGATAAATTTTCCTAAATTTATGTGATTATTTATTAAAAGGATTCTTTAAAAAAAAATTATCTTTTTGTAATTCAAAATACTTAATGAATATTTAGAAGGATTATTAAAAATATTCTTAATCAAATTCATTATTTCTTTCGAGCGATGGAGATTGCAAGCAGCAGCGGTTCACAGTGTGCATGGGGAAAACAAACAGTATGGCCCCGTGCGTGTCGCGGCTGCAACTTGCGTAGGGCGGAGGCAGGATGTGTATTTATCTGCCCCGGACGGACACGTTTTGGCTGCAGATGGCCCGTTACACAGTCCGACCGTCTAAGGCCCATCTCGGGTCTCGGCCCAGTTCAAAAAACAAAAGGTCCATCTAGGCAGCACAGAGGAGCACACTCTTCTCTCAGCTCCAGTAGCAGCTCGCTCCATCTCGAGGGTTTCCGGCGGCTGCCTCCTCCGACGGCCAGTTCTTCCGCCGCCGCGCGCGTCCAGCTACCGTTCTGCGCTACTCCACGCCAATGGCGACCTCCATTGCGCCCCGTCGGAGTGAGACGCATCTGACGGAGATCCCCGACCACCTCGTTGCGGAGATCTTCCTCCGGCTGCCCGCCGCGGAAGACCTCGCGCGCGCGTCCGCCGCCTGCGTCTCCTTCCGCGGGCTCGTCGCCGACAAAGCCTTCCTCCGCCGCTTCCGCCGCCTCCACGACCCGCCCCTCCTCGCCTTCTTCGACGACGACGGCTTCCACCCCGCCCTTCCGCCTCACCCCTCCGCGCCCGTCGCCCGCGCCCTTGCCGCGGCCGCCGACTTCTCCTTCTCCTTCATCCCCAACCACCTCGATTGGGTCGTCTCTGACATCCGCGACGGCCGCGTCCTCCTCGTCCGCCCCGGCAAAGGCAAGCAGCCCCCGTTCTCCACGGAGCTCGCGGTGTGCGACCCCTTGCATCGGAAGTACGCCCTGCTTCCCCCAGTACCCGATGACCTAGCCGCTTCGGTCGCACACCCGGCCACGGCACGCAAGTCCTGGTGTGAGGTTCTCCTCGTTCCCCTCGACGACGATGCGGAGACGGCATTCGGTGTGATGTGGATGGCACATTTCAATACTAGGCTGGCAGCGTTCGTCTACTCTTCGACCACCGGACAGTGGCAAGCTGCTGCATCCAAGGAATGGAATGAGTTGTTCCTTGAACGGGGTGAGTCGACCATGGTGTCACCAATCGACCCTGACTTTTATGGGCGCCATTACGCTTATGGCTGCTTCTATTGGGAGTCCACTGCGATAGAGAAGAAAGAGTTGCTTGTGTTTGACACCCGCAGAATGGAGTTCTCCGGTTCTGACACCCCACCTACAGAATTGTGTCCGCTAGCTCTAGCCATTGTGGAGGCAGGGGAAGGCAGGCTTGGACTGTTTAGTATCCATGTTAAAACTGGAAAGTTTGTTCTCTGTAATTGCATAGAGGGAAACAAATGTGAGAGTTCTGGCCAGTGGCAGCTCGAGAGCACAATCTCAATAGGTTCGGGGTGTATGCCTGACATCAAAGCTGCAACCGGGAGGTACTTGCTCCTAGGAAAATTTGGAGCCATGCAGTTCGTGGACTCATCTCCTCAACTGGGAGATCTGGAATATATCTCAGTTGATGTCAAGACGTTGCAGCTTGCGAAGGTTTGCAGTAAATCTTCCGGGTCTGCCTATTCCAAGACGTGGATATATACCAACTTCCCGCCATCGTTGTCTTCGCCAACAATATGAAGTGGTAAATTTTCTATTGCCTCATAGGATTGTCCTTCTCTTCATAGTTCGCACGCAGCTTGTCTAATGATTAATAGTTCAATATTATGATTGGTCATTCTTTTTTACATGATTTAGCACTGGTTCATTTTTGTGTGCTTGTGGGTAAAGCTAATCATGCTCGGGAACATGATTGTGATTTGTTGTTTTGTTTGTTCCAGTCGGTGTTTGGAGGGAATATGGAAGAGATAAGATCTTTCACATAGCTTATGCATCCATTGTCATTTTAGGCCTAGTGAAATCACGGAAATGCTATATCACGACAATTATTTTCGATTAATACTTATGTTCAAGGTGTAGAAGGAATACTAGTATAGAACTATAGATCCAGTCTACCTTTCGTTTACTTCACTCAGCTCATAAATTCGTTCTCTTGCAAGCACGGCTTATCTTCTCTCTCTTCTATTTATAAATGTAAAGATGCAGAAGAGAAAGTTTTAGACTTTTAGTCATCTTTACATCTATATTCGATGTGGTTTTGAAATAAATCTGCATAATTTCTACGGTCACAAATAAGAGCCTGACTCGGCTCTGTGCAGCAAGAACAGCTTGTGCCACAAGCTGGTTGATTTGAATCAGCCTCATAAGGTCAGTTATAGGCGGTGCACCCAGGTTTTTCTTTCCTTTTTAGATAGTTTGAACATTTCACCGGCCTCTTTCCGAGTCTATAATACATGTCAAATGTAAGCATTAATCTCTGTATGATGGTAGGGGGCACACCCAGTCTGTCGATTGTGACTGTCAGGACTCCTGATTCGTTTTCCTTTGGTGATATAACTTCTAAGTTAGAGGTTTGTTTGACTTTACGTAATATAGGAAGTCCTGCGACACAAAGGTACCACTTTTTTATGATCCGAGTTTTCCAGGACTCGTTTGTTTATGTTTGCAGCTACATGTGTCAAATTCAGTTGAGATCCATATTACCACTGGGACAGATGCTATTCTGCTTCAGTGCTTCTGCCTGTAATTCTGTATACTATGTGTATGGCCCCTGATAATTTGTTCCATTTTGCTCATAAACTCTTGATTATGTGCAATCTGAGCTGAAAATTCTTATATGAATATGCCCCCCTTCTCGTTTCTTTTAGACTTTTAGTCATCTCCACGGCTATAATTTCATCTCAGTTGTTATTTTCAAACGAATTTGCATAATTGCTACGGCCATAGATAAGAGCCTGACTCACTCACTGCTTTTTATAGCAAGAACATACTTTGCTCACAATCTCTTCAATTCGAATCAGCTTCATAAGATCAGTTGCATGCTCCTAGATGGGCCATTTAACCTGCCTCTTTATGAGTCTGTCAATGCATGTCGAATATAAGTATTAATCTATGTAGGATGGTAGAGGGCACACACAGACACAGAGTTCGTTGATTGGCCAAGACCCATGATTCTTTTTTTTTCCTTCCATAATTATTTCTTAGATTGGCCTAAGTTAGAAGTTTGTCACTTGTTAGACTCATTTATTTATGTCTACATGCCTCTGCATGGCTGTGTATTCCAACTTACATTGCAAATTGCACTGCAAACTAAAATACATAAAAGCGGAAGTTTGCAGTTACATATCTCAAACTCAGTCCAGATCAATATGATTACCTGCGGGACAAATGCTATTATGCTTTTGCATGTAACACCATGTACCATGTAGCCTCCATAATTTTTTCCATGGAGCAAAATTCAGAAGCATTAGTTTGCTTCTGAACTCTTTGAATGTGTACAGTTTGAGCTGTCTGAATATTAATTCATTGTCTGTTTGCACAGGTTCGACGGAATCGTAGCCAGACTAACATTCCCATCCTCAGAGCTCCATGTTTTTTGTGTGATTCTGGCTGCGTGGACTTGGGCGCAGATCCCATCGCCTTGCCTTGCCTACGCGACGTCATAACTAATATACAGTTGACGACTCGTTGGTCGGTGCTCATGAATTGTGTCGCGCATTGCTCTTCCTTTCATGAGCTCTGGCCGTGTCTAGGATTTTAGAATTCGGTGGGTTAAAACGCCAGTCAGTCATGTTGGTGCTATCCCTGCCGAATTTATAACGTGGCATTGAAGTTTATCAAGTTCTGATCAGCTTTTGCACGATGTACTAACATGGCTACAGTTTAAGCAGCCACTGTCAGGACTCAGGAGGCTTTGGCACTTGTAGTATGTGACATGGACCTTATCTGATCTGTTTTGTCTAGGTGGGATAACATTGATCAGTGCGACATGAAACACGTAGGGGCATGAAGAAGGTACTAGGGGATTAAGCGCGGCCTTCGCCGCACCCGTGGGCTAATTTTGAATTATTCAAACGTGGAATTTGATTATATGTTGTAGGTAGGTGTTTTTCCGTGTGTCCATGTTGACATATTTGTCATACATTGTTCACCCATCAAATTATTATTGAAAGTGTCTGCATTTTTAAATTGCGCAGATTCGAGAATTAATGAAATGCAAATGAGATTTCCATTTTAAGATTGTCTGCATTTTCAGAAATCGTTCAAATTCGGAAGTCATATATTCTTTCAATAGTTTTGATGCATTTAAATTCATTTTTACGTTTACGAAAATACACAAATTTGGAAGGTGCATGAAAATTTGAAATTTGAATTACATCCAAATTTGAGTTTTGATCGTACGACGTGAATAGAAAGCGTTTATTGATGTGCTCATGTTCAGATTTTTGTTGCATTCGTAGATATCGTGGTGGAGGAAAATTTAATTTGGAAATGTATTCGTACATATGGCGGTGCAGGAAATTGTAAGTTGGAAATATTCATGTTCTTGGATGTACTGAAATATGAAAAAGAGATGCATTTATGAAGTATTTGATTTCGAAAAAACTGGGAAATAGTGATATTTGAAAGAGAGCTGAAATTTAGAAATATGCAAATTCGGATAACGTTTTTAGGTGGTGAAATCGAAATTTGAGAACATTTAGATTTTGAAATTGTGCAAGTTTACAAATTATCGGAGTTGTTTGGAAACATATAAAAGTTATTAGGGAAAGAAAAGAAGAATTAAAAGGAACACATAAAAGGTATTAGAGAAAGGAAAATGGAATAAAGAAAAAAAGGGAAAAAAAGAAGAAGAAAAATACGTTGTGGTTGTGCGGTTAGGAGGGAAAATACCGGAGAGTAAATTATTGAAATTTGGAAACGTCCGCATTTGGAAATGGGTTACATTACGAAATTGTTGGAATTTAGGGAAAAAAGTGTGTTGGTGAGCACATGGAAATTTGAAAGTTGAATTTACGTCGCGGTTGTGTGGTTAGGAGGGAAAATACCGGGGAGTAAATTATTGAAATTTGGAAACGTCCGCATTTGAAAATGGGTTACATTACGAAATTGTTGAAATTCAGGGAAAAAATTGTGTTGGTGAGCACATGGAAATTTTGAAACTTGAATTTTTGTCGTTTATATTTATTTTTTGTGTGACTATTTTGACATATTTGTCTCCTTTTTTTGGCATGTTTAAAATTATTGCTTTTGCATTATTTAGAATTTTTTCAAAATTGTAGGAATAGTTTTGGTCATTTTTCAAAAAAAAAAATTAAAAAAATCTGACAGACTGGGCCCTCTGTGACGTCGTGATGACGTCACAGGGGCCAGATCTGGCCGTCCCGCCCGCGGCGGCCCCGACCTCGCCGGCGGCGGTCCGGAGCGTTCCAGGACGCGGGGTTGGGCGCGTTGGATGCGCCCCGTCGCGGGGAACTGGATGGTGGCGGCGCCGCCCGCAAATGGTCGCCGGAGCGACCGCCGGCGGCGAGCGAACGCGGCGGACGCCCGCGGCACCGCGGCGGCGATTGCCATGCCTGTGCGGCGCGCCGGCAAGCGGCGCTTGGCGAGGAGGGAGCGGCGCGGACGGCGGAGTCGCCCGTTTCCGTCGATCTGGCGGGGGAGGTTCGTGGCGGCGTAGCAGGGCGTCGACAGCGCCGGCGACGTCGCCGCCGCGCGCGAGAGAAAAGAGAAGAGAGCTGTGCGTGGACGTTTTTTCAAAAAAGTCCTCCAGTTTTCCGGTAATTACAGAAACGTCCATTGCTGTGAATTTGCTGGACTGCGGAGTTTGGTGCTGGATTTTCGGGGGGTTTTCGTGCGAATTGGCGCGGTGACCGTCTGCGACCGGGGCAACCGGCGGGTGACCGGGACGCGTGGCGCGGCGTGATTGGCTAAAAATAGCCATGAACAGTAGCCGGGTGGTTTGGGGAGGACGTGGCCGCATCTCGGCCGTCCGTCGCGCCGATCGGACGGCCGTGGATTGCGCGCGACGTGGACGAATGACAGGAGGAGAATCCTTCAGCCTATTATATATAGTGTAATATGTTGACGGATGGATACCGTTCCTATCTCGTGTGACTTAGGGCCATGGAGTTATGGACCGTTGGTAGTTTATAACTAGCTAGATTATCTCTAGAGGTAGTAGGCTTGGTTGATCATGGAATAGATCCTTATCCCCTGTCGGCGGCGCTAATAAGCGTGTTGCATTCCATCCACTTGGCCACTGGCAAGTACTGTACTCGAGGATCAATTTAATAATCCTGCTTGTTACGAGACTGAAAGATCACCGACAAATCTGCAATGCAGTTTTATGCAGAAGACTTGGCAAAAGAGTTGCCGACAGCGGCGTCTACCGTTCGGACTGATGGAAAAAAAATCAGTTCACCTGATAGAGATTGACGTGTAGCTCCATTGACGTGTGTGTACGTATAAGTATAAGAAGAAATCATCCTTTCCCGTTCCTCTGCAATCTGCGTGGGGATGGAGAGGGAATGTGTCATGCCCCGAGACCCGGCCCGATAGAGTGACGGCCGCCACGCGTCTATAGATCCGAGAATCTATACACGCGCAGGGAGTAGAGAAGCAGGATAAACCAGCACAGGGGATCTCAAGCAGCTCATATACTCATATTATAAGATTATTACATTTATAAGTAAATAGGTTTTCTAGTCGCTTTCCACCCACTGATCCAGCCTACTCCTCGGACGACCACGTATTCCGTTGGGCACTCTGATAAGATTAAAAAACCAGAGGAAACAAGGGTGGGTACGATAAATCATACTCAGCAAGCAGATACTTTACTAAGCAACAAAAGAGGAGATAAATACAGTTACAAAGAAATAACTGTATTCAAAGGAGATCAATGAAACTGGATTAAATAAGATAAACGAAGTAGCAGCAAGCAAGACTGTATCATTCACCAGGAAATGGACTAAGGATGGTAAATGACCATGTATCGGTATCACACGTGACAGCAAGGTTCCCTACCCGGGACTCACATGGGTGAATATTCACACTTATACACTCTTAACAGGGGTACTCCGACATCGACAGCCTCGACCAGAGCCATACCGAGTCCAATTGAGCAGAGCTCTTTGACCCGCTCAGACACCGGACACCTTGACCTACTCATGCCCGTCGCTCCTACGGATCCATCACCGACACTTTCCCGAACAAGGGCCGCCCCTCGCGGAGAACTCAGACTGTCCCATACCAGAGCCGTGTCCCATACCAGAGCCGTGACCGGTACAATACGCTTGCCGGCGTGACACCAATACGGACACATAAGATATTCAGACAGATCAGTGATATAACCACTGAAACGAGGGCTACAACATATATTCATGGCTCCTCTTGAGCACATGATCCAATGGACTGAGAGCATAACTCCTCTCTCGGATATCAACATGAAAATGGTGCAAGGAATCACCACAACAGAAAATACATCAGCAAGATAGATACTAGAAGTAGGGAAACTACTTCTAGCAGGACTCAATTAGCAGGAAACAAAGGGATTAGCAAGGTAGCTACTTGCAGCAATCAACAGAGTAGTAACGCATCCACTTGCCTCGGTAACAAAGTCTTCATCCACGTCAATAATATTTGGATGATTGGATCCATCAACCGTGGTGGAATAACATGATTTGACCGCCTGCGTAGAACCAGCATCTCTCCATGACTCCATGGCGGGCATGGCCATCTCCTTCTTCGACCTCTTACTCTCTCGCGAGCTGGAGCTTTCTCTCTGGTCTCGCTGTGTTCTTGTGCCTACGATCGACGACGGTGCGGTGGGAGTATCTTACCAGCAGTAGCGCCGGCTATTGATAGGAGCTGCTCAGCGTTACTGGGCAAAATATCCTGCCGCTTAACCCTTCGAGCTGCTGGGGAAAAATATCTAGGTGTTGGCGTGCTGCTCCAATTAAACTCAGGCACGTGTCGTTCCACCACAGGCTGACTGCCATGCAGATGTCCACGTAAGCGTTTTGCAAGCCCTGACCTCTCCTGTGTTGCCAACACAGCTAGTACATGCCACGATGGTCTTGATTTCTTCAGCGTCCACTCTTTTGCCTTCAAGTGCACCGTTAGTACTACTAGCTAGTTAGCTCCAACGACATGCAAAGGCACCACCAGTTTGCATGCACAAAACAAGTCAGCCGATTAACTACTCTATTTTTCATGCAGCAGATTTTAACACTATAAATTAGCACAAACAAAAATAATTAGAAGCTAAATTTTAATTTACTCAGTTAATTAATATAGCCAAAATTTTGGGTTGTCACAGACTGTAGGTGTGGCAACTGAACCTGTGGTGCACGTACGCAGGCATAAATATCTCTTCCTGTTTCGGTGACACAAGCCACATTTTTTAAAGTGAATTCCACTAGTAGGAAAAGGCCTATCGCTGACGGACGGAAATGGCCTACCGCTGGCGGGCGGGCGCCCGCCAGCGATCATTACGCCAGTGGTAATAATTACCGCTAGCGGGCCGCCAGCAGTAAGGCTGGTTACCGCTGGCGGGCACAAGTTCCGCCCGCCAGCGTTATCTGCCACAGCGCTGGCTGGCAAGCGCCCGCCAGTGGTAAGCCACCACGGCCGCCAGCGGTACTAGTCGCTGGTTTGGGTTCTGTAAGCGCTGTCCGCCAGCGGTACGCTCTGTGTCCGCCAGCGGTATTGTTTTGTGGTATTATTATTTTTTTACAGAAAATCGTATTCCACAGTATATCGAATATAAATACAGTATATTCAGGTACAGGCGACCAAAATAACAATAATTCACATATAAATGACCAAATTGTGATACACAAATACATTAGTTCATTATCACATGCATTACAAACCATAGTAGTACGAAAATAAGTTGTCATACACAAATACATCACATAAAAGATAGAGAACCACAATGTTTAAGAGAGGGCGCGATGAAGTTGGTTTCGATCATCCGGTTGTTGTTGTTCTCTTTCATGGCTTCAAGTCTTTATCTCCGCCTCCTCGTGATACTCTCCCACTTCTTCATCTGTATACACAAAAGGCAAATAGAAATGTTAGCTAGGCAACTAAATTGTTCACATGTCGTGCAGAAATAAACAAAGTAGAGAAATAAACTAAGCCAACTCGAAAAATGCCTCATATAATAGATTGGACACACAAATTCAGGGATGGTGTGAGTGAGCCAGTATGATGCAGAAGATATGTTTTCTTGCATATTACAGGTCTCACTCACAACACCCCTGAATAACATAGTGTCACCTCATTTTAATCATCGGCATTGTAAAAGAATGAAGTATTATTGGAAGACTTAGAGAAAACAAGATTCAAAAAAATATTATGCCTCATACTTAGAATATTATTGGAAGCACACAAGGGAATCCTGATAACCTTGTTGAACCAAGTAGGAGGCACAGAACTTGTATGTGTGCATGATACAAGGTTCAACAAACTATCAGGATTCATATAGTGCGCCACATCATTTTAATCATCGGCATTGTAAAAGAATGAAGTATTATTGGAAGACTTAGAGAAAACAAGATTCAAAAAAATATTATGCCTCATACTTAGAATATTATTGGAAACACACAAGCAATCCTGATAGCTTTGTGGAACCAAGTAGGAGGCACACAACTTGTATGTGTGCATGATACAAGGTTCAACAAACTATCAGGATTCATATAGTGCGCCACATCATTTTAATCATCGGCATTGTAAAAGAATGAAGTATTATTGGAAGACTAGAGCTAGGCAATTTAAGAAAGATGGTGTAAACTAGAGCTAGGCAATTTAATTTAACAAGAGTACTAAATCGTCAACACACCTTCAGTTCTTGATCATCTTGGTCGGCTTTGACATTGGCTTCGGCGGGAACGGTTCAGAACCATTCAAAGAGTTGAATGGCCTGTAGTCACACTGTTGTGCTATGCGATTTTGTAGATCAACGTTAGATGGTGTTGCACCTTGGTAGTAGAACAACCCGGGTGGCGTGTCACGACAAACATCCCTGACGATTATTGCAGCAAACGACTTCTGGATTAGAGCAAACTCTTGCGTGATATCAGCATCAGTGGTTTTCGCCAGCTCCTTGCACCATTTATCCATAGCAACTGGAAATTCTAGTCTTCGGTGACTCCGTATGAACTGCTGCATTAGATAGATGACATACCAGGCGTCCGTCGGACTGCCATGCGCCTTCTTGATGCAGGTTAGATCCACTTTGTGGGTGAATGCCATCTTGCCTCTCTTATTATTAGTTCTTCTTAGGATGCCTTCATTTAGAAAGCAGTAACCGTTGAGAGCATCATCGAGAACACTACTGATGTGCTGTAGTCTTTCTTCTCATCACTACCCGCGTCGAGATAGATGGCAAACGACTCTTTAGGGTACAGAACGATGAGTGTGCCGTCTTGGTTACTGCACAAAACAATGAAAAGAGACCATCATTCTCACTTATGCAAAGTTAACGATGAAAATGTACGAATAGATGTTATGGCGGCAAGGTAATGACTTACTTGGGAAAGTAAGGCATGAGAAAGATGTTCTTGGTACTATTCGCCACGAAGATATCTTCGATGAACTTTGTCACGCGTCGTGAGTACCCGTAGTGGTGTTCACGAAGCAGTCGGACATGTAGTAGGGGTCGATTATCATGATGTCCGAGTTTTTATCATTAATGAGCTGGCGCGCCATACTTAGCACAAACAGGCGGACCATGGATCGGCTGAGTGCTTTCATGTGGTACATGTCAAATATGTCATCAAATCTCACAAAGAGCATGTCTCCGGGAGTTTCATGGAAAAAACCCATAAGCTTTGGTACCTTTGCTATGTAAAGCGGGTATACGTTACGTGATTCTCTGAGAAGTTTGTTCTCAGAATAAAGAACACTTTCATGTAGTATCTTCATGTCCCCAGACAAACAACAGGACCACTTCGGCGGCAGGATCGGTTTAGCCATCACATGAGTAGCATGCCAATCGGGGATGGTTATCCTGTCTTGAACTCGGCGATTTCAACTTAGATCCCGGCACTGGCTGGCTCATGGACTCATCAAGAGCATGTTGCTTCCTTTTTTCGACACCGCCTTCCTAGGCTGCTTAGCTATCGTCTGTTGAGCACATCATTGAGTGTGCCCTGGCTGAGAACGTCAGATGGAGCTTCAGGCGTTGGTTGAGAACTGAATAGACGCTTTGTGCAATTATGTTTCTCAGGGAGAGTAGGCACAGGACTATTCACCATCAGATCACGGTCAGGTTGATCAAGAGGACTGACGTTGTCCAAAAAATTGAGGTAGTCAATGGGGTCTTCATTAACATTGTCCTCTATCGCGGGCTCAGCTGGTGGAGTGGCCTTTTCTTGGCTTGGCGTCGACCCGGAAGGGTCCAAACGAATTAGTGATTTTGGCCATAGTAGGGGCCAAATCAAGCATTGCTCTAGGCTTAACTCGCTTTCGGCTTCGAGGGGTTGAGTTGGAGGATCCAAAAAACCACAACCCTGGAACACCCGAGCCAATGAAACCTTATAAAATTCATCAGAAATAGGCTGGTTGTGATGGATGCGGTTAAGTGGTTAATTAAATTACCGTGAGGGCGTTGAGCTCGTCTAATGGCGACGGACCGGGGACGGCCCCCGGCGTGCAAGAGATGGAAGGGCTGCTACGATCCGTGGTGCGCTGTACGGATCTGTCAGGATTAGGGTTGGCGGGTGGCGTTTGTTCGTATCTGTCAGGATTAGGGTTGGCGGGTGGAACATTGATGGAGTTGTTGCTAGCTATTATGCTGTTTGGTAAGCTGAGATTAGGGTTGGCGGGTGGAATGGGCCTAGGTCCTTTTTTCCCCCCCTCAAGCCAACTCCCAAACGACTCATACATGGTGGCCTGCATGGTCGGAAGGAGGGCAGCGATGGCCTTTGTCACTGCGCTGTCGATGGTGGCCTCCATGGAAACCGCCTTCCTATCATGACGCTCCTCCTTGGACTCGGGGTAGTAATGTGACCGTTTGCGACCGACTCCGGCCCCGATCACCCGGCCACGATGCAGCGGAAGTGTCACCTCCAAATTCTTTCTCTTGTTCATCACCCTGTGAAAAGAGGTGTCCCACGGGGCCTTCGTCACAGACGATGTGTCGCTTTGAGATTGAGCAAGTTGTCCTTCTTCCAGAATTTCCTTCTCAAGTTCCTTGACTGTCGCGTTCAAGAGAAGTTCCCCTTTATTCTTGGGATCTTCCCTGTAATGGGATCTGATATATCGTTTCGCCAACGGGTCTTTGATCTTGGCATATGGGTCTTCCCCTTTCCTTTCTCTGTCCTGCTTTGCCCAAACATCTTCCGCCCCCTTGTATCCATGACATCCGAGATTGTGGGGACCTAAATTCTTCCCATGCATCGTTTTCCCCCACAGGGATAGCGCCTTTGTTGAAGCTAGGCCTTGTTTATCCTGGAAAATGTTGTACTCTTCTTCAGAAATGGAGGGCCACTTGGCGTTGATCTTATCGTAATCATCACCATTAAGAATGGCCTTTCTCACTTCTGATCTCCAAGTTGAAAAGGCTTTGCTGAACTTGCCGAGGGCGTAGGTGTTTACGATATTCTTCTTGATATCATTGTCGTCGTACTCTTTCAGGAAAGAGTACGATGCGTGCAACTTGGAAATAAGGAGTGTGGCCACATGTGAGTTCTCTTTATCCCTTATGTTCTCCTGGTTGATGTTGTCGAAGTCCCGCACAATGCATCCCAAGGCTAAGCCGTACCCTTTTGCATATATTTTTGGCTGCGTAGGAATCCCATCTGAGTTCACCTCCGTAAATGTCAGTCGACCGCTAGGGAGCCTGTTTGGGCGCCTTGGCTTACGTTCACGCTGTGATCCGCCAGCAGATGTGGTCTCGTTGCCACCTTCTTCACCAGCAGATGTGGTCTCGTGGCCACCTCCGCCGCCAGCAGATGTGGTCTCGTGGCCACCTCCGCCGTCACCAGATGTGGTCTCGTCATCGTCGGCATCCAGCTCGGCATCGATTGACTTCCGAACCATCATCAAAAAAATTATCCTCCGGCTCCTTGTTGACTCCACCTCGAGAAGTCCCGGCCTCCATATTGTTAGCCATCTTCGCACACACAAAAAATCGTAGTTAGTAAAAATACACTATAAGAAAAAATTCACTTGGGTGGTGATGAAAAGTTTGCATATACCCATGAAACCATTTGAGACTTCAAATGACTTCAGTTACTCCATATGTCATAATTTTAGCAAGTCATGCCAAATTTCACGAAAAAATTCGACATGACCTTTGCTAAAATTATGGCATATGGAGCACCCGAATTTGCCGGAATGGAAATTAATCAACATTCCGGCAATCTCAAGGGTCTCTAGGGTACCTGCAAACATTTCATACATAGCCACAAGGCCGCAATCGCAGCCACCACCACAAGCACAACAAATTAATCACCATCACAAGACTGCGTTCACAGCCACCATCACCATTTTGAACTAAACAATCACCTAAAACTAATTTTGAACTTCACAAATTGGGCTAGACATTTTCACAAACACCTTGTGGGTGCTAGATACAAGAAGGGGAGGGTGCGGCTGAACCATGGGGCGGCGGGCTGAGCTGCGATGTAGGAGGAAACGGCGGTGCAGGGGCTGACGTAGGAGGTCATGGTGGTGCAGGGGTCGACGCGGGGCGCTCGGGGACGTGCACGACGGCGGCGTACGTGGGCGCGCTCGGGGACGTGCACGGTGGCAGCGGCTTGGCGCTCGATGGTGGCAGCAGAAAACGGAAGGAGGAGGTCCGGGGAGGGGCCGGCGCGAGAGGGGGGTCGTCGGCGGCGGAAAGGAGGGCGGTGGCGGCGTGGGGAATGGGGCGGCGCGGGAAGTTGGGGAGAGAGATTGGGGCGGCGCGGGAGAGGGGTTTGATTTGGGATTTGGGGGCCGCACGCGGTGAGAAGAGAGCGAAGGGGTGGGCTCGGGCATATAATTTTTGGGGCCACCTTACTGCTGGCGGACCGCAGCCTCGTCCGCCTGTGGTAAGGTTTTTTTTTTCTGTTTTTCTATTTTTTTCCTTTATCTTTTCAAAAAAAAAAATCATTTCCAAACACATTTGAAACACATGTGTGTATTTCAAATTTTTATAAATATCAGTTTTCTTTTTTTAAGTGGCAAAATTTTTTTGAGTAAAATTTGTTTCCCGGTCAATTGTTCCCGCCATTTTGTTCCCGCCCTTTTCCTCCCGCTGGCCTATATATCTCCCGCCTGTTTCTCCCGCCAATTCTTCTCATCTCGGCCTATAAAAACCCCTGCGCACTGAGGTTGGTAAGCATTCTAGTCCACTCACTCGAACATGTCGAGATTTCTATCAGATGGTAGTTTCCCGGGAGGAATGTCGGCACTACTTTTGAGGTTTACGGCCGAGTTCAAGGTAGACAATAAGGAGATCCCATTCGAGGATATTGTTAGTCATCCACCTCATCTCCGTGAGCTATCAGCGAAGCTAGTTAGGCATGGGTGACCATGTAGGAATTGGAAGGAAATAGAAAAAGAACTTCTGAGGCTGCATGCTAGGTGGCAGAAAAAGAACTTATGAGGCGCAATCTCGAAGCCGAGGCGAGCGTCAAGAGCGGCATACTCGACTTGATCGTAGCTCAATGGAACGTTCTCCCATCCGCAAATCCGGAGTTCTTCTTCGTCGTCGTCGTCCTTGCCCTTCTTCTTGTCCTTCTTCTTGTTGTTGTTGTTCTTCTTCTCTAGTTTTGTCCCAATGATAGCATTGGAGAGAGCAACGAGACTCGGAGTAGGATTGCCGGTTGGGTTCCGCCTATCCCTCTGGAGGTCGACCGCGGATGGAATTTCAATTCCGTAGTAGCACAGCATCCGCAAGTCATTGTGGATAGCCACGCCGTAGAACTTGATGGTCTTGTCACCTAAGAAATCAACGAGGACCTGCGGCACCCCATCAGCCTTGCAGATCTGGAAGACAAGAGTCTCGGACGCCACCGAGAGTTGAAGGACGGCGGCGCGCTGCCTTTTCTCGTATGGAAGATCCCTTTGTCGACCCGGGAGAGGGTAGGTGAACTCGCAGTCGAGTCCAACGCACTTGATCGGTGCGGCGTCGAGAAAGAACTTCTTCACGTCGCGGGTCCACCTCTCCACGCGTGATGCACGGAGGGTGACCCATACCTTGAAGTGCATATCTTCTTTGGTCAAGTAGTACAACCGAGACGGAGGAACGCGCGCGAGTCGTGGCTCCATTGGAATAGAAGAGAGGGCTCGAGAGAGAGCTTTTGCAAGGATTAGAGAGAGATTGTGTGTGCTTAAGGCCATGAGATTAGTGGCCTTTTATATAGGGTGGAGAGGGAGGCCGGCGGCCGGGCAGCAATCAAAACGGCGGCGGGCTGATCATCTTCCAATGCACAATTAAAATGGCGGCTGATCATCTTCCAAAGCATATGCACAACAATCAAAACGGTGGCTGCTGATCAACTTCCAATGCATAATCAAAACGGCGGCGGGTTGATCATCTTCCAATGCACAATTAAAATGGCCGGCGGGCTGATCATCTTCCAAAGCACAATCAAAACGGTGGCTGCTGAACTTCCAAAGCGACGGTTACGTATTTGCTAGTTTTTGGGCTCAGCCGAGGCAACTACCGCTGGCGGGCACTATATAGCGTCCGCCAGTGGTACGTTTAGTACCGCTGGCGGGCACGGATTCTGCCCGCCAGCGGTAGTTTATCCCACCTCCTCGCAAATTCCTGCTACTACCGCTGGCGGGCATAGTGGGCGTCCGCCAGCGGTACGTGCAAAACCAGTGGCGGGCTCCGAAACTAGCCCGCCAGCGGTAGTAACGCTGGCGGACGGAAATGACGTCCGCCAGCGGTAGGCTGGTGGCTATAAGACTTTTCCTACTAGTGTTCTACCTTTTACCCTCTAGTTATACATTTGTGAAACTAATTACCCAAAATCCTCTCAATTACTCATTTAAAACACTTTGGACCCTCTTTTTTTTAATGCATTTCCGTTGACAGATCTGTAAGTTGATGACCGAGACTATCACGATAACTACAATGAGTTGAATAAATGGTGAAGAGAAGGCTCGAAGTTATCTTTGATGATGCCCTCCAAACTTTACATATTTTGACGCACCACATATTCCTAAAATGCTGGTCTATTATACAAAACATGCGGAATGCTAAAATGGGGTAAAATCATATTCAAAATTTTATATATGATCTATTTTCTGATTTTGTTTCACTAAATTGGGTAATAAGTGTCACAAATGTACTACCGTGGGGTAAAAAGTGGAATTGACTCTTCTTCTTATTTGACATCTTATTATGGATTGGAGGTAGTATATATTTGATGATGTCTTGTGAGTACAGATATCTTACTCCTTGGCTCCAATGCTCTCTCCACTTTTTTTTTTTTTAAGTCAGATTTCTAAGTTCCAAAAAAATCTGAAAATAATTCTACATGTTGTCAATGATATATCCCACAAACGTGCAAAATCTCGATTTGAAATACTTTCTATTCGGATCTTTACAAAAATGAAAAATGTGGGGTCTAAATGTACACACTTTCATATCTCCAAAATACACAACATCTGTCAAAATATAAAGTTTTTCAAATCAAGATTTAGCATGTTTGTGGGATACATCATTGGCAATATGCAGTTTAAAAAAAAATTATAAATATAATTTTATTTTTATTTTTTAAGTAGAGAGAGCACTGCAACTCAGGAGGCAAAAGTTTGTTCCGATGTCTTGTTGACTACAAGCCACATTTCTTCTTCTTATTTGACAACTTTAAATGTATTTATTCGTTCGTAGTTGCACCTACATCAGACACCAAACCACTTCAAAACCTTGTTATGGTGAACCTTGACGCCTCCTTCGATGAAGATTCACTACGGGTGTGTTTGGTAGCCCGTATGGGCTTTCTCACCTCATACACCGGGTACAGCTGTGTTTTAATTGTTGTGTTTGGTAGCCCGCACGAGGTAAGCTGTGCTGATTGGAGACCTTGTTTGGTAGCCTGTATGGGTTGAGCCATGCCAGACAGAAAATAAAACGCAATCAGGTCCCTGGCAGAAAAATAAAACGCAATCAGGTCCCCGCCGCCATTGACCACCTGCGTCCCTGCCAGAAATCGACGAGTTTGGCGTCGGAGAAGGTCCGGCGCACCTCAGCACCAGCGCCGGTGTGGACGGGCCCGCCTCCACCTTCTCCTCGGCCGCCAGCACTGGCGCGCGGCGCGCACGGGCTCGCGCGCGACGCGGACGGGAACGTCGGGAGGCGCTTGGTGCTGGACGCAACGCGGCAGCGCTAGGCGCCGTCGAGGCGTGGCGTGGTACTCTGGGTTGGCGCTGGGCGGCGGGGCAGAGCGACGCGACGATGGGCGACGAACTGGCGACGAGAGCAAGGGAGAGAGAGCGCCATGCGGGGGGAAATGAGGGAAGTTTTCGGTGGGGGTGGGCGACACACAGCTCGGGTGGGGCCCACGCATGGGATTTTCGGTATGAGCTCGGCCCGGCTGAGTTGAGAAGCTCGATCTGAGCTTCTCAACAGGGCAGGGCTGAGGCCACTTTTCGCATGAGGTGAGCACTGCCCAACATATAGCCGACCTTTACTGCCAAACAGCAAAATGTGGGGCGAGTAGAGATTTTCTCGGTTGGCCCGACCTACCAAACACGCCCTACAAGGAACGATGGGAGTTGTGATCTGGGTAGCAAAGGAAACTCTATAGCTAACAAACTAGACCTGGTTCAGGATGCTTTGTCTGCTGGAGCCCAAGCTCTGAAACAAGGTGCCAAGCTCTGAATCCTAACTCTGTCCTTGTTGCCCGTGAGATAGAGAGAGAGAGAGGAGTGTGTTCCACTGTAAGAAATGGTTTGCCTCATTTTTCTACTTAGTATTCCTCCCTTTAAATAGGGGCTATGCAGCCGGGCTGCCTAAGTCAACTATCCTGTCACATCACAGTGATGTGATCGGTCTTACCCATACCCTGTCTACCATGACGCGCTACTGCATCACTGACACTGGCAACACTGTAGGTGACGTCTAGCACGTCCTAGCTACCTACTCTGTACTTGATGCTGACGCATCACTTCATGACACTGGCTACAGGACAAAAGCCCTCGCACCAGAGGAACCTGGCAACTACTTCGAGTCGGGACAGGCCCCGGAGTCGAACACTTCCTCGACTTGGGACAGACCCCGAAGTCGGCATCTCTAACTTATCGACTCCTCCTCCACACTCGAAGGGATCGTCGACTGGACACACAAGCCTATTTCCAACAATCACTCCCTAGGCTTGAGTTCCGGAGACACCTCCACCATGCCGATCCTTGTGCGCAGCTCCGCCAGGCGGACTCGTCCAAGTGGCTTGGTCAGCATGTCCGCGAGTTGGTGTTCGGTGGGCACGAACTCCAGCTCGACCTTCTTCGCCTCCATGCAGTCTCGAATGAAGTGGTACTTCAGGTCGATGCGCTTTGATCGCTCATGGAAGACGGGATTCTTGGCGAGCGCGATAGCCGATTTGTTGTCGACCTTGAGCACCACGTGTTCTGCTTCGCCGTTGCTGAACTCGGACAGCAACCGAGCCAGCCAGATCCCCTGGCAAGCAGCTGTGGCAGCCGCCACATACTCCGACTCGCAGCTCGACAGAGCCACGACCTTCTGCTTGAGTGACTGCCAGGTCACTGGGCTGCTCCTGAGGAAGTACAGGGTGCCCGACGTACTCTTGCGCGAGTCGAAGTCGCCCGCCAGGTCGCTGTCGCTGTAGCCGACCAGGCGCAGTGTACCTGCATTCCTCCCATACCTACGTCCGAGACGCGGAGTCCCGGCGATGTAGCGTAGGATGTGCTTCACGGCCGCGAGGTGCTCCAGAGTTGGAGCCTCCATGAACCGCGATACGAACCCGACTGCAAAGGTCAGGTCCGGCCTCGTGTGCACCAAGTACCGGAGGCTCCCGACTATGCTCCGGTACTCGGTAGCATCTGTCGCGGGTGCCGTGCTGCACTTGGACAGCTTGAAGCACGGCTCCATGGGTGCGTGGATGGGGTTGCACCCCCCCCCCCCCCATCCTCGCCTTCTCCAACAGCTTCAGGGCATAGGCACCCTGCGAGATATCGATCCCGCTGGGTCCTTGTCGAACCTCAATGCCGAGGTAGTAGCTCAGCAACCCAAAGTCGGACATCTGGAATAGGCTCCGCATCTGCAGCTTGAATCTGTCGATGTCGCTGGAATCCGAGCCCGTGATCACCAAGTCGTCGACGTAGACACCGACTAAGAGCCGGCTCAGAGTCGCTCCTCGCGCGTACATGCCATGCTCTGACTCGCACCTTGCAAACCCGAGCTTGACGAGGCATGCATCGAGCTTGGTGTTCCATGCCCTTGGCGCCTGCTTGAGGCCGTAGAGCGCCTTGTCGAGTCGAAGCATCAGGTGCTCCTTCCCCTTTGCAGCGAAGCCAGTTGGCTGCTGCACATAGCCCTTCGCCACCAGGCGAGCCTTGTGCTTAAGGACTGGGCCGTGCGCATCCTTCTTCACCTTGTACACCCACTTCAGGCCGATCGCGCGGTGACCTAGTGGTAAGGTGGCCAGCCTCCAAGTCGAGTTGGACTCGATGGCCTCCAGCTCCTCCTGCATTGCCTGCCTCCAGCTGGCATGCGCCTTCGCCTCATCGAACGAGCCTGGCTCTTTGGAGGCGAGATAGTGGAGCTCCTCATCTGGTTCAAGGGCCGAACCTGCCTCGAACACGTTCTGCAGCGTACGGAACCGGTGCTCGAAGCTCATGTCGTCTTCTGCATCGAGCATACCTGAGTACCTCGATGGCGGCGTGACGAACTTGACGCCAGGGACAGCCGGAGTCGAAGACTCGGCTGTCGGGTGCTCCGGTGTTGTTGGAGAACCAGCTGGGGATGCACTCCCGACTCCTGGAGTGGGCGAGTCTGGAGCCGGCGAGTCGGGTGCAGGACCCGCACTCCCGTCTCCCGGAGTTGGCTGCGGCTCGAACACCATGTGCTCGACCGCGAAGGTGTCGACTCTGAAGGTGTTCACCGGAGCGTCCGGTGAACTCCAGTCCCAGCGCGCGTTCTCGTCGAACACGGCATCTCGCGTGATGGTCACGCGGTTAGTCACTGGGTCATAGGCCCGATAACCATTCGTCCCAGGTTGTTACACGACGAAGATCATCGGCCTGCTCCGGTCGTCGAGCTTCTTCAGCCCGGGGCACGTCTCTCTGACATGCACCACGCACCCGAACGTGCGCTGGAAGCTCACATTCGGCTTATGGCCATGCCAGACCTCGAACGGCGTCTTGCCGTCCACGCTCTTGGTGGGTGACCTGTTCAAGATGAACACGGCCGTTGTCACCGCCTCACCCCCAGAATTCTCCGGGTACCTTCTTGGCCTTCAGCAGACTGCGGGCCATGCCCACAATCGTCTGGTTGCGTCGCTCCACGACGCCGTTCTGCTGCGGGGAGTACGGAGCCGTCAGGTGACGCTCCACTCCGAGCTCAGCGCAGTATGCTGTGAAGGACCCGGAGGTGAATTCGCCTCCGCGATCTGTGCGCAGCGTGCGCAGCTTGCAGCCAGAATCCGACTCGACTCCCGCCTGAAGTCGAATGATGGCGGCAGCGGCCTCTTCCTTCGTTGAGAGAAGGGCGAGCCACATGTACCGCGACAGGTCGTCCACCAGCAGGAGGAAGTACCTCTTCCCGCTCGGTGTGGCCGGGGTGATCGGCCCGCAGAGGTCGCCGTGGACCAACTCGAGTCGCTCCTTCGCCCGGCACTTCGCTTGCTTTGCGAATGGGGCTCGCCTCTGCTTCCTTGCTAGGCAGGCGTCGCAGAGCTGGTTCACATGCTCCACCAGAGGGAGGCCACGCACCATCTCGCCCTTCTCCAGTCGGCGCAAGCTGTCGAAGTTGAGGTGCCCAAACCGCACATGCCAAGTCCACGCCGGGTCGTCGCCAATGCCCACGACTAGGCACACCGGCTGCGTGACTCGCGCGTGCAGCTTGTACATCCGGTTCGGCTCTCGCCTAACCTTGATCAGGAGTTGCCGCTCCCTATCACGCACCCGGAGGATCCCATCCTCGATCAGCACCTGGCAGCCGTTCTCGTCGAACTGGCCCAGGCTGATGATCTGCGTGTTCAGCCGGGGTATGTAGTACACCCCGGTGACGGCCCGATGCTCGCCTGACTTGCAGACGAAGAGCACCGTCCCCTGCCCGCAGATATCGACTCATGAGCCGTCACCGAACTTGACAGTCCCGGTGACGCTTGTGTCGAGTTCCGCGAATGCGGCGCGGTCACCAGTCATGTGATTGGTGGCGCCCGAGTCGAGGTACCAGACGCCCTTCTTAGCTTCCCCCTCTTGCGCCAGGTTGACCTGCGCCTTCTCCTCTAGCATGAGGAGGACCGGCTCCTTGCGAGTCGGGTCGGCCAGCTCCTTCCGAGCTGCCGCGGTTGACTCCTCTCGAGTCACCGCAGTCGAGTGCTCTCCACTCGACGAGGCTGTCGGGTCCACACTCCCGGCTGCTGGAGCCGGGTGGCCAACTCCTCCCGAGTCGCCATGGTCAGCTCCTTCTGAGCCAACGCTGTCGAGTCCTCCTGACTCGATGATTCTGTCGGGTCCTTGCGACCCAACACGGCCGACTCCTCTCGAGTCGCCGAGCCCAGCTCCTCCCGAGCTGGGGTAGTCGAGTCCTCGCGACCCGACGATGTTGTCGACTCCTCCCGAGTCGACGAGCCCAACTCCTGATCTGGGGCAGTCGAGTCCTTGCGACCCGACGATGTTGTCGACTCCTCTCGAGTCGACGTGTCCCACTCCGCGACCCACTGGATCGACGCGAGTTCCTTCGGAGGAGTCGACGATCCCTCCGACTCCGCCACCGGTCGAGTCGCTGACTCTGCCACCGGTCGAGACAAGGGTGCCGCCTCCGAGGTGCTCGACTCCGCCTGGCGAGTCGAAGCAGGGAGCTGTGGGGCAGACGCGATGGTGCAGGTCTCCATCATGAGGAGTGCGTTGTCGTCTTCGTCGTCTCCGCCACGGACGAGGTGTGCTTCCGCAACCTCTGCGCGCACGAGGTGTGCTTCCTCGCGCTTCTTCTTGCGGCAGTCCCGCGCCCAATGGCCGGCGACTCCGCAGTAGCGGCACGTGTCTTTCTACGCGCCGCGGTTCCCGGCTCCGCGAGCCGAGCTGCCCCTGCCGCGACTGCGTGGCTTGCCGCCGCCGTGTCCGGCCTGGCTGGAGGATCCACCTCCGTCCTGCCTGCTTGGCCTCCGGCTTCTCCGCCTCATGTCGCTCCTCGGCCGTTTTGAGGCGGCCGATGAGCTCCTCCATGGGGAGCTTGTCGAGGTCGAGCAGAGTCTCGATAGAGCATGCCATCTGCGAGAATCTTGTGGGAATGACCGAGAGAAACTTACGGATAGTGTCCGGTTCGGTGATGGTGACGCCGAGCACCCCAAGCTGCGACGACAGCCGCATGGCGAAGTCGTCGATATTCTCGTTGTCGCCGAACTTGATGGCCTCGTACTGCTTCTTGAGCGCCGTCGCCTTCGCCTCCCGGACACGGGTGTCTCCGACCCGCATCGTCTTGATCGCCTCCCACGCCTCCTTGGTCGTCTTCTTCGACGCCAGTGTGGAGATCATCTTCGGCCGGACGGCGAACAACACATACTCCAGCGCTGCCCGGTCCGTCTCGCGCTCCTCCGTGCCATCGTGCACGGCGGCCCAAACACGGCATGCCTCAAGCTTCACCTGCATGAGCAACGCCCAGTCCGCGTAGTTTGACCGCGTGAGCAGCGGCCACGAACTACCGGCCTCCCGCACAACCCGCTGAACTACCAGCGTGCTAGCGGCCTCCTTCACCTCCGCCGGCATGAGCGCCTTTCCCTCGCCCATCTCCGGTGAGATCTCTCAAGAACTCAGGCTCTGATACCAATTGTTGCCCGTGAGATAGAGAGAGAGAGGGGAGTGTGTTCCACTGTAAGAAATGGTTTGCCTCATTTTTCTACTTAGTATTCCTCCCTTTAAATAAGGGCTATGCAGCCGGGCTGCCTAAGTCAACTATCCTGTCACATCACAGTGATGTGACCGGTCATACCCATACCCTGTCTACCATGACGCGCTACTGCATCACTGACACTGGCAACACTGTAGGTGACGTCTAGCACGTCCTAGCTACCTACTCTGTACTTGATGCTAACACATCACTTCAGGACACTGGCTACAGGACAAAAGACCTCGCACCAGAGGAACCTGGCAACTACTTCGACTCGGACAGGCCCTGGAGTCGAACACTTCCTCGACTTGGGACAGACCCCGAAGTCGGTACTCTCTAACTTATCGACTCCTCCTCCACACTCGAAGGGATCGTCGACTGGACACACAAGCCTATTTCCAACAGTACTTGGGTTGCAAATTGCAACAGAGTGATCTCAACTCTCAAGTTCTCCCTGGGTTCGATTGGATGGAGTCGCAACAGACGGTTTTCGATGTTTGTCAAGACTTGTCAAGTGAATTCCTAAACATTTAGTTCAAACATGTTTTTAGATGAGCAAACTCGGTAGCTCATGAGTTAGCTAGGCTGGCTCCTGGCTAGGGGACCAGATTAAAATGTCTGCCTAGATAATCTCCCGCAGTAGCCATATTTCTTGTTAAATATCAGAGAACACCTATCTCAGATGTTTACTGCATGCCCTACCCAGATCACATTGTGCGGTCCTCTCAAAAACTCAAAACTCGCGGCACTGGAGATCACGTACGAGCAAGCAGGCTGGGACGCTGCGCTGTGGCGATAACGAGCTCGTAAACATGGTTGCGTGGAGGGTGCAGATTTGGTCGTTGGTGCCGGTGTTGAACGAGCAGTGGCGTCTGCCTACCGTTTGCTCCATCCATCCGGTAATATTGGATTTTCTTACATTTTAAGTGTAATTTCTTTGCTTTTACATGTTATCTTGCTTTAAATATTGTTGACGTGCAAAACAACTACAAAAACACTTGTAATTGTATATGATTTTTTAAAAAAGGTTATTTTTTGTCTAACTAAATAAATCATGTTAAAATCACATACTTTTTAAAGCTCACGTGTCTAGATCATCATAGAATTCAAAGTCAAACTCAAAATCACCGTTTGAAAACTTCATATGGCATGCCCACCTCTAAGTGTAACGAGCAGAAGGTCCACCACTATGCCAAACAGAGACCAGGTTGACCAAATTTCAAGTTTCACATAGTAAAACTATAATTGCATATAATTTTCCAAAGGCACAACTACCCAATTTGTATAGGATAAAGAATCGTCGACCTACAGTTAAATTTATTTGCTGGCTACAGGTAGAAGGTCCCATTGACTCTAGTTTTGTTACATATCGTTTCCATTAATTAAAATTTCACTTGGTGTGAAATTTTTTATCACTCTCTTTTTTCGCTGTGGAATATTTTCTATCACTCGAAATCACGACATTTAAAACATACACGAAATAATCATATTCTACATTTCGTATTCATACAAGAAGAAGGTCTTTCTGTATATATTTATACTAGTTAATTACCCGTGCGTTGCAACGGGATATAAATATTCTATTGATTTCACACTAATCATGCTAAGTATGTAATTTTACATTCTCATGTGCATCAAACATCATTGACAAATGACAAGTCATAATATCATTTCACATCGTGTTTTTTGAGATGCGTCAAGTTTCTTGATTGCATCATAAAAAATATGTCAATGCCTTGCTATGGGGTTATCTTACGTTGTGAAGAATTCTATCACTGAAATCTTTTTTTCTTACCGGAACACAGAGTTATTGACGGGACAGAACTACCATCAATAATTCTTTCTCAAGTCATGCTGACATTTCTTTTTTTAGGGTTATTGCTCACTCTTCTTCCCCTTTGCCATGTACCCAACCTCGTGGAGGTAGTGGGACATCTGTGTGGTCTTCAATCTTCGTCTCTCCAACTATGATCAGCAGAAGTAAATCTGTTTGAAAATACATGGTTATATTGGTCTTCCTCAAGCAAGGTTCTTCATCACAAGCAGCGATCCATTTATTTGCAAGAAAGTAATAATATGTAAAGATTGTACTTGGGAAAGACAATGCATAAAATAGTATCCAGATCAATTAAAGCGTCTTTCTGCACAGACTTGTATATATCTTCTAACTACGTACTTCTCCTGAAAACAATTTCTTTCAGTCTATTGGTTTTAAGTTCTGTTAACCTCTCGACTTCAGTTTCCATCTGCATGAGAAATTAACATCCCACGGTTTAAACAAAAATGTTAAGGTAAACAACGATATATTAAAGAAAAATCAAAAGGCAAATGTCTCCATTGTGTCTCTCGTCTATCGGGATGTCTTCTTAAAAAAGAGCAAATTTGCCAGTTGCGTAGTTCATACAAGGATAGGATGCACGTTGTTGGTGTTCTCCAAGCTTAAATGAATTAGCAATTTAGCCAAGTGTCTAGCAGATGTCAGCAAGAATAATACATGATGGGTCTATTTTTTGCTGGATGCTAACCATACAGGACCAGGAAAATCTTCTCAGCCCTGATAGTTCAGCTAAAGTGTCTAGCAGATGTCACGCATGTTCTTTCTATTGAAACAGAATGACGGGTAGTGGCACTCGATTCCCGATGAAACTCTTTTGTTTTTCAACTGCCAAAACCCGCACTCCTTCTCATCCTTGCCCATCATGGACTCATGTGTTCTTCTGGAAGCTCAAGAACCTGCGCAAGGACTTCTGCAAGCTCTCGTCTAGAATCCTGCAGAAAACAATGAGAAAGGTTAAAAGAAAATTTTAAGCAATGAAGTTTAGCAGTCATCTAAGTACACATAGTGAACAGCATAGGGGAAATGGTCACCAGAGGAACACACGGAAAAATGAAATATCAAAATGGTCATCTAAGTACTCTAATCTTCTGCGGCAATTAGATTTTTTTGCTAATTTTGAGTAAACTCTCTCGGAAGGATGAGACCTTCTAGATCAAAATGGTTTAACTTAATTCCATGTCGCTCAACAAATTCCAATATAAATGAGATTAAACATACATCTGCAACAACCAACATATATCTACTTCGGTTAATCAGTGTGCCTCAACTATCTACCTTAGTGCAATTTTTAAATTCAAAAGGGAGCCATATGTTTGGCACTCCTCTCCTCCAACCCTTGGGTCAATATGCATATAATATTTTAACGAGAGGCTAATCCAAATGGAGCAAATCACTGCCACGCCGATAACTCTTATTGACCTATTGACTATACTATTAACAATCTTTATTAGCCATAACATTTGTTGTAGATTTATACTGCTTCACAATTACCAGCATAAGTTTGAAGCTGCAAGTTGAACAATGGAACTAAACCTGGTAGGAGATAAGCCACCACCAGAGCATCTTATCTTAAGTGATCCAAGTCTTTCTCTTGCAAAGGTGGAAACGACTGATAAATTCTAGCATGTAACCATTCAAAGTTTTCAATGATGTTAAATTCTAAACCAGCAACGATTGACGCTCATCCACTATTTTCATTACAAGTGCTCTGCAAGATATGTGTATAAACTTTACATGGAGATATGGCAACTACATCAAGCTAGAAAACATGTCAACTGACTTGTGGAGATAGTTCCACTTACGTATCTTAGGCTTTTGTCAGGTGACAACCAAGTTACAAGCAACCCACGAATCAAGTCCTTCAGTTTGTTGGAGCAAGCCTTTCAGCAACAACATGAGCAGAAGCAGCTCTCACTTCATCTATCAGTAAAGCGTCAGAAAATTAGTAAAGTAGCAGGTTCGAGTGTCTATGTACCAAAGGAATCAACATTGTAGTTCCCAGTAAAGAATGAGTCATCAGAAGTTCAGAACAGAATCATGTTTACCAATACATACCAGAGCAAGAGTTATCGTTCCTATTCCTGTTGTACTCTATTCTTCCTTCCTTTCGAAGCGGAAGAGCAAGAGTTTAGTACATGGAAAAACATCCTTCCTATTCCTATTGACTCCATTCTTCCTTCGTCGCTGCATCCTTCCCACGTCCGTATGGTCGTAACCACTGAAACTTGAGATGAGAAATTAGGTGCTACATTTGCAAGTGCACTGTCCACTAAATAACTTGGCAATATAATAAACTGCTAGCTCCCATAGAGGAAACAAATTTGATTGAATATTGAAGAAAGTGGATTTATAGCAGAGACAATACATCTAATCTGAGAATGGGTGGTTTCACATCTTACAGGCATGCTTTTTATCAAGCAAGTTGCGTTCTAAAAAGCAAAAGGACAAATCTATAATTGGGTAACAAATGATTACCTAACAACTTTTGCCTGGAGGAAAGGGGAGAGGAGAGGTCAGCACGCGGCAGCACGGTGCTTGCACCGTATGCCGGATACTCGTCGCCCCTCTCCTCTGTTCAGTTCTGGGGGGATGGAGCTACATGGGATGAAAATATTTATCACATGTAGGATGCAGAAAACCATGTCAATGAAAATATTCATCATTTATTTTGTACCCACCTTTAATCATTTAGTCATGAAAAGGTAAAAGCTTGCGGTTGCAGTACGGAAAAGGTGCTAACAAAATGGTGTACCCCTGAACTGGACAGGGGCATTGTTCCAATGTCCAGCAGAAGTTAATTCAGTCATAGCTGACTAAAACCGAATTCTATTTTAGCAGAAACTAACCTACAAAGTGGCAAATATATTTGCTACAACAACAATCATTAAGTGACATACATGATTAATATGCAGACAAGGGGAAATAAGTGATTGAACTTACAAAAATTACATGGTGGAAGTTGTGGAAAATACACAATGGATGAAGCAAAACATGCATAATGCGTTGATGGTTTCGTGGTACAACCCATTATCTCAAATTTGCTGATAGAGTAGTTCTCTTAAATCAAGTGGTTCCTCCAGGCTCCTGCCATGAAACGCAAGATTGTATAAGAGGGAAACATCTCAGATTCTATGCATGGGAAACATTCGAGAAGAAAGGGCAAAGGAGATGAGCTATAAATGTACAAACTGAATTACATATGTGGGAGTCAGCATGCAATCATTCAATTAAACTTACTTGCTATTGTGGTGTGCGTCCAGCCGGCCGACCAAGAATTATATATAGGTCATAGAATATATTCCTATCTGCAACCTCTCTTGACTTCCTTGCAACACCTTGTCCGCATAAGACCAAGGCAGCCCTAGGATGACAAACTGTTATTGCCAATGGCAGTTCAAGTAGTACATGAATCTGGATTTGGCAACTTATGAAATTACCAATCCTAATGCATACGAAGGATTGAGGCATGCACTCAGACATGGACATGTACCTCTCACAACACCACCAGGCGTACCAGCAGACCTGATGTAGGACAGATGTTGATGACGTACCATACATGCAGACCTGATGGCTGAGATGGGGAGGCTGCGTCGCCGAAACCCAAACCCATGTGCCGCTGCGATCTTGTCGGACACTGCTGGGAAACATGGAGGAGGGCGCCCACATCCGGCTTGTCCCGACGGAGTGCCCTCGACGCCAGTGGAGAAGATCAGACGATACTTGAGCATGGCTTCGCTGGACCTCGGGCTGCCATGAGTGAGGTGTGCTCTCGACGGGTCGCGCGTGGAAGAAAACGGCGAGCTCGGCCGGCGTGAGAGGATGACGAAGCGAGCTCGCATGTCCGAGCGAGGAGGACGCCGGCGACCTCGGGTCATGTGCGTGGAGGAGGGCGATATCTATTGGGGGCTCGCCTGTCCGCGCAAACATGGCCGGCGAGAGGGATTTGGGGCGGAGGAGACCGGGCCGTGGCGGCGCTGGGAGAGGGAGAGGGATCGGGAGGGGATGAGGTGAGGGTGGTGGTGCGGGATTGATTGCCCAGAATTGTTGTCGCTCGTCCTTGCCCCCTGATTCCGCTAGTCCATGCTGGTGTGGTGGACGTACGAAATCAGCATTAATTGATTGTAAAGGAGAACGCTCGTGGTTGTGTGCGGTAGGACGGACGAAAAAATAGGACGAAGGATTTGACGTACGAGAGGAACAAAACTCTTCTTTTAGATAGGAGAGATATGTAGGGATACTACTACTCGTTTATGAAGTGTTTCCGGTCATACACATATGAGTTTTATTTATTCATTTTTACCTGAAAGAAAAAGGAAAGAAAGACTTTCTTTCCTTTGGCAGCCCAAGGCAGCACGGAGCACACTCCGGATTCTCCACGAGGGTTCGCGGCGGCTGGCTCCTCTTCCGCCGCCGCCACCGCCACCGACGTCCAGCTCCCGTTGTCCACTCCTCCACGCCAATGGCAACCTCCACTGCGAGTCGTCGGAGTGAGACGCATCTGACGGACATCCCCGACCACCTCGTCGCGGAGATCTTCCTCCGGCTGCCCGACGCGGAAGACCTCGCGCGCGCCGCCGCCGCCTGCGTCTCCTTCCGCCGGCTCGTCGCCGAAAAATCCTTCCTCCGCCGCTTCCGTCGGCTCCACGCCCCGCCACTCCTCGGCCTCCTCGACAGCGACGACGGGTTCCACCCCGCCGTCCCGCCTCACCCCTCCGCGCCGGCCGGCCGCGCGCTCTCCCTCGCCGCCGACTTCACCTTCTCCTTCCTCCCCTCCCACTGCCGCTGGGCTGTCCAGGATGTCCGCGACGGGCGCGTCCTCCTCGACCGTGAAACCGATGAGGACGACGACGAGTTGTTCCCGGCATTCACGGAGCTCGTGGTGTGCGACCCCTTGCACCGCCGGTACATCCTGCTCCCCCCGCTGCCCGACGATCTAGCCGCTTTGGTGGAGGACCCGGTCTCCATATATTTGGGGCGCAGGTGCGAGCCCATCCTCATTCCCCCCAGCGAGGAGGACGCAGAAGAGACGGCGTCAGGGTGATATGGTTTGCACGCTGCAAAATCAAGCTATACATCTTCGTCTTCTCTTCAAGCACGGAGAATGGCGCGCCGCTGCATGCCAGAGCTTTAGGGATTTGCTCCTTGCCAAGGGCGAGTCGACCATGACAAAGTCGACCATGATGACGCTGATGCACCCATTGTTTTTCGGGAGCCAATTTGCTTGTGGCTGCGTTTACTGGGAGTTGGTGGTGAATGAAATCAAGAATCATTTGCTTGTTCTCGACACCCGGACGATGGAGTTCTCAATAGCTGACCCCCTACCCAAAGGGTGGAACACGGTAGGTCTAGGCATTGTCGAAGCAGGGGAAGACAAGCTTGGAATGTTCAGCGTCGTTCGTGAAACTCCAGAGGAGGACCTTCGTTATATCATTGGGGGAAGCAGAGGTTTGAGTTCTACCCAGTGCCAGTGGCAGGTGGAGAAGACAATCTCACTACATTCTGAGTACCAGTATTGTATCGAAACTGCAACGGGAAAGTACCTTCTCCTAGCAAGGAGAGAACCCCGACCACGGACAGACTTTACGCTTGAAGATTCAGACATTGAATATTTCTCACTGGACATCCGGACATTGCAGCTTCAGGTTTGGGGTAAACCTAACTCGTCTGACACATCAACGACACACTTATATACCAACTTCCCACCATCTTTGTTGTCTTCGCCAACAGTATGAAGTGGTAAAATTTTATTGCATCCTAATTGTTTCTCTGAACAGTTTATTGCATCCTGCTTAGCTGCTTCCATTCATTGTACCTCTCTTATTTCTAATGCTTGACAACCTTTTGTTGCAATTGGACCAGTTTTACACGATTTAGTAGTGCTCATTTTTCTGATTTAGTAGTGCTCATTTTTCTGGCCCTGTTTGGAGAGCTAATCAAACTCAGGAACATAATTGTGATTCATTGTCGTGTTTATATACCATTGGTCGTTTTTAAGATAACCAGACAAGAGAAAATAACTGTGACATAGCTTATGCCATGCTTACTAATGTTATCTAAGGCAGTAAGGCCTCATGAATTTGCAAAATCACAAGAGTTGTTTTTGTGGAATAGTTTTATGGTCAAGGTATTGTAGAAGAAATACAAGTATATATCCAGTTTATGCTCAGTACTCTGGTTATATACTGCAACTTACAGGATTTAAAGATAACCAGACAAAAGAAAATAACTGCGACATAGCTTGTGCATCGCCTATTATTATTATCTTAGGCCTGCACTTTACAACATAATACTTACAGATTTTTAGATAAACAGACCAAAAAGAAAACAACTGTGACATAGCTTATGCATCGCCTGCACTATTTCTTGGAAATAATGCGACCTAGTATTTTTGTGATTATACGAGTCCCACAATAATAGTGGATGCATGAGCTACGTGAAAGATCTTCTCTCTTGTCTGGTTATATTATAAGAGCATTTAAACCAAACAACACAACGAATCACAGTTTTGCTCCACGGCTTGATTAGCTTTCCAAGCTCTGTTTTTGTTTCTTTCGGATGCATCTACCCAAACTCGAGGCTTTGTCCACCATGGCCGCGCAGCTCCACCGACCCCTAGTGTAGACGCACATAGCAACAGCCTAACGACCACGCTTGTTTTGTTGGTCCTCGGCTTCCTAGGAACATGTGATTCCTTGCTCCTCTGCTCTGTTTGTCCTTCCATGCCCTTTTCCTTGGAAAATTGATGATAAAGAATGTGGTGTGTCAAAGACCACGAGCTCTGGTGTGTGATGTTGTATAGAAGAAATAACCGATAACAAAGAAATGGAATATTTCTATGAATTTAGAAAGCAGACACTCTCCCATAATAGCTTTGGAATTTGGTTTCAATATAACACAATTTAAGTCTTTCATGCCAAACCACGAACCGAACAAACATATCCCCAGGCCAGCCTTCCTTAACCTTAACCTTAACCTTAACAAAGCCTTTTGTCCCAAACAAGTTGGGGTAGGCTAGATATGAAACCCTGTCACGAGGACTTCTCAGGAGGTCACCCATCCTGGTACTACTCTCGCCCAAATGGGTTTCATATCCATGGGACTGGCTAGTTTTTATGTTGGCTCGCCAAGCCTATCACAACCCTTAGATATGAAACCTTTCACGAGGACTTTCCAGGAGGTCACCCACCCTAGTACTACTCTCGTGGGTTTCATATCCATGGGACTGGCTAGTTTTTACGTTGGCTCGCCAAGCCTATCACAACCCTCCTCCTTTATCCGGGCTTGGGACCGGCTATGCCTAGAAGACATAGGCGGAGTTATCCCCAGGCCAGCCTGGTCAGGCAAAAATGCCGAACATTCAGGTTACGTCCATGCACCATTTTTTGCCGGGCATAACCAAACAAGCTCACAGTTTGTTATTGTAGCTGACAAGACCCCCCTGATTTTTTTTCTTCCTTTGGTGACATATATAAGTTTTCACAGACTATCCTAAGATAGAAGTTTGTGGCTCTTATATCTATCATTCCCTGCCTGGTGCTTGCACATTGCACATCGCACATTGCAAATCAGGCTTCTAAATGCATAAGAGCGAGTGTTTGCAGTTACATACGTCAAATTCAGTGAAATTACTGGTGGGGCAGATGGTACTCTGCTCCTTCCTGTAACACCATGTACGACGTAGCCCCTATAATGTGTTCTGGTCTGCTTGTAAATTCTTGAATTTGCACAGTTCTACCTTAAAATTCACCTCATTGTCTGAATATTAACTTGTTGTCTTTTTTGGACAGGTTGGACGGAGCCGTAGCCAGAGAGACTAACATTCCCATCATCGGAGCTCCAAGTTTTTTGTGTTGATTCAGGCAGCGCGGACTGGGGCGCAGATGCGATCGCCTCGCCATGCCTACGGGACGTCATAACTAATCTTACGGTTGACTACTCGCTGGTCGGTGTTCGTGAATTGTGTCTGGATTGTTCTTCCTTTCATGAGCTGTAGCCGTGTCTAGGTTTAGGATTCGGTTCGGTCGGTGTAGCGTAACCGACTGACTGTCATGTACTACTATGTGGCTGCTGTCCACGCCTAATCTAGAACGTGGCATTGAAGTTCTGATCGGCGTCTGCACGATGTACTAAGTTTAAGCAGCCACTTTCAGAGGGCTTTGGCACTTGTAGTAGTATGTGACAGGGCTTGCAGTGATGAACTGTAGAGCCTGGTAAGCCGATCTTATCTGATCTGATATGTTCTGCCTGGTTAGCTTTCTAAAATTCAATTCTGTCTTTTTTTGGGTTCAGATTTGGCGCAGCTATAAAAATCAGATCAGCATTCTAAAGCAGATCAGAATTCGGTGGGGTGGAGTTCTCGCAGAAGTACAAAATCTGAATCGTTTCACATGTCTATGGTCATGTGTATGTTTTGTTTAGTTGGTGTAAAATGATGTGGATGTTCCCTGCCTGAGAGTGTGACATTAGAACTGACAGTGCTTCACTTGTCAGTGTATATGCTTTTGTTGTTCTTCCTTTCACGCCTAAGAATGTGACGGTTGAATTAATGGATGTGTGGTAAATCTAGCTGATATATTATATATTTGTGGATGTGTTGTTAACTACAAGCCACATATCTTCTTCTTTTTTCACAGCTTTAAACCTCTTTATTCACTGGTAAATGTGGTTACGTCAGACACGAAACCAGTGCAGAACCTTGTTGAGGTGAACATTGACGCCTCCTTCGACGAAGATTCACTACGAGGAATGACGGGAGCTGTGATCCGGGATAGCAACGGAGCTTTGTATCTTCTAGTAGTACCAATCAAGGCTTGGTTCAGCATGCTTTGTCTGAAGTTCTCCCTGGCCTCGATCGCATCGAGTTGCGGCAGAGGTTTTCGATGATTGTTATGACTTGTCGGCTGAAAATTCCTAAAAATTCAGTTCAAACATGTTCCTAAAAGGTCTCATTGGCCGTATCAAGAATCGTCGATACGTTTAAATTTCTTTACCAGCTACAGGTGGAAGGTCACATTGACTCTAGTTTTTTTAGGTCTCGGTTCTGTTAAATGAAAAAAAAATGATTTGGTGTAATGTTTTCATCACACGGAATTATTAAGTTGAATACATACTAAAAATAATCATATTTTACATTTCCTATTCAAGTTTATACAGTGGTCTGACACTGCAAGGTCCGTTTTGTATTTATAGATGTACAGATGCGCCTAGGTCTTGTAAAGTTGTAGTACTACTCACTCCGTTCCAATTTAATTGACTTGCTATGCACCATATGTGGATGTATCTAGACTTGTTACATGTCTAGATACATTCATATTTGGTGCATAGTAAGTCAATTAAATTGGAACGGAGGGAGTAGTCGTTTAGAAGTGTTTCAGGCCAAGCATATGGGTAGGTGTTTATTTTTATTTATTTATTTGTCCTAAAAGAAAAAATCTGGAAGTTTATATCTTTGAACTTTGAAAACAATGACTGGAGCATTTTGTCAACACTTTATTCTGGACGATGGACGGCCCAAGATGGCCCGCTACACTTCGTGGCAGCGCAGCAGGCAGCAGCACACTGCACACTCCACTCCATCTCCCCCGACTGCCAGTTCTTCCGCCGCCGGCGTCCAGCTCCCGTTTTACACTCCTCCACGCCAATGGAGACCTCCACTGCGCGCCGTCGGCGTGGTCGCAAGAAAACGGCCACGACTCTGGCGGAGATCCCCGACCACCTCGTCGCGGAGATCTTCCTCCGCCTGCCGGCCGCGGAAGACCTCGCCCGCGCCGCCGCCGCCTGCGTCTCCTTCCGCCGGATCGTCGCCGACAAAGCCTTCATCCGCCGCTTCCGCAGCCTCCACGACCCGCCCCTCCTCGCCTTTTACGACCGCGACGGCTTCCACCCCGCCCTCCCGCCACACCCCTCTAGGCCCCTACACCCCTCCGCGCCAGCCGCCAACGCCCTTGCCGCCGCCGCCGACTTCTCCTTCTCCTTCCTCCCCAACCACCGCGAGTGGTCCGTTCAGGACATCCGGGACGGACGCGTCCTACTCCTCCGCCCTGCCGGGGGAAAGCAGCCCCAGGTGTCCATGGAGCTCGCGGTGTGCGACCCCTTGCACCAGAAGTACGTCCTGCTTCCCCCGGTACCTGACGACCTAGCCGCTTCGATGGGTCACACGGACACTGGACACAAGCCCTGGTGCGAGACCTTCCTCGTGCCCCTCGACGACGATGCGGAGGCGGCATTCGGTGTGTTATGGATGGCACATTTCGATACTAAGCTGGCAGCCTTGGTCTTCTCTTCAAACACTGGACAGTGGCAAGCTGGTGCATCCAAGCAATGGAGTGAGTTGTTTCTTGGACGTGGCGAGTCGACCATGGTGTCGCCGATCGACAGTACCTTTCACAGCCGCCATTACGCTTATGGCTGCTTCTACTGGGAGTCCATAATCGTTTGGAAGAAAGAGTTGCTCGTGCTTGACACACACAGGATGGAGTTCTCCATTACTGACCTCCCACCTGGAGAATGGTGTAGGTGCACGCTAGGTCTAGCCATTGTGGAGACAGAGGAAGGAAGGCTTGGGCTGTTTGGTATCCCTCATGAAACTGTAGCTGGTCAGTTTGATCTCTGTTACTACATCAAGGAAGGCAAAGGTGAGATTTCTAGCGAGTGGCAGCTGGAAAAGACAATCTCACTAGGTTCTGGGTGCCAATATGATATAAGAGCTGCAACCGGGAGGTACTTGCTCATAGGAAAGTTTGGAGCCCTGCGGTTCACAGGCTCAACTCCAAAGCTGCCAGATAGGGAATATATCTCAGTTGATGTCAAGACGTTCCAGCTTGAGAGGGTCTGTAGTAAATCTTCCGGGTTTGCAATGTCCAAGACGTGGATATATGCCAACTTCCCGCCATCGTTGTCTTCACCGACAATATGAATTGGTAAATTTTCTATTGCTTAGTCGTAATGTTCTTCCCTCCATAGCTTGCACACAGCTTGTCTAATGCTTAATAATTCATTACTATGGTTGGCCATTCTTGTTTACACGATTTAGTGCTGGTTGTTTTCTTGGGGCTGGGGATAAGCTAATCAAGCTCAGGAATATAATTGTGATTTTTTGTTTTGTTTGCTTCAGTTGTCGTATAGAGGCAATCTGACATGAGAAAAGATTTCGCTTATGCATCCATTGTTATTTTAGGCCTAATGGAATCACGTAAACTCTATATCACAAGGATTATTTTCGATGACTACTTTATGTTCAAGGTGTAGAAGGAATACCCATATAGATTCAGTTTACATGTTCGATTGTTTCGCTCATGTCATGAAATTTCGTTTCACCCAAGCACGGTTCATCTTGTCTGCATTTTTCTTTTATAAATATAATGATGCAGAAATTAAAGTTTTATTTTAGACTTTTAGTCATCTTCACATCTATATTCGATGTGGCTTTGAAATAAATCTGCATTATTGCTACTGTCACAAATAAGAGCCTGACTCACTGCTCTGTATAGCAAGAACAGCTTGTGCTCACACGTTGTTTGATTTGAATCAGCCCGCTAAGGTCAGTTATAGGTGGGGCACCCAGTTTTTCTGTTTCATTGTTTTTTTAGGTTAGTTCCTGCCTCTTTACGAGTCTCCCAGTACATGCCAAAATATAAGCATTAATCTCTGTATGTTGGTAGAGGGCACACCTAGTTTTTTTGGTTGCGGCTGCCAAGACTCCTGGTTTGTTTTTCCTTCGGTGATGTGAGTGCTTAGTTTTTTACTCACCGACCTAAGTTCAAAGTTTGTTAGACTACTTAGGTAATATAGGAAGTACTGCAACACAAAGGTACAAGTTTTGCATGATCGGAGTTTTCCAAGAGTCGTTTATTTATGTCTACATACCTCTGTCCAGCTATGTTCTCACTGCTAAACACTTCAAAGATGGTATTTGCAGTTACATATTTCAAATTCAGTTGAGATCAACAATTCAATATTACCAGTGGGGCAGATGCTATTCTGCTTCTACCTGTAGTACTGATACTATGTAGCCCCGGGTAAGTTGGTCCATTTTGCTTGTAAACTCTCGAGTATGTACAATGTGAGCTGAATTTTTTTTATAGAGATATGTCCCCCTTCTCCGCCCAAATTTTTGTTTTCTCAGCTATAATTTTAACCCGCATTGTTATGAAATAAATCTGCATAACTGCGACGATAAGATAAGAGCCTGACTCACTCACTGCTTTTTACAGCAAGAACAGACTTTGTTCACGAGCTGTTTTATTTGAATCAGCCTCATAAGATTAGTTGTATGCTCCTAGGCGGGCTGTGATAGTTCGAACATTTCACCTGCCTCTTTCTGAGTCTGCCAATGCATGCCGGATATAAGCATTAATCTCTGTAGGATGATAGACGGCACACACATACACACAGTTTGTTGATTGTGGCTGCCTAGACCCATGATTCCCTGGTTGACTTAGGTTATAAGTATTTTTTTTAGATTGACCTAAGTTAGAAGTTTGTCACTTGGTAGGCTCATTTATTTATGTCTACATGCCTCTGCATGAATGTGTATTCCAACTTAGAAATTGCACTGCAAACCAGAACAGGTAAAAGCGAAAGTTTGCAGTTACATATGTCAAACTCATTCCAGATCAATATGATTACCTGCGAGACAGATGCTATTATGCTTCTGCATGTAACACCATGTACCATGTAGCCTCCACAATCTATTCCATTTTGCTTCTGAACTCTTGAATGTGCACACTTTGAGTTGTCTGAATATTAATCCATCGTCCTGTTTGCACAGCTTGGACGGAGCCATGGCCAGATCAGCATTCCCATCCTCGGAGCTCCATGTTTTTTGCGTGATTCCGGCAGTGTGGACTTGGCCGCCATCGCCTTTCCTACGGGACTCAGAACTGATCCGCGGTTGACGACTGACTCACTAGTCGGTGCTCATGAACTGTGTCCGCATTGTTCTTCTTTTCATGAGCTGTAGTCGTGTCTAGGTTTAGAATTCAGTCGGTGTAGCGGAACCAATTGACTGTCATGTATGTGGCTGCTGTTACCACCTAATTTAGAACGTTCATTGAAGTTTATCACTAAATCTTACTGATATATTATATATTTGTGGATGTGTTGTTAGCTGCAAGCCCCATTTTTTCCCACAGCTTTAAACCTCTTTATTTTACTGGTAAATGTGGTTACATCAGACACGAAACCAGTGCAGAACCTTGTTGAGGTGAACATTGACGCCTCCTTCGACGAAGATTCACTACGAGGAATGACAGGAGCTGTGATCCGGGATAGCAACGGAACTTTGTATCTTCTAGTAATACCAATCAAGGCTTGTTTCAGGATGCTTTGTCTGTTCGAAGCCCAAGCTCTGAAAATTCTGGAGTTCATCAGAGTGCAGCAAGGTGCAAAGCTCTGAATACTAGCTCAGTCCCTAGAGTGCAGCAGAGTTATCTGGAGTTCTCCCTGGCCTTGATCGCATGGAGTTGCCGAAGAGGTTTTAGATGATTGTTATGACTTGTCAGCTGAAAATTCCTAAAAATTCAGTTCAAACATGTTCCTAAAAGGTCTCATTGACCGTATCAAGAATCCTAGAGGGGAGTTTCAAAGAAAGAAAAAACATTTAACTTACATCACCAAAGGAGATGCATGCATGGTTAGTCACAATCAACAAGTCATAGATTTGCTATCCAGAGTAGTGAGTTAGGCAGATTTACTTCAACACAACATCATGAGAAAAAAAGATATATGTGAAGATGACCAAATTAAAACTTCTATGTCTCATGAGCGGAAATGACAATCCGCAACTAGTTGCACCCGCAACTAGTTTTTGGATACCCCACTTCCGAGTGTCCAAAAATCGCGAAAAAAAATCATGGACATGGGTTATGTTGAACCTTCGACACCCACAAAATTTCATCCAAAAATATGAACATATGTGGCCTGTGTAAAAAAGACAAATGAGCCTCATTTGTCTTTTTTACACAGGCCACATATGTTCATATTTTTGGATGAAATTTTGTGGGTGTCGAAGGTTCAACATAACCCATGTCCATGATTTTTTTCGCGATTTTTGGACACTCGGAAGTGGGGTATCCAAAAACTAGTTCGGGTGCAACTAGTTGCGGAAAATTCCCTCTCATGAGTCATGCTTGAGTGCTTGACGAGGGTCGGGACGGCTGGCGAGATCTGAGCAGCACCGTTGCTCTCGGGAGCATGACGGGGTGGACGTAGAGATCGTGCCAGTTCGGAAGTTGGGGAATTAATGATGGCCCTCGGTGAGAGCCCGTCGAGATACCCACCGACTTTAGAAGGGCGTCGTCCCGGCGAGGCGAGAGGTGGTTTTCAGCCCGAGTATCAACATATTTGGACCACTCAGACGGCCTCTCGGCGAGACGACGGCGGCCGGCTTCCAAACACGTACCACATAGGTGTACAACCATTCAAAAGAAAACATAAGGGTACACGTATCAAGTGCACACGCAAACAGCTAGCTGGCTAGGTATTTATTTTGTGTATTTCTTTATTTTTCCGAAAAGAAAATCTTGAAGTTTATATCTTTGAACTTTGAATTGAAAACAATGAGCATTTTGTCAACACTTTATTCTGGCCCGCTACACATCTTGACAGCCCAAGGCCCATTTGGCAGCACTCAGATTCTCCACCAGGCAGGCAGCAGCACAGCGCACTCCACTCAATCTCCACGAGGGTTCCCGGCGGCTGGCTCCTCCTCCGACCGCCGGCTCTTCCGCCGCCGCCGTCGGCGTCCAGCTCCCGTCGTCCACTCCTCCACGCCAATGGAAACCTCCACTGCGCGCCGTCGGAGTGGTAGCAAGCAAACGGAGACGCATCTGACGGAGATCCCCGACCACCTCGTCGCGGAGATCTTCCCCGGCTGCCCGCCGCGGAAGACCTCGCCCGCGCCTCCGCCGCCTGCGTCTCCTTCCGCCGGATCGTCGCCGACAAGTCCTTCCTTCGACGCTTCCGCCGCCTCCAAGACCCGCCTTTCGTCGGCTTCTTCGACTGCGACGGGTTCCACCACGCCCTCCCGCCACACCCCTCCGCGCCCGCAGCCAGCGCGCTCGCCGCCGCCGCCGACTTCTCCTTTTCCTTCCTTCCCAACCACCGCGAGTGGTCCGTTCAGGACATCCGGGACGGACGCGTCCTACTCCTCCGCCCTGCCGGGGGAGAGCAGCCCCAGGTCTCCATGGAGCTCGCGGTGTGCGACGACCCCTTGCACCGCAAGTACGTCCTGCTTCCCCCAGTGTCTGACGACCTGGCCGCTTCGATGGCGCACTCTGACACTCTACACAAGCCATCGTGCGAGGCTTTCCTCGTTCCCCTCGACGACGATGCGGAGACGGCATTCGGTGTGATGCGGATGGCACATTTCAATACAGGCTGGCCGCCTTGGCCTTTTCTTCGAGCACCGGTCAGTGGCAAGCTGCTGCATCCAAGGAATGGAGGGATTTGTTCCTTGAACGGGGCGAGTCCACCATGGTGTCACTGATCCACCGTAACTTTTATGAGCGCCATTATGCTTATGGCTGCTTCTACTGGGAGTCCACCAAGATGAAAATGAAAAGTTACTTAGTGCTTGACGCCCGTACTATGGACTTCTCCATTTCTGACCTCCCACCCGTGGAATGGCCAGTTCTAGCCATTGTGGAGGCAGGGGAAGGCAGGCTTGGCTTGTTTGGTATCTGTTTTGAAACTGGAAAGTATGATCTCTGTTATTACATCAAGGGAAACAAATGTGAGAGTTCTAGCCAGTGGCAGCTGGAGAAGATAATCTCGCTAGGTTCGGTATCTTGGCATAATATCAAAGCTGCATCCAGGAGGTACTTACTCCTAGAAAAGTGTGGACCCGTGTTAGACACAACTCCGCAGATGCCAGATTTGGAATATATCTCAGTCGATGTCAAAACATTGCACATGCGAGGGTTTGTACTAAATCTTTTGGGTTTGCCTTTGCCTATACCAGGATGTGGATATATACCAACTTCCCGCCATCGTTGTCTTCACCAACAATATGAAGTGGTAAATTTTCTATTGCATTCTAATTATGTCCTTCTCTTCATAGTTCCCACAAAGCTTGTGCAATGCTTAATAATTTAATATTGGTGATGGGTCACGATATAGCACTAGTTGTTTTTATTGTGCTTGTTGGTAGGCTAATCAGGCTCGGGAATATGATTGTGATTTGTTGTTTAATTTGTTCAAATCGCCGTTTGGAGGGAATCTGACAAGAGAAAAGATCTTTCACATAGCTTATGCATCCATTGTCATTTTAAAAGCCTAATGAAGTCACAGAAATGCTATATCATTACAACTATTTTCGATGACTACTTTATGTTCAAGGTGTAATACTGGTATAGATCAAGTTCACCTTCTGTTTACTTCGCTCACCTCATGAATATTCGTTTCATGCAAGCACAGCTTATCTTGTCTGTCTTTTCTTTTATAAATGTAAAGATGCAGAAAAGAAAGTTTTTGTTTAATTGTTTTAGACTTTAGTTACCTTCGCATCTATAATTTTATTATAGATGTGGTTTTAAAATAAATCTGCATAATTGTTATGGTCACAAATAAGAGCCTGACTGACTGCTCTGTATAGCAAGAACAGCTTGTGATTTGAATCATTCTCATAGGGCCAGTTATAGGCGGGGGCACAAAGTTCTTCTTTTTCTGCATAGTGCATTCCTTAAAATAGTCTGAACATTGCACCTGCCACTTTCCGAGTCTCCGAGTACATGCCAAATATAAGCATTAATCTCTGTAGAATGGTAGAGGCCACACACAGTTTGTCGGTTGTGGCTGTCAAGACCCCCTGATTAGTTTTTCCTTCGGTGATATAAGTTCTAAGTTTTTTATTCAAACTGACCTAATTAGAAGTCTGATAGACTAGTTAGGTAATATAAAAAGTTCTGCGACATAAAGGTACCACTTTTGCATGATCCGAGTTTTCCAGGACTCATTTATTTATGCTTACATGCCTCTGTCTGGATTTGTGTTCCAACTTGCATAGCTAGTTACACTGCTGAACGCATAAAAGGAGTATTTGCAGTGACATGTTATAAATTCAGTTGAGATCGATATTACCACCGGGACAGATGCTATTCTGCTTCTGCCTGTAGTACTGTGTACTATGTAGCCCCCAACATTTTTATCCATTTTGCTTGTAAACTCTCGAATATGTTCAATCTGAGCTGAAAACTCTTATAGGAATATGTCCCCCTTCTCGACCGGAAGATTTTTGTTTTAGACTTCTAGTCATTTCAGTTCTTCACACCTATACTTTTTATCTTCGTTGGTGTTTTGAAATGAATCTGTAGGATGCCACGCATAGTATTAATCTCGGTAGGATGGTAGAGGGCACACAGACAAGCAGAGCCTGTTTGGTTTGTATCCTGGCTATGTCGTGCTGGGTCAGGAGCTTCCCGGGACATCTGTTTTGTTCGTATCCTGGACGATAAATTTCTAGCTTGGCCTGTAGAACCCTGGCAGCTTCATTATCCTTGCTTAGGCGCTCGAAATTGCAGGCCTGGGTGAGCAGAAGCTGTGCGTGAGATGCTAATCCGACTTATCAGATATAATAGCAGTTATCCAACCTCTGTTTTGTTTCTTCCTGATGCATCTGCTCCAATCTTCAATAACAGCAGCGGAATAGACCAGCAAGGGAAGGCAGCATGGTGAGTGTCGATGGCGGTGGGTCGAGGGAGATTTTCACATGCAGCTACGCCTACTGCGGTGGCCGGTCAGAGACTCGAGGCTCTGTCCACCCTGGCCGCGCAGCTCCACCCACTCCTAATGTCGACGCGCATACCAACAGCCTAAGGACCGTGCTTGTTTTGTTGGTCCTCGGCTTCTAAGGAACACATGATTCTTTGCTTCTTCAATCCATCAAAGCTCCATCTGTTCTGTTTTTCCTTTTTTTCTCCATGGCCCTTTTCCTTGAAAAATTGATGATAAAGAACGTGGTGTGTCAAAGACCACGAGCGCTGGTGTGTGATGTTGTATAGAAGACATAACCGATAACAGCACGGCTAAGAAATGGAAGATTTCTATGAGTTCAGAAAGCAGACACTCTCCCATGGTAGCTTTGGAATTTGGTTTCACATATAACACAATTTAAGTTCTCTCAGGCCAAACCACGAACCGAACAAACATATCCCCAGACCAGCCTGTCCAGGCAAAAAACGCCCAACTTTCAGGTTACGTCCATGCACCAATTTTTGCAAGCATAACCAAACAAGCTCACAGTTTGCTATTGTAGCTGATAAGACACCCCCTGATTTTTTTCTTCCTTTGATGACATATATAAGTTTTCACAGACTGGCGTAAGATAGAAGTTTGTGGCTCATATATCTATCATTCCCTGCCTGGCTATGTATTCCAATGAACATTCCAAAATACTCTTCTAAACGCATAAAAGTGAGTGTATGCAGTTACATATTTCAAATTCAGTTGAGTCTGATATTACTGGTGGGGCAGATGATAGATACTCTGCTCCTTCCTGTAACACCATGTACGATGTAGCCCCTATAATGTGTTCCGTTCTGCTTGTAAATTCTTGAATTTGCACAGTTCTAGCTGAAAATTCACCTCATTGTCTGAATATTAATTTGTTTTTTTTTGACAGATTGGATGGAGTCGTAGCCAGAGAGACTAACATTCCCATCCTCGGAGCTCCAAGTTTTTTGTGTTGATTCAGGCAGTGCGGACTTGGGTGCAGATGCCACCGCCTTACCTATGGGACGTCATAACTATTCCGCAGTTGACGACTCGCTTGCCGGCGCGTATCCGGTTGGCGTAGCGTAGCCGACTGACGGTCATGTATGTGGTTGCTGTCCCCGTCTCATCGAGAACGCGGCATTGAAGTTTATGAAGTTCTGATCAGCGTCTGCACGATGTACCAAGTTTAAGCAGCCACTTTCAGAGGGCTTTGGCACTTGTAAGTAGTAGTATGTGACAGGGCTTGCAGTGATGGATTGAAGAGCCTGCTTAGCCGATCCTATCTTATCGGATCTGTTCTGCCTAGCTGGGATTTAGCTGGGATTATTTTGAATGATGCATGGTGCGAGGTGACTCGAGCGTGGGGCATGAAGAAAGGTATATGTTGACGGATGGATGGACAGATACCGTTCCTGTCACTTGTGACTTTGCCATGGACCGTTGGTTAGTTTATAGGTAGATTATCTTTCTTTTTAAACTGAGCTAGATTATCTTTGGAGGTATGCTTTGGTGATCATGGAATCGATACTTATCCCGTGCCGGCGGCGCGCATCCGATGGATGGATGGATGGATGGATGGGTGTAATAGGCGCGTAGCAATACACCCACTTGGCCATTGGCAAGTACTCTACTCACCGATCCTGAGAGAAATCCCGGAATATTCAAATTTCGGATTTATCGGCCACCCTCGGTAATTGTGTATACCAGGAGAAAAATCCCGGAATATTCAAATTTGGACCGAATTCATGCTTTCAAATTTTAAATTTGAATTATTTTCGATGTTTTATGTTTGAATCCTAAATTCTTGCCGCAAAATTAGGCCGGTAACCGGCTGGTATCTTCCGGCAACCATTTTTTTTAAACGGTAACCAAAACCATTTTTTACTTGGCTTTTGAATTTTATTTATAAGTCCAAAAAGTAACTAAATAGGTGCTTTTAACTTTTGGCTTATGCAATGTCCAATTATAAGCCAACTTATAAACCAAACTCAAAAGCCAAGAAAAAACCTAACCAAACTTATAGGTAGATTATCTTTCTTTTTAAACTGAGCTAGATTATCTTTGGAGGTATGCTTTGGTGATCATGGAATCGATACTTATCCCGTGCCGGCGGCGCGCATCCGATGGATGGATGGATGGGTGCAGTAGGCGCGTAGCAATACACCCACTTGGCCATTGGCAAGTACTCTACTCGCCGATCCTGAGAGGGTGTTTGGGTCAGGGTTTCGGTTACCGGCCGAAATACCGCGGTAACTGGATTTATCGGCCACCCCCGGTAATTGTGTATACCAGGAGAAAAATCCTGGAATATTCAAATTTGGATCGAATTCGTGCTTTCAAATTTGAAATTTGAAATTTTTTCGATGTTTTATGTTTGAATCCTAAATTCTTGCCGCAAAATTAGGCCGGTAACCGGCCGGTATCTTCCGGCAACCATTTTTTTTAAAAGGTTTTGGTAGACTTTTTACTTGGCTTTTGAATTTTATTTATAAGTCCAAAAAGTAACTAAATAGGTGCTTTTAACTTTTGGCTTATGCAACGTCCAATTATAAGTCAACTTATAAGCCAAACTCAAAAGCCAAGAAAAAACCTAACCAAACACCCTCTGAAAGAGCACCTGCAAATCTGCAACGCAGTTTTATGCAGAAGACTTTTTTTTTATGCAGAAGACTTGGCAACAGAGTTACCGATAGCGGCGTCTATCGTTCGGACTGATGGAAAAAAAATCGGTTCATCTGATGAAGAATTGGAGATTGTTTTCTGACAGTCACCTGATGGAGATTGAGGTGTGTGTATGTGTAAGCTGAACTTGTCATTTCCTGTTCATCTGCAAGCTGCGTGGGGATGGAGAGGGATTGTAGGTGTAGCAACGGAACCGCTGGTGCACGCACGTCGATTTGGCCGAGTCGCCGTCGCCGTCGCCGTTGGATCCTCCGTCCGTCCACTCCTCGCCGTACGAAGCCGTTCTTTCGGAGTGGCAGCATCGGGTTCGCCTCGCGTTCACATCGATTCATTTTTTTCACGCAAAATATACACGGAAGAACGCGCGCGTATCATGTCACGTCTCTCCCTCTCCTTTTGTCTTCCTTTCGGCAGTGTGCCTTTTTATCATGTCAGGTCAGCGTAAGTGAGTATCAGATGTTATCATTCTCACAGGGAGAAAGAATCGGGTGTTTTGACACTTTTCTTATTTGTGAAACACATTACAAACGCGGACGCAAAATCACCCTATGAACACACTTACACACGCACTCTCACATCAAATCTCTGAGATCGACGTAGATCAGAAGATGCCGGTGACCACGATCTCAAGAGATCGCCATCGCAGATAAGTTACCGAGATGAGCCGGGAGATACTCTCAACTCCGGCAAGGCAGAGATGAGGCCACGAAAGTCTAGCAAGTTCCCAACGAACCCGTACCTGACCAAGCTTAGTGAGGCGCCCCAAGTACTAACCAAGTACTACTTAAGAGAGGGAATTTTCCGCAACTAGTTGCACCCGCAACTAGTTTTCAGATACCCCACTTCCGAGTGTCCAAAAATCGCGCAAAAAATCATGGACATGGTTATGTTGAACCTTCGACACCCATAAAATTTCATCCAAAAATATGAACATATGTGGCCTGTGCAAAAAAGACAACATATGTTCATATTTTTGGATAAAATTTTGTGGGTATCGAAGATTCGACATAAACCATGTCCATGATTTTTGCCGCGATTTTTGGACACTAGGAAGTGGGGTATCCGGCAACTAGTTGCACCCAACTAGTGCAACTAGTTGCGGATTGTCATTTCCGTTAATTTGTGGAGTAGGAGTTTTGTTGGTCGTTGGATCATGAATCGTGTCTCTCTAATTGCACACATAGACCTGTAGTTACAGAGAGACTCAAATCTCTAGCCTCGAGAAATGTTCTTTTTGATGAGGGGGTAACCAAGAGAAAATTAATTAAGACTGTGTAGTCGACTGAAAATACGACGACTAGTACGTACCACTGACTGTGACCGTTACTTAGCGTAGCCCGTGCGCGCGTGCGTGACAGCTTGCAACCGACCGTTACCATCGTTCCAGCTTGCACGTGGACCGACCGTTAACGGCTCTTCCGAGTCCCGGCATACGAAATCCCCAAACTGCCCTCCCACGTCTAACCGCACGCGCCGTCGACGGCGCCGCTGCTTTGCTTCGCCGTGTACTACGCTTTCCCTTTCCCCATCCGCGTCCGCGTCTCTTCCCGTTCACGCCGTCGTCACTGTCCTTATCCGTCATTTTCCGGCGCCCCTATTTAGTCCCGCCCGTCGTCTCCACCAAGCTCACTCACACACACCAAGTCCACACAACCACATCGCCATTCGCCAGTACTCCAGTTTCTTTGTAATACCCCGCCGACGCGCCATGGAGTCTTCGTCCTCGTCGCCGCCGTACTCGCCGCCGTCCCTGCGGCACAAGCTGCGGACCACCGTGTGCGGCTGCTTCGGCTCGCCGGACAGCAGCGGCGCGGAGAGGCCTTCGCAGAGGGCCAGGTGGAGACGGAGGGTGGCCGCGACGGGGGAGTTCAGGTACGACCCGCTCAGCTACGCGCTCAACTTCGACGAGGGCAGCGACGATAACGGCGGCGACGAAGCCGAGGCGTTCCGGTACAAGAACTTCAGCTCCCGCCTGCCTCCCTCGCCGGGCCGCAAGCAGCCCGGCGGCTCACCGCCGTCGCCATCGCCTGAACTGCTGCGACTGTTTGCATTGATTTCTCTCCTCGATTTTTTTTACTGAATTTACGCCTGTAACTGTAACCAGTTCATGATGAGCAAGCCAGTAGTACACATGTTAGTAGGATCGATCATACGAATATAGGATTGTTGTCCGGCGGCTCTCCATGTAAGTTGATTGATTATGTACACCCACGAAGGTGAAGAATTATTGTTAACAAGGGGAAAAGACTCCTTTTTAAAGATGAACTGCGTGTGAAATACTCTTGATTCTGAAAGTGTTCGTCCGTGGAGCCTGATAGATAGTTGGCTCTGCGTTCGCTGCGCGTTCTGGAGCGTGGATGCGTATCGGCCGGTGAGAGATGGAGCGAGAAAGGATGAGCCTCGAGCCCTCGACTGTTCTGCAATTTGGCGTCTGGCGAAGAAAAATCTCTCGCAGAGTAGGGGTAACATTCAACGTCAGAGCAGGGCAGAAAACAACACTTGTACTGTGGACAGTGAAGCAAGCAACTTGTCCAGGAGTACGACGCCGTGCCCAGCCACTGAAACTAGTCGAAGACTCGAAGTGCAAAGGCAAGAGAAATCCACGTCGGGATCCGATGCCGGACGGAGCGGTATCGCGCGTTGCCCGGTCGTTCCAACGGTCGCCTTCGTGCTAGCTAGCCGTGTCCTGTGTGAGCTGAACCTAGGCGTTTTGCTCTGACAGTAAAATGTCGCCCACCCCCGCGACATTTTACTGAAAAACCCTATTAGTGCCGCCAATCTCCGGCCCTCCCTTCCCCCTGCTCCACTCGCGTAGCCGGAGGACACGGCCGGGCAAAGCCTGTGCGGTGCTGGAGGCTTTTCCGCATGGACCATGGGTGACGCGAGGCGTCCCTCCATGGCGGGGATGCGGGTTCCGTGGGGTCTCCGGGGTGGGGACGAGCGGTTCCGGTAACAACGACGGCGTCACGGAGAGTGGTGGCTGTGATGGTGTCGTTTGTGTGCAACGACCTCAAGAAGTAGTCAAAACATTCCGATTTACCATGGACATATTGTTAAGTAGAGGTAAAGCTTTTCTCCGAGAAAGAATGGGTGTGCATTCGGTTATTAGTTTGTACAACCCATATGGCGCCAAGGGCATATCTGGGCCGTCCGTTTCGGTGATCTGATGGCCCAGATTCGCCGTGGACCGCGGACAAAAATTGACCGGTCCACGGCGAATCTGGGCCGTCGGATCGCCGAAACGGACGGCCCAGATATGCCCTTGGCGCCATATGGGTTGTAGAAAATCCATGTTCGTGTGCATTTGTACACCCATGTATATAGTTGGCTCCACCCCTTGGTAATGGCGTAGGGGCAGAGCGGGTGTGGGCGGCTGTCATGCCCCTCTCGGTGGACGGTTGTGCGTCGTCAAGGGCTCGCCTATGTCGAGGTGGGGTGAAAGTGAGATCGGCAGTTCGGACGGCTCCGTCCAAAACTGGGCTCCGCATGGGCAATTTATTGGAATGCATCATGAATTGAACATTTTAAATCTCGTGCTCAGTATATACAATTTCTCATTCTTTTTTTGTGTAACCTTTTTCTTAACAAAATTTGGAATAAACTAGTGTACAAATTAGTAGCCAAATGTTGCAATTCAACTAGTTTGGAGACAATTACCAGCTTCATTTTTAACGATACAATTTTGTTCATAGGAGCTCGCTCCCTTGCCCTAGCATGGAAACATGCGGTGTTGCGGTCTCCTTCCTTCGACCCTCCTTTTTTTTAGAACGTTGTTTTGTTACAGTAGCTTCTTCGCTTGGCGGAAAAGTTCGAGTGTTTCTTCATCACTCGAATTTTTTCTTGGTCAGCCCGTACGTAAGGAATCAGCCCGCAATTGCTCCAGTGTCTCCCTCAGTGCCTTTTTTTTTGGAGAATTTTCTCCCTCGGTGCCTTTTTTGTTGAGAATTTTCTCCCTCGGTGTTGGAGTGTTTGTATCTGTTTGCGGACCAATTCAAACTCTTCTCTGCTCCAACTTTGTAGGCCCAGTAGTCGGCCCAATGCCTCCTGGACTCAGGCAAATCCGACATGACCAGCCTGCCTTGCTGAAATAACCACCCGCAAACCCTATATGCCGCCCGTTAGTGGCGCTTATTGCACGCGTCGCCTGCAGGATTTCGTTCCGCGAAGCTTTAATGGGCTGGCCCGTCTGTCCCCTTTTACCTTCTTTTTTCTTTTTCTGTTTCTTTTTGTTTATTTTTTCTTTTCTATTTATTTTTTTTGTTTTCGTTTTTGTTTTCTGTTTTGTTTTCGTTTTATTTTTCTTACTATTTTTCGTTCTTTTTTTAAATGGTTCCATTTTGAGTTCCGAATTTAAAAATGGATCCAAATTTGAAAATTATTCATTTTTAAAAATGGTTCCATTTTGAAAGTGGTTTCAAATTTAAAATGATTCCGAATTTAAAAATGGTTCCAAATTTCAAAATTATTCACTTTTTGAAAATGGTTCCAAATTTATAATGGTTCCATTTTGAAAATGGTTCCAAATTTAAAAATGGTTCAATTTTGAAAATGTTTCCAAATTTGAAAATTGTTCATTTTTTAAAATGGATCCAAATTAAAAAATGAAATTTGCACATTTTTTAAAATTGTTCCGATTTCGAAAATGGTTCCGAATTTCAAAATGGTTCCATTTTGAAATTAAAAAATGGTTCCATTTTGAAAATGGTTCCGAATTTAAAAATGGTTCCAAATTTGAAAATTATTTATTTTTGAAAATGGTCCCAAATTTAAAATGGTTCCATTTTGAAAATGGTTCCAAATTTAAAAATGGTTCCAAATTTGAAAATTGTTCATTTTTTAAATAGTTCCAAATTTAAAAAGGAATTTTTCTCATTTCTGAAAATGGTTTCAATTTGAAAATGGTTCCAAAATGGAAAATAGTTCATTTAAAAAATAAAACAGAAAAGAAAACGAAAACGGAAACGAAAAAAAAGAACGAAACGTTTTCTGGGCACGAATTAATTGGGTCGACCCATTTAGGCTGCGCGGAGCGATCCACCCACGCAGGCGGCACGGGGCGAACCCGCCGCCCACGGGCGCCATATATCACCTCCCATAACCACCTGATCATGCCTACCGTGCCTTGTTCACATGTTTTTAAACCGCAATCTCAAAAAGAAAAAAAATGTTTTAAACCGGAAGCGTTTAGCAGCTCCAGCTCTTTGAAACCAGTGCGAACGATTAACCCAGATCATGAGTGCACAATGATCTGACTCCATCATCTGGACATGATGAATCGATATATTGTGAAAAAACTCTTGGAAGCTATCATCTCCAAGACCTCGATCGAGTCTAAGTTTAATAGTCCTCACTCTTTGTATCCCATTATCCCATGTATACATAAGTCTAGAGAAACCGAGATTGGTGAATCCGCATTCTTTTTCGAGCCTACTTCTAAAACATTCCATTATTCATTCTTCTCCACTAATGGGTTGGTGGGACACAAAACTTTATTGAAATCTCCCCTGCTCATAACAAAGGATTGTCATATTCTCTTCTCATAAACTTCAACGGATCCCCGCCAATGCAAATATAGAAAGATTTTTACCTTGTTGTATAACTTTACCATCTAATGAAAATATATAAGATGTCGCCCTCCCTTTCCTCTCCCCGATACAGATCTGAGAGGCGATTTTGAGAGTCCACCGTCGGTCCACCTCTTCCGCCGGTGAGGCGTGGGTTCCCTCCCCTCCGTCGGCTGCTCCGGCGGCGGGATGGTGGGGGAAGCCCGTCTCACGGCGTGTATTCATGGTAGGGCTTGGCAGGTGTCCGGCCGGCGGCGCTTCGGAGGCGGAGGTGCTGTTGGTTCGTCTGTTGTCCGCGCAGATCCCCTCCGGCGGTGGCGTTCCCTGGGGCTTCACCGACCTGCGCGCGATTTTCCCTGCACCACGACCAGATCCAGGTATGCGGTGGATCTGGATGCAGTTCAATAAGAGGATGATACAGAGGTTCTTCGCGGCGGCGCCGGCGTTCCCGGCAGTAGTCTCTTCGGAGGCGGTGCTCGGTGACTTCCCGTCTGCGGTGTGGTGGGCTCCGGCGATCCAATGTTTGGGGAGCTTCAGCAGCGGCGCGCCATCGTCAGCTCCGGCTCGTCGTCGTCGTCGGGATCCAGAGGGCTTCCTTGTAATTTTTCCTTTGTTTCTGGACCTTTCTGTAAGTTCGGAGAATTAATATATCATCCCTTTCGCAAAAAAAAAAATATATATATATATAAGATCATCCCGATCGATTGAGAATTAAATTGCCTCTACTCATACTTGATGAGTGAAATATATTTACAAAGTTTTAACCATTCATCCATCTAGTGTAAAAACCAAGGAAAAAAATAGCGTCATAACAAAATAGTGTCGGCTCTAAAATGTTCTTTCTTTTTTATACCGTGATATTAACGACACATTGTATTCTGATTTATTTTGCGAGACAATTCTCAGCACTATGTTTTCAGCGGTAAAAACACGTTGCTGACCCCCGGCCGCCGCCACCGTCCCGTCCCCGCCGTGGCGTGGCGTGCGCGCCATAAAGCCAGCCACCTTCCACTGCGTCCAAGCCCACCAACCCCCCGACCTAACCCCGCCACCTCGCGCGCGAATGGAAGCCCTCCTCTCGTCGCCAAAGCTCAGGCCTTCCCCGTTCCCCGCCGCCGCTGCTCGTTCCCCTCTGCCGTCGCGTGTCCTCGCTCTCGCCCCGGCCGCCGCCGCCGCCCGCGCCCGCTCTCTCCGCTCCGTCCCCAAGGTTCGGCCCGCTCTCCTCTCCTCTGCTCTGCTTTCCTTATCTCTCTGCTCTGAACCTGTTCGGCTGCTATTCTCTTATTCTAAGAGGTTTTTTTCCTCTGCTGTGTGTCTCCAGAACACCATCCAGGCGCTGGCGCGGGACGAGATGCTGAGCACGGCGGAGCCAGCGCAGCGGGAGGACGCCAAGTCGGTCAACGACGCCGCAGCCAGCGAGGGGATCCGCATCCGCCGGCACTGCCGCCCCACGGCCTCCATGAAGGAGGTCGAGGAGGAGATGGGGGCGCCGCGCAACATCCTCGAGAAGATCATCTGGGACAAGGAGATCGAAGTAGCTGAGGTATGCTTTTATTGCTCTGTGCCTCTGTCATACGTACTTATATCTGGATTGGGTCTTACTTAACTACTACAATGATGGCGCACCCTCTAAAACAAGAATACAATTATGGTCATTTCATAAGGTCGAAATATGTACTCGTATATCCATTGTCAGGTTTCAAAGGACTCGATTGGAATCCATACACATGTATTTTGTCTGGAACACCACTAAATTCGCTTGTTTGGTGAAGAATCCACGCACAGACAATATGTAATGTACCCTTGGTTGAGGCCATTGCCAATATTACGCCTACAACGGGGATATGTATATGGAGTCTGGATTATCTACACGTTTGGCTCCTTCCAAACCTCAATGTTAATCCTAGACAAGACACCTTTAGTAACCATAGGATCTTCACTGTACGGCTATGATCAAATAAGAGATGAACTTTTGTTCTGTGTGCAGTCAGGAGTCCTAGAATCCTACAAGTTATACAAATCTACAGACTACACATGTTCACCATATGCTAAAAAAAGAACTTTTTTCAATACAAATACATCATCATCGCAGATGCCTTAATATGGATTGATTTGGATCCTCTTCACATTACATCTTAGCAAGGAAATATTAGCACATGTACAAATGCAGAAGTAATTCGTAAATATAGACATGTACTTCCACGTGATTGGTGCCAATGTATGAAGGACAAGGAAAGTTTCATGATCATACCATTTCCTCTAATGGCAACAGGATACTCCGCGATCTGTGTAGTTCGATTGTGAAGTGCCAGATGGCATATGCTTGTGTATGTTTCATATAAATGATGGGTGCTAATGTTCTTCTACAGGGGCTTGCCAGGAATCCACTGAAGGAGGTGATTGAGTCTGCAGGGAAGGCTCCTCCTACAAGAGACTTCTATGGTGCTTTGGCAGCAGCCTACAAGCGTAATGGGGTGCCAGCGTTGATTGCTGAGGTCAAGAAGGCATCACCAAGTAGGGGCGTACTCAGGGAGAACTTCAATCCTGTGAGTTCTGTTTTCCTTCATAGCTGCGACGAGCTCTGGTAATTTCAAAGATTAGTTAAATAACTAGCATGAATAAATGTTGTAGGTTGAAGTTGCTCAAGCTTATGAAAAGCATGGAGCTGCGTGCTTGAGCATCTTGACTGATGAGAAGTACTTTCAGGTTTGTCGTTTGAAACTGTATGGGTGTCTGAGGATAGTACATGTTGTATTTACTGGGCAAGCTAAAAAATGTATTTATTCTACAGGGAAGTTTTGAGAATCTTCAGAAGGTGCGCAAAGCAGGAGTGAAGGTAATGATAGATAGATATATATGTTCTTTCAGTGTGAAGATAATTGTTCTGGGTTACCATTTTTTCTCCAAATTCAGTTATATCTGTTGTGAATGCAGTGCCCCCTTCTGTGCAAAGAGTTTGTCATTGATGAATGGCAGATCTATTATGCCGCTCGATTGGTGCTGATGCAGTTCTGCTAATTGCTGCTGTGCTAACTGATCGGGACATAAAATACTTCCTCCAGATATGCAAGGAGTTGGGACTGACAGCTCTTATTGAGGTTTGACATATGCTTCGCTTTTTCTTATTGCGCACTCCATATATGTGATTTGGTCATTATAGTCTGCAGAAAGCTGAGTTTTTTGTTTGATTTTAGGTTCATGATGAAAGGGAGATGGAGCGTGTGCTGAAGATAGATGGTGTTCAGCTTATTGGCATCAACAACCGCAGCCTTGGTATGAAATTCTTGAGGCGCTCACTTTGTAGAGTATCTGAGTAAACATATTGTTATGTTAAATATGATGTTCCTATTCAAGAAATTTTGACACATCACGTTTGCATTTTTTAGCCAAGAATTTTCCCTTATATGGTGAATGAATCGTTTTCTTATTGTGTCTAAAAATATTTGTAATGCAGAAACATTTATAGTTGATACTTCAAACACAAAGATGTTGCTGGCGAAGCACGGCAATGCCATCAGGGAGAGGGGAATATTGGTAATGTTCCATACTAATGTGTAACCTTTACTAGTGTTATATGCATGCATGTGTTTTGACTGTAGAACATTAGTTAGTCCCCTTAATATTTGTGCTCTAGTTAACTTCTCGAAAATAAACATTATACGGCACGGAAGCCATTTTAGTTGTCGTCTGTTGAACCCAAAAACTTGCAGTCACTTGGATCACAGTCTGAATGTATTGGAAACGCAAGCATAACAGTAAAACATGAACAAATTATGCTACACAAGTTCATGTATTTTGCTGACGTTTTTCTCCAACGTTCATGTATTTTCAGGTTGTTGGTGAATCAGGCCTTTTCACCCCAGATGATGTTGCTTATGTGCAGAATGCTGGTGTGTCCGCTGTAAGTTATCTAATTGCTTATCTATTGATCACATTTTCTGCCTGATCAAGGGCATTACTTTTCCTTTCAATGTACACAAGTTTTGGCCCACATAATATATGCTACAATCTATCAAGCCGCCACGGCTTTCGCTTTAATTCTTTGTATACCTTGAACCACGTTTGACATAAGTGTTCTTGTTGATGATGTAGGTTTTGGTAGGAGAATCCTTGGTGAAGCAAGAAGACCCTGGGCGAGCCATCGCAGGGCTCTTTGGGAAAGAACTGTTACATTAAGACGAGGGAAATAACTGTTACATTGAGACAACTAGATTGAGACAACTAGATCAGGCTTCTTGGTAGTAGACTGAAGTAGTAGCTGCCAGACCACCCGCGTGAACCCGCGTGATGAATAAGGTCTTCTTGTTTCCTTTTCTTTTGGATGAGTAATAAACATGTGATCTTTGTTTATGCGGGAAATAATATATGATCTTTTTGTGGCGAGGAATAAACATATGATCTGTCAGTTGTGTATGAGGCACAAAAGAAAATCTGAGGTTGTTTGTGCGATTGAGCAAACAGCAGCTCTGGTTGTGTTGTCTAGGACATTAGAATCTGAGAAGAGAACCGTATTCTCCGTTCTGTAATATTCCAATGGCCCTGATCAAAGTTTTTTCATTTGGGTTTGGTTGGGGTGAGTCGGTCCAGAGCTATAGTGCAACGCTCCGGCGACGCTAGAGGGCTCGTCGCCAGCGGCATGCCACTATGATAGGCCCTCCCCCATGAAAAATTAATTCAATATCATGGACCCGTAGGTCCAAATATCAGATATTAAACTGATAAGAACAGATATTACCCTTGATCTTAGCCGGAGGCCGAGAAAGGTATGCTTTGGCTTGTGCCCTGCGTCCCTTTTTATTGCTGGATGAACCACCTCCAACGAGCTGGGCTAGCGATATGGGACTACTCGAACTAGTCGACATAGGATGCGTTCGTTCGCAAGGCCAGCGACGCGAGGTCGGCAACCTGGCTCTGCGTTTGGGGGCCAGCCCAGAAGCCCATCAGAGCATGGTGGCAGCAGCCCAAAGGCCCGTTCGAAGAAAAGAAAAAGGAGATGAAGAGTGCACCGATTTCTAGAGTACCGTGCAGTATGACGCAATGTCTTAAATCAGATTTTTTATCCGGAGAACGATACAAAAGTAGGCAACAAATTCGACGAGGGAATTAACTTCAAACCGACATGTTTGAGAGGAACTTCTATTACTCCCTCCGATCTGACGCCAGCCAGCCGTATACAAATTTCTATTGGCCTAGTTCACCTTTCACTTATTTCGGATCAAAGTGAATATCATATGATAATCTCTTTTTTTAATAGGGAGATGTCCCGAAGGATCTCGATTTTGCATTACTTAACCTAGCGTTAGAAACTTACAAAAAGGGCACCAAATTATTATATCGAATAAAACTAAAAACATATGATAAAAATATTAAAAGAATAAGTGTAATTGTAGGCAAACGGAGCTTGGCTCTGATGGTTGGGTTCCCTGTGGTGGAACCAGCCCACCCAGGTTCAAGTCCTAGACTTGGCATGGGCGTTTGCATTTACCTGGATTTATTCCAGGTTTATCCGGCGCTATACTTTCAGTGGTACGTGACGTGCCCGTCAACAGCGAGGCGCCTGTGGTGACTTCGTCAACCTCAAGATCTGCCGGCTCAGTCCTTCAGAGGTGCTCGTAGGGGTAGGGTGTGCGTGTGTGCGTTCATAGGGGTGAGTGTACGTGCGTATTTGTGAGCGTCTGTGTTGTACTGTGTTCTCAAAAAAAAAAAAAGTGTAATTGTAGACATTTCTTCTTTTTCTTGGTGCGAGACCGCGCAAACAGAATAAGAAGAAAAAGGAAACTAGAGAGACTGTCGTATGGACACATGTGGTCTTGTTTAAAAGTTTTAACCCAGTCACTTCGACGAGCTTCGAGACTAAGAGCAACTCTAGGAGATACCGAATAATTCCATACCGGAAGTTATCCGGTTGAGCAGAATAACATTTTCCGGTACTGCGCGGCCCGCGGCAGTACAGATGCGGTAAACTCGTACCGGATTCGGTTCTACCGCATCTGTTCTGCACAGCGTATCGGTACCGGTACCGGAAAACCATTTTTGCATGTTTACTATCAAATTCATGATTTTAAACAACATAATCTTCATCAAAAATCAATATAAATTCAACATAATAAATGTTTTAACATCACACAATACAATCATCCATATTACAATAAATGTTTAAATCCAAATAATTAAAACAATAACAAATGGTCAGAATGGAAATAAATGGTTTGAATTACAACAATCTCAAATGAATAAAATGGGAATCTACTTCTTCCCATACAATTACCACTGATGTTCAACAAGATCTTTATGGAGCTGAATGTGTGTGGCATTGTCCTCGATCTTCCGGTAAGTCTCAAGAAAAGATTTGATCTGGTCCGGGTTCCTTTGGGGCTTCACTCGGCTACCAATGTTGTCATAATCTAATTCCAAGTTTAAACCCCTCTCATCTTCAACGATCATGTTGTGTAAAATCACACAAGCCGTCATGATACTACGGAGGGTTTTCTTATCCAAAAACGAGCCAGACCTCGAACAATTGTAAACCGAGCTTGCAACCCGCTAATAAGAAGGATTCCATCTTTGCCAAAGCTCAAGAAGCATGCCGAAAAGATATTGAAAGGGCATTTGCTAATAAGAAGGAGTGAAGGTAATCATAGATAGATATGTATGTTCTATAAATGTGAAGAGGATTGTTCAGGGGTACAGTTTTTTTCTCAAGATACAGTTATACCTGTTGTAAATGCAATGCCCCTTCTGTGCAAAGAGTGTCATTGACGAATGTCAGATATATTATGCCCGGTTGATTGGTGCTGATGCAGTTCTGCTAATTGCTGATGTGCTAACTAATCTCGACCTAAAATACTTCCTCCGGATATGCAAGGAGTTGGGACTGACAGCTCTTATTGAGGTTCGACATATGATTCATATTTTCTTATCGAGGCAGTCCTTGCATGTGATTTGATCTTTATAGTCTGCAGAAAACTAAGTTTTTGTTTGATTTTAGGTTCATGATGAAAGGGAGAAGGAGCGTGTGCTGAAGATAGATGGTGTTCAGCTTATTGGCATCAACAACCACAGTCTTGGTATGAAATTCTTTAGGTGCTCACTATGTAGAGTATCCGAGTAAACATATTGTTATGTTGTAGGCCCTGACCTGTTTGGTTTTTTTTCTTTTGACTTCGCCATATCATATTTGGTTCTACTATATCAATATAAAAGGCAAAACTTTGCCTCGTTTCAAAAAGCATATTCAAGAAATTTGACACATCACGTTTGCTTTTTCTGAGCCAAGAATTTTCCCTTATATGGTGAATGAATCGTTTTCTATTATGTCTGAAAATATTTGTGATGCAGAAATATTTATAGTTGATACTTCAAACACAAAGATGTTGCTGGCGAAGCACGGCAATGCCATCAGGGAGAAGGGAATATTGGTAATGTTCCATGCTAATGTGTGACCTTTCCTAGTATTATATGCATGCACGTGTTTTGACTGTAGAAAAACATTAGTTAGTCCCCTTAATATTTGTGTTCCAGTTGGAAGGCAAAGCTAAATGGTTACATACATACAGTAGTTAACGCCTCGAAAAAAATAACTTTATACGCCATGAAAGCCATTTTAGTTGTCACATATCAGTCTGTTGAACCCAAAAACTTGCAGTCACTTGGATTACAGTCTGAATGTACTGGAGACGCAAGCCTAACAGTAAAATATGAACAAATTATGCTACACACCGAACTCTACAAAGTTCATGTATTTTTCTGAATGTATTAGAAACTATCAAACATCCGTGATATTTTTTGGAATATAAATTCTACATTTACTGAAAGCACGACTTTCTTTACTTGTCGAATAAGTATTTGAATGCCTTGAACCGTGTCTGAATTAATCGGATCTGTTGATGTTGTAGGTTTTGGTAGGAGAGTCATTGGTAAAGCAGGAAGACCCTGGGCGAGCCATCGCCGGGCTCTTTGGGAAAGAGCTGTTGCATTGAGACAACTATATTTGGTGGTAGACTAGAAGTAGTAGCTGCCAGAGCACCCGCGTGATGAATAAGGTTCTCCTGTTTTCTTTTGGATGAGCAATACAAATGTGATCTTTTATGCGGGAAATAAATATACGATGTTTTTTTGGTGTGGAATAAACATATGATCTTCTGGTTGTGTATCAGGTACAAAGAAAATATGAAGAGGTTGTTTGCGTTTGTTACCTTTCGAGCAAACATCAGCTCTGGTTGTGTTGTCTAGGACTTTAGTATCTGAGAAGATAACTGTAGTCTCCGTTCTGTTATATTCCAATGGCCTCGATCAAAGATTTTCCTTTAGGTTTGGTTGGGGTGCGCCGGTCCAGAGCTATAGTGCAATGCTCTGGCGACGCTCGAGGGCCCCAGCGGCATGCCACTGTGACGGGCTCTCTCCATGAAAAATTAATTTAATATCATGGATCCTTAGATCCAAATATCAGATATTAAACTGATAAGAACAGATACTAGGCTTGATCTTAGCCGGAGGCCGAGAAAGGTATGCTTTGGCCGGTGCCCTGCGTCCCTTTTTATTGCTCCACGAACCGCCTCCAACGAGCTGGGCTAGCGATATGGGACTCGAAGACGCGTTCGTTCACCCCGACCAGCGAGGAGGTCGGTAACTCTGCGTTTGGGGGCCTGCCCAGAAGCCCATTAGCATCGTAGCAGCCCAAAGGCCGGTTCAAGGAAAGAAAAATAGATGAAGAGTGCACCGATTTCTAGAGTGATTTATTTTCAAACAAACAAACTGAGACTCAAATGATGAAATCTGGTGAATTTCCAGCTTCACGTGCCAACGACTCTTTTGGTTGTATAAAACAAGTAGGAATGATTTCCAGCTTCACGTGCCCAGAAGCCCATTAGCATCGTATCAGCCCAAACAAGTATAGCAAAACCCTGATTCCATTGGGACAATAAACGAACCTAAGATCCGAACAAAACCTGAAAAAAATCTACCATCAAGCGGCAACTAAATAAATCCATCGTCAAAGAAAAGATGCACGCTGGCTGGACAAAGAAGGAATGCCAAGTTGTGATGTGCGGCGACGACGCGAATGATCCACATGATCGCACTGCAGGATTAAAGATAGGATCAAGTGCGAAAATGCAAAGGAGCACAGGGCGTCGACTCTCCCATATATTCCACCATTCATTTCCAACTAACTCACTTCCATGATTGTTCCACCTACCGTATATCCTTCCTCCATATTATACTCGTATTTTTTAGTAAACTCATATTTTCCTGTATAACATTCCAATGTCCCCCCCAAGCTATTAAATACCATTATATTTCATTAATCAAAATCTCCCATGTCCAATCAGTGCCAAATTAGAACATAAGTTGTTTAGATTAATTTTTTCACATGAACATCTCACTGCCTAATACAAACCTCATCCAAATGTTTTCTGTTTGGATAAAAGCATGATTTTGTATGTGCAAAAAACAAAAACAAATTTCAGACGGGAATTTTTGGCTCTCTGTTGCGAGCGCACTCTATTTGCGCCAAAAAATTTAGTAATTACAAAACAAGTCAAAAAAAGACGAATTTGGTTTGACAAATCAAAGATGATCAAGTATATAATTGTCTCTCGTCAATCTTTTGACTCAGATTTCAATAGAAGTCATGACCTCGATTTTTTATACTAGTACATTACTTGATCATGTTTGATTCCAGCAAAGGATTCAAAATTATTTTGACCTTATGAATTACTATTTTTTGCATGTATATGGTGCGCCTACATGCAAAAAAACAATTTAGTGATAAAAAGGACAAAAAAAATCCTATGTCAAAGATTCGCCCATTCTTTTTTAGAATCAACCATGATCAAGTATTATACTCGTATAAGAAGGTTTGACCACGAAATTACATTCATTGTATCCTGCATCAAAGATTCATAAAAAACGCTATATACATCTATAGTTGTCGCCATACTTTTGTATTATTGCCATTAAGTGAATGAAAATCATTCGTTGGGCAAATGTTTTTACAAGTACAATACTGGACCATCTTTTACTTCTAAAGATATTCATTTTGTTTAACTTATTATGGAATTACTAAATTATTTTGTACATATAGGGTACATACAGTATGCCTAATGACCATCACTCTAATCCACCTGAATTAGTATGTACGGTAAATGCCAATTAAACCCCATGGATGCGCCATAGAGTCAAATGATCGTACAGATCTTAAATGCTATTTATTATCCCAGCATTTATCCACAGTGTATTTCTCCTATATTATTTTTCCGTATGGTTTTTCCTAAGCAACTAATACTACTTTGTTCATGGACAGGGAAGTTTCCACCGCTGTCGGATTCCATCTGCGGTGTCTCTATGTGTGTGTTAGTGTTAAAAGGTTTGACTATTCTCTTCTATATTGATGGCTTAACTTAGAAGGTTTGAGTATCTGACAAAAAGATGAAACAAAAATCTAATAAACTATAATTGAGTTAGTGTTAAAAAGGAGAGACATGTGGTAGTTGGTTGAAACTCCAGTGGGTAGCCACTCCCTTCTCACGCAACCGTATAGAGGGAGTACTATGCAACAAATATTTTTCCTTCGTACAACGACACAAAAGTAGGCGACACATTTTGACTGAGGGAACTAACTTAAAACAGACATGTTGGAGAAGAACTTGTACTAGCATATGATAATCAAGTTATTATATCTAAAAACTAAATCATATGATAGAAATATTTTAAAAAGGTACTGTAAGAATTCCTGCTTATGTATTACTCCCTCGGTTCCAAAATATATGACGCCTTTATTTTCGCTTGCCAACGACGTACAAATTTGGGCATGATTTTTACATATAATATGTCCACAAAATTAGTATAATGATATATAGAATGAAAGAATATTGTAAGACGAATCCAATGATACATGCATGCAAAAAAAAAAAAAGAATCCAACGATATCATTTATACATTTTCAATCCATATAGTTTAGTATATTAGCGGTAAAAGTTGAGTATCAAAGATCAACACAAAAATAACGCAGCTCATAATTTGGGACGAAGGGAGTATAATTTTATCTAGCTGAGACCGAATAAACCGAGTAAGAAAAAAAAAGTAAAAATAGAGAGAAAAACATTGGGTGACAAAATGTAGCCCAGGAGCGGAGCGGGCTGCTGTACAGACACGTGTGGTCTTATTTTAACCCAGTCTCTTCAATTGCTCAAAAAAAAAAACGCTGTCTCTTCAAGGAGCTTCGAGACGAACCAAGGAAACTTTCAAGAACCTGACAGTAGCGCTTGCTAATCACAGTTCTGGATCCGGAGCAAGCATGGAATTGTCTGAAACATAGGCAGAATTGGCTGTTTTTCTCCAGGAGAGCGAGGACCCCTCCCCAACAACATCAAACCCTAGCCGCGGAATCGGGTCAGGGTAGTACTCAGGAGTCACGATATTGGGCTGGGCGTTGACTTCGTTTATCTGAGCAAGGTATCGTTTGGGGCCTCCAGGCTCCAAGCAGCCCACCAGCAAGGCACAGGTACCATCAGGTAGGGAATCCATCTTATATATGCAGTCAAAGAAAAGATGCATATGATGTCTGAACAAAGGAAACTGACGGTTTTATATGCCGGCGACGAGTATCACTTTCCTGATGTAAACCGTGTTACAAAGGCGCAAACAGCTTTGCATCCACAGTCCACTAAGGGCACCCGCAATGCAAAGCGCTTATCCAGACGCTTACAGATAAAAATAAATTGGAAAATAGAAAAAAATCATCTAAGCCCACGGCCCCCGATTATAATATCCTCCAATTGTAGCTTCCGCTACTCGTGCCGCAAGCCAAGGTCACACCGGGATTAGATCTCATAACCGTCGATCAGCCACGATCAAATTCCTAGAGCCGGTGAATAAGCATTGCATTGTGGATGCTCTAATGATAATCCACGGTTGGATAGCAACTACGGAGCGAGCACGAAAGTTCGACTTTTGTCGTGAGTCAATGAGCTAAAAGTCCTCTATTGCTAAGCTGAAGTCTCATTAGGCGTCGCGTCGCTGTCATCCTGGTTGTTGTTAATTACAACATGCATATATTCAAATTTTTATATATCGAATCTTCACGTGTTAGAACGCATTTGGTCCGCCTAGCAACTACTCCATGGGTGGAACGATGAAAGCCGGTGGAGGGGGCATCAATTCCTAATCATCCGCGATTATGTTGAAGGTAGAGACCTCGTCCTCATACTCGGCATCGACCATATCTTCGGCAGCAACCTCCAGCACGACGTCGACTATCTACAGCGACAACTACCCGTTCGGCAACAATCTTCTGGGGTACCGCTGGGATCACTTCCCTGTGAACAACCACCATAATGCATGGTCCAGGGGCTCGAAGGGAGTGGTAGCGTTACAAGCCTGCACCTAGTGGTTGTCGCGGGTGTGATGGTGTTGGCGACGGTGATGGTGGCGGCGGAGGCCACCACCAAGACCATGGCGGTAACAAGAGGCACCATATGGTACATGTTGGTGGTGGAGGCCACCGGTCTTGCGATGGTGATAGTGGCGGCGAGGACCAAATCCCTGACGATGGTAAGCATGAATGATGAGGTTCCTACGAACAAACCTAGGATGGTGCTGTCTTATGATAAAACGAGTGAAGGAAAAGCAAGTTGTGGCAAACATGTCATTTTCTCACATGTCTTGTTTTGTTATGTTTGCTCTTTGTTTTAGATAAGATCTATATACACAGTGGGTACATAACTTGTCCTCTATGTGTAATTTTCTACACGAACTTATAAATCGTGATCCAACGGTACACAAATCTGTAGTGGACATATCCCTATTTGACGATTTAGCGAAAACACTCCTCGTAATTAAGGAATCACATGTACCTATTTGTATCGTTCATGTTCATTCGTCGTACCGGTATCTGATCGTTCGCACGTACGCCACCGCCATTGTTGAACAAGGATGAAGCGGAAGCACGGAGAGTCACCGCCGCCTGTGATGGCCTCCGACACGCAGCTACAGCCATTCGATGGGGAGGCTCCGGACTATGGCGCGACCCCTTCCCCTCCGTTTCTCTTCTCGGCCCCGCTTGGATTCCTGTATTTTAGTTAAAACGACGGGGAAATTTCCCGGAGTTGTTCACCTCCTGCTAAAAATACGGGGCTGGCTGAAGAAATATTACGGAGCAGGAAAGTATCCCGACAATCCAAGCGCGGCCGAGAGTTCGCCGTTCGGGTAGGGGTTTAGATAGGAGAGCGATGTGGGATTATTCGAACAACAGGTCAAAGCTGCGTCCGTTAGCCCAAGCCTGCAGGCCGCCAGGGACGCGGGGTGGGTTACCCTGGATCAGCGCCACCTATCGTTTGGGGCCTGGCCTTCCATAAGCCCACCAGCAAGGCAAGGCGTACAGGCTAGAATCTCGAGTAATTTATTTCAAGCAACAAACTAAGACTCAAACTCCCCTAAAAAAACTAAAAGACTCAAACGGTAGTAATAACCTGGAGCGAGATTTGCAGCTCCACGTGCCAACGACTCTTGTAAAAACAAGTAACAGCGCTGATTCCTCAGGCACGTGGCGTGGAAGAATCTAGAGTACCAAAACCTGAAGAAAACTAGAGTACCATCGAGTAGCAAATCCATCTTATATGTGCAGCCCAGTCAAAGAACAGATCCATGGTGTCTGAACAAAGAAAATAAAACCAAAGGTCATACATCGGGCATCGTCGACGGGATGCCGACGATGCATCGTTTTCCTGATGCAATGCAAACCCGTCTTACAAAGTCGCAAACAGCATTACGTCCTCGGTGATATACAATCCATATTAAGATAGAAACGGCCGAGCGCTGACGTTTAACTTTTGGCTCGAGCCAACGAGATTAAAGTCCTATGTTGCTAAGCTGACTGTTGACTTCTCACAAAAGGTGCTGGTGTTGTGTTGCTGTCATTTCATTGCATAGAAGTAGACAACAGGGTGCTCTCCAATTCGACTGCCAACTCTTGCAATCTTGATTGATGGCTGCCGCAACTCAAAACAAAGTTTTTTCATTGGTTTTGGTTGGGGTACGCCGTGCCAAAGCTGTAGTGCAGCGCAATGGCGACGCAAGAGGGCCCCAGCGGCAATGCCACTGTGGTGAGCCCTCACCCCCACAAAAAATTAATTTAATATCATGGACCCGTAGATCCAAATATCAGATATTAAACTGATAAGAACAGATACTACGCTTGATCTTAGCCGAGGCCGAGAAAGGTATGGGAGGGTGCCACTGCGTCCCCTTTTATTGCTCCACGAACCGCCTCCAACAAGCTGGGCTGGCTATATGGGACTACTCGAAGGAGTCGAAGATGCGTTCGTTTACCAGAGGAGGGACGTTAGGTCGGTACGAAAACCTGGCTCCGTTTGGGGCTAGCTTACAAGCCCATCAACAAGGCAGCGGCCCACAGCCTGTTCAAAGAAAACGAAAGGAGAAAAAAGAACGCACAGTTTCCTAGAGCTACAATTATTTTCAAACAATATAAGCTGCGATTCTAGTGGTGAGGATATGTTGCGAGATTTGCAGATCACTTGCCAACGACTCTTTGGGAGTAGTACTAAACAAGTAGCACCTGACCCCTGATTCCTTTGGCACATGGAAAATCTAATTAAGATCGAGCAAAACCTGAAGAAAACTAGAGTACCATCAAGTGGCAAATAAAATCCATCTTATATACCCCCATCAATGAAAAGATGTATGCTGGCTGTAGAAACAAAACCCAAGGTCATACATCCGGCGTCGGCGTCGGCGTCGACCCACGGGATGGCGACGCGTCGTTTCCCAGAGCCAAACCATGTTACAAAGTCGCAAATAGCGTTGCGTCCGCGGTCCGCTGATGACAGATAATCCATGGTAAGATAGCAACTGAAGTTTAACTTTTGGCGAGCCAATGGGATGAAAGTCCTCTGTTGCTCAGCTGACGTCTCACAAGGTGTTTGTTGTGGCTGTCATCGCATCCCATAGAAGTAGACATAGAGTGTTGCTGGTAAACGGGCTACAACACTGAGCAAGCAACCTGGGAAAATCCAAGGCTGATGCGAATGGGCACCAGATGGCCTGCCCTTGAAGTGCTCTAAGCAGTTGATAACTAAGTTCATCATCAAATCTGTAGACGGCAGACACACATACTAAAACCGTTGCAACAGTGCAAGCTCTAAAAACTCCCTTGAAAGCTGTGGAGCTCAGCAGTTACGGCAGGAGGTACTGAATTTTACTTCTTGCTATGGAAGGGGTACTACATTTTACTTGCCACTTCACAGCTGTTCTTTTCTAGCTACTCACAATACCAAGAGAAGGCTTTTAACAAACAATGATCAGAAATTTAAGATGCTACGGTCAAAACGAGCCACTAATTTTGGAGCATCCAGTATGGCATGTAAATGACTATATTGTGATCCAAATGACAAAGTAAATAGTATTGCCCGTTAAAGCACAGGGGTAAGTAAGGAAAACTAATGACAGTACATAACAATAATTCTCCTTATTCATTATTCTCTTATTTGGTTTGTGTATGTCATGGATATAGCCATCCTTGAGTGTGTTGATCACTTCTGAAGCAAAAAAAAAGTACGGTATTCAGCTACCAGTCAGTATGGTACTTTCTGTAAAGGCCAGTTGCCATTTTCTTAAGTAAGAAGTAGGGACTATTGAATTGCTACAAATCTTGGGAGACTCCACTGCCCCAATTTTGTTTGTCAGCCTTCCTACCACTCACCAAACAGCCACAGATTCTACTGATGATTACCAAGATCAAGGTCAGGACAACCAACTCCTAAGCAATGCATGCCAATATTTCAATTCAGTGTGCGCACTAGCAAGACCAGCTGACTAACGGGTCCACTCGAATGAAGCCTTTCAAGAGTGCATAATGACCCGGTTGACCCAGAGATTCTAATGATCAGAAGTATGAAAATCCAGGCAGAGTGGACTAGGCGCTAAAAAGTGACGTTGCCACCTCGATGCAAAAAGAGCAGAAAAGCACATACCAACATCAAAAGCTTGGATCCATCATAAAAAGTTGGATGTGTGCACCCGCACAGTAGGCCAGCACGAGGTTTTTCCGAGGAGAGGAAGAAGAGAAAAATACCAGGTTCCAGGGGCCCTCGTAAAGCACTACCTTCTAAGCTTGCCCAAAAGTGACCAGCACAAAAAGGCAGATATCCCCCCACAACAATCAGCCATCTCTTCAGTACTAAATCATGCATGACTAAGCGCCTATGGCGCATGTGAGTAACAAGAGTGGAAACAGTTCTTGTCAAATGTGAATCAAGATCACCATTACCCTTTTCTTTTCCCTCTACGGAGCTTTTTACATAATTATTAGTGAGTAGGTAAGACAGCAACTAGAATGTGTACCGAATGAGAAGATAAACAATATATGAAGGTACACGGTTAGGTGGTTAACACAACGAACTTTGCATCTAAGCAAGAGCCTAAACAAACTCACCGAACTTTCTTGCGGGATTTGTAAGGGAACCCGCCGGGTGGGGACGGCGAGAACTCTAGCGGGAGGTGAGGTGGCTCTCCCTCACCGGAGAGCAACCGGAGCAGCTCTTCACTTGACGGACGACGAGCAGGAGACCTCTGTATGCAGAGGAGTGCGACGGTGATGCAGAGCAACGCCTCCTCGTTGTTAACATCTTTCAAGGCCGGATCAACAAGATCAATCAGGCGGCTCACGCGCGCAAGATGCTTTGCCCACGATATGAGGCTTGCCTTCTCAAACTCCGACATGGGCGAGGCTGACATCTGCAACGGCCGGCGGCCAGAGATAAGAACCAGCAGCAGGACACCATAGCTATAGATGTCACATCTCTCGACAACGGACCGCCGCCACCGTACTCTGGGCTACATAGCACACAGTGCCACGCATACTCGGCGTGCTGCTCACCGCGCCGCTGCTCTTGGGCACAAAATCGCCACTCGCCCAGTCACGGCTGCTTCTTGCGCCATTGACCCACCAGTTGATGCTCCCATTGGCATTGGCATTGCCATTGCCACCGCTGGTGCTGCTTCTTCGGCTCCAGCTCTTCACCATACTCCACTTGGACCGCGCCTTCCCATCCAAGTCATCGTCATCGGTGTCACGCTCCCACCATTGCAGCCCCGCCTGCTCGCTCCTCGATTTGGCAAGCGCCCTGCGCTTCTGCTTCTTTGCAAGCTCATCGGTGTACTCCTCGCGCCACCACTCGCGCGCCCTCCGCTTTTGCTTCTTCTTGTCGGCACCCTGGTTGGCCGCAGCTGCCTCTGCAATCCAATCATTTTTGGGGTGCTCCTTCTTGATTTCTGATCTTATCCAGTCCATCACATAATCCTTTACGCCATGGCTGTTCCCACCATTGTCCTGCCGCCACCACCAGTCACTCCCGGTCCCCGACGGACGACCAGTGCGTGAGCCGACACCATTGCCACTGCGGCCGGTCACACCACTATCAACACTGGTCTGATCAAACCCGGAAGCAGACGCAGCCTCCGTCGGGACGGTAATGTGAAGCCGCCTTCCTCATCCTCCGGCGACTTGGGATGACATTCCCTTCCCCATCAACATTCGTGTGACCGTGCTCTCGCCACAACAGAGACGTCGTCATCGCATCCCCCATCGAGACCATTCTCGTTCGCATCAGCCCCTTCCGCAATCACGCCGCTCTCCAGCTTGCCATCCGGGTCGGGCTCAGAATCGACGCGCGCGAGGCCGAAGTCGGCGAGCCGGGCACGGAAGTGGGCGTCGAGCAGGACGTTGCTGGGCTTGACGTCCCCGTGCACGACGGGTGGCTTGAGCACGGCGTGGAGGTAGTGCAGCGCGGCGGCGACGTCGCGCGCCACGGCGAGCCGGCGCGGCCACTCGGACACCATCTCGGGGCATCGGCGCCCCAGCAGCGCGTCCTGGAGCGACCCGTTGGGCATGAGGTCGTAGACCAGCATCATCCGGCGCGCGCGCCCCTCGCCCCGCTTCGGCATCGAGTACGCGAACGGGAGCAGTATGGAGTCCCGCCCCGCCGCCGCCATCGCCTTGTCAGGGGAGGCGGCATCGCCAGGGGAGGACGCCTTGTCGGCGGCGGCGGAGGCGGCGCGGATGTGGGAGGCGACGGCGATCTCGTTGTGGAACTCGCGCTCGCCCTGGAGCGACCCCACGGAGTCCATGACCTTGACGGCGACGGGCCGCCCGCATCCCCCGGCGCGGCGGGAAAGGGGCGGGAGCACGCCGCGGAAGACGGGGCCGAAGCCGCCCTGCCGAGCTTGCCCCCCGCCGCGAACGCCCCCGTGGCGCGCCGCAGCTGGCGGTACGACAGCCGCTCCAAAGCCCCCTCCTTTGCGCCGGCCGGGTCCCCCTCCCCCTTCGCCGCCGCGCGCCGCCTCCTGAACCAGAGCAGCAGCGCCGCCAGCGCCATCGCGACCGCTAGGACCGCCGCGGCGACCGCGGAGGCGACGACGGCCGCGGGGTGGAGGCGGTGGTGGGGCGCGGAAGAAGAGGGGGACGGGGAGGGGGGAGGTGGCTGGCGGGAGGGCATTGGGGTTGGAGGGGACGGTGGCGTAAAGCGGATTGCCTTTCCAATTCTTCCACCATGAGCTGTAGTCCTGCCGAGCTCCAAGTCTTCGATAGAGATTTTTTCTTTTCTTTTGGTTGTTTATGATTTGGGAGGAAGACTTCGGCGCAGATGAGCTGTCACTCTCATCAAACCAACCAGCGAGGGATGTGCGGTGACGGAACGGAACGGAGCACGAGGAGGAGGACGACGACCTGGCTGGCTCTCCTGTGCGCTTCTACCGGTCGGTTGGGGGCCTGCGTAGAAAGCCCACCAACAGGTGAAGGCCCATATTGTGTACGGCGGCCCAATTGGTCATGGCATAGGTGACCTGGAATCTCCCTTTGCAAGAACAAAACTATGGGTTCTTTAATTCGTAGGATATGATACGCTCAAAAATAAAAATAAAAAACGTATGAATAAGCAAAGCATAGGATTTCAACGTCATGCACTCTCTAGTCCTATAGGATTTAGTACGCACCAAAAATTGTTTGATTCTATCAAAAGAATTGTAAAATGAGATTAGAGTGGAGGCTAGAATTTCTATATGAAGTAGTACAAATGATTGCTTAGAAACAATATATATATATTGATCCGGTCCTACAAATCAAACAACGAAGATAGGAAAAATGCAGTTCCTTTTATTTAAAGGAGCCTTATGAGTATCGGCAAGCTACCATAAAAAAATGGAGTATCGGCAAACACTTTTTACAGGAGTATCACAAACTAGAAGTTGCAAAGTGAGAGCTTAATTAATTAATTTATTTTTAGAAAACAGGAGATCCCTCCCGGTTCCATTTTAAGAAACCCGCGAACGGACAAGTCTTACAGATGTTCTGCTCTTCTCTCAGGAAGAGTAACAGCGAAAGTAAAGGCAAAGAATGTAAAGCAAACTACCAGCTATTACAAGTTCCAGATTTCTAGTTTTCCAAACTCCTATTACAAGTAGTTACAGCAAACTGCTAGCAGAAGCGAGTTGGTGGAGTTCACCCTTCCGTCAGCAGCAGAGCCACCTGCTCCACCTGGGGGATCGCACGGGCCTGAGCTGGGGTGGGTGTCGGCGGAGTCATGAAACATGCTCCATCCAGCGGCGATGTGGGGCTTGACCAGAGCGCTCCAGGCGCAGCGCCGACGAGCTCCAGCTTTTGCCAATCCTCAGTCAGTCATGAGAGAGGGTCTCGGCGGGGTTGCCAAGCTTCAGATGACGAGCTTTTTGTCACACTTGTGTGATCCTGATGGGTAACAGGAGCTCTTGGCGGAAGTGTTGGCAGAAACTTCCCACCAAGTCCGTCATCGATGCCTTGAAAAGGCATTCCCACTTCTTGATGGTTCTTAAGATACGCCACCAAATCTGTTGCATGCTAATCCAAGTTACTCCATTGAAAATAATATCATTCCTAAGTGTCCAGATGGACCAAAGAACAGCTGAACAAATCATATTTAGTGCAACATGTCTGGAATTAGCAATCCAATAATGGGTAACCGAACTAAGGTCTCTGCCAATAGCAAAGCCGAGGAATCTGCTAATATCTATCCAGATCAACTTAGCAACTAAACAATCAAAGAAAAGGTGACCTACAGTTTCTTTTTTTTTTTTTTTTTTTTTTTGCGAAACACAGTACAACGCAGACGCTCACATACACGCGCATACACTCACCCCTATGAACGCACACACGCACACCCTACCCCTATGAGCACCTCCGAGAGACTGAGCCGGCGGTTGAGTCTTGAGATTGACGAAGTCACCACGGCGCCTCGCTGTCGACGGGAACGTCGCCTCCCACTGAAGAATATTCCGCCTAAATGAGAAACACCAGCGTCAAACCTGGGGTTTGAACTCTGGTGGGCTAGGGGTACGACCACCCTCCTAACCATCTTGCCACAGGCAAGTTCTCAACCTACAGTTTCTTTTTCACTACAGAAAACGCATTCTTCAGGTTTGTTCATGTTTCTTTTCTTAAGATTATCTCTAGTCATTATTCTATTGTTAAGAACCAGCCAAAGAAAGATGTGTATCCTTGGAGGAACAACAATATTCCAGATAGCTGGTGTATAGATCTGCTTAACACCTCTAAAGTTAATAATAGCATACAAGGAGCTAGAAGAGTAAACTCCGGAGCTGGTATATGCCCAGATCAAAGAAAATTTATTTATTTATTTATGTGGATTAGAAGGGAAGATCGTACCAGAGAGCGAGGTGGCCATGCTTCGCCGTTCATGGGCTGATAGCCTAGCCTGCTAACTTACTACTGTCTGCTAGTACCAGCGACACGAATAGGTTGCACTTCACTTGCTTATTATTAAGGCAGTACGTACGAGAGATGGCCCAGGAGCAGGTGGGCGATTGATTTCCGTACATGCAATTTCTTAAAAACATTAAACCGAGATCCACTTAAATCTGTTGCGAGATTGGCAGCTCCAGTGCCAGCTGCCCACCACGGTCTGTTAACAAGATCTAAGTTTGGAGTTGGTAAGAGCATCTACACCGGTGCAAACATCTGAGAGAATGCCCGACAAAAAACGGTGCGCAAAAATATGTTGACGGTGGAGGAGCGGCAGGAACACACGGGCAACAACTGGCCTTTGCCGGTCGGCACCCGACGGCCTCTTCCCGGACGGTTGGATTACCAACCTCGTCCACGCCCGGTGAGCACATCAAGCGGTCTTGGCAAGTCATGTCGTGGGAGATGCGGCGCGGCCCAAAGTACTCCAAGTCATCGCCCTTTCGGGACGATGAAGTGAAGGCGGAGTACAAGGACATTTCCTATTCATCGACCAGGTCGATGATAGGAAGGTGTCGCACACCCCACGTGGAGAGGAGAGGCGTGACATGGGCCTGGCCCAGTTCGTGGACGGAGGAGGCGCGACGGCGGCCGGCGCAGAAGGAGACGACCATGGCGACACTCACCGACGACGGGGACGACGCGGCTGGCCGCGGCGCCCCGTCGGAGGTGAGGCCAGGACCTCGCCGGAGACGGGGACGACGCGGCTGGCCGCGGCGTCGCCGGCGAAGGCGAGGAAACAAACTTATCTTGTGCGGGTGCGGGTGCGGGTGGCCGGAGTTAGGGTTCGGGTGCGGGCCGTCTGACGAGGTCGAGCCACGAAACCTATGTCGATAACTCCGATGATTTTGACACTTCACAAGTGTCGCCGGCGATAGCCCGGGAGTTGTGGGTGACCCTCCTCTAGTGGTAGTGGAGGACTAGGAGGAGGAAGAGGAGTGGCGGGATGCAGGTGGCCATGAAAGACTGAAATTGTTTTAGATTTACTTCACGTCAACTTTGCTTTGGTGAATTATGTTTAGTTTTAGCTATTGTTTAACTGAATTTGTGCGATTAGGTTTTCGTTTTCCGCAGGAAAAAGTTGTTTGAAAAAAATCGGGTCGCTACTGGTGGCAGCCGGTTCAATAGGACGGCGACGTGTGACGGCCCTTTCAATAGAGTTTGAGTCGCACACTTGTCAAACCGTATATTAAGGGCGGCGGTAGAGATGTTCTTGCAGTGTAGCATCGTAGTTCCTCTCGCACATGCATGCATCGAAGGAATGCGCAGAATCTACGAACGAGAGATCACGGACTAGCAAGCACGCTAGATCCGAAGAAAATCGGGAGAAAAATAGCGAACGAATTCGTCTAAAAAAAATCGCAGATGAACGTATGGTATGTCCAGTCAAGTCAAAGATCGACGCGCGCGCTGGCGTTGGAGGAGATCCAGCCAGCGTGAGTGCGTACGTGGACGCGGTGTGCCGACATAGGAGTAGGACGAGCAGAAAAATAAACTCGAGTGTAGGTTCAGGATGCAAGCGGCTACGGATTCCGCCGGTCCGTCTCATCCACGCCGCTTTAAAGGCTTCAACGGCCAAGCGGAAAGGCCGCGAATAATTAGCGGATTTCACGGAAACGTCCGCCACGTCCGCCACTGGGTAGGTCCGTCACGCAGTTGAGGATAAAGAAATTCAGTGGTACGACTAGCAACTACTCCATTGGAGACGGGAAAGAAAAAGGAGCACGCGCCGCCGCCAGACACCCAGACCAGCACATCGCCATGGGCCATGGCCTCCTCCTCCCGAATCCGCCGCGCGACGCAGCTGCTAGGAGCAGCCGCCTCCCGCCTCCTCCACGCGGCGGCTGCGCCGCCCTCGCCGGCGATTTCTGTCTACAAGAGGACTCATCGTGATCTGCCATGGCATCACCGTGAAGAACCAGTTGAGGTTACATGGCCGCCTCACCGTCTCATTGCCCTGTCGAGCGGCAGAGAGATTCGCTCGTCGTCCGCCGGCCGGCTCCCCGCCCGCCGCCACGAAGCCCCATCGTCTTGCTCCCTGGCCGTCCCTGACCTCCAAGCGCGTTGACACGCCTGGTCGCACAGCTGCGCCTACCCCGCCGCCTGACCACAGACGACAAGGAGCATGTCTGGTTCCCCTTCCCCATTTGGATCCTAATTCCATCTCTTGATTGGAGATGAGGCTCCTTCTCCCCATTTGTAGGCTCGATCTCATCCGCCTCTAGATGTTCTGTTGTATGAATTAGGAAGATGCATAGGGTGAAGTAGGAGAGAAGATTCCGCTTGATTGCCGATGCAGCGGACGCGGCTGGTCCGCCTCTTCCGTCGGACGCTGGCACCAACACAACTGGCAGATGCGGAATCCGCTAAACCTGTAATTACAATGAGCGGACTGAGCTGGATGGACACGGACGTCCAACGGCCCGTCCGTCTGCATCCTTAGTGTAGGTCGTACAGAAGCAGTGGGAGGTCCATGCATGGAGGCGCAACTGCCGGCGGCAAGCCCGTCTTCTGGGCACGGATTGGCTGACTTTGCTCAGCCGTGACTTGCTCACCGACAGGTAGGGTCCACCGCGTGCAGGGTCCACATGCCATTGACTCAAAGTCACCACAAAGTCAGCCAACCCCAAATCAGCGAATCTCATTCGGTCCTCTTCTCACCAATGGAAAGAGTCTGACCTCACCATTGTGTCTCTCATTTGGAATTTCAAGCATAGGAGTACGTCATAATTTCATTTCTTATGATTTCTTTTTTCCTATAGACCCCTTTGGACCGATGGAAGTGTGGCACTCAAATTTGTATGGATTAGATTTCCATGCCTCGATATCGGAGGATTTGGAGGAACCGCTCCAACATTTCCTAAGACCAAACTGAGTAGGATAGAGGGAATTTTCGGGGGTGATGTTTTGACTTGTAGAGCTACATACTCCCATTACGTACAATATAATTTTAAAACGTTTTAAAATGTAAAAAACGATACAGTTTTATAGACATGCATCCGGACATTTTATGTTCACGCACAAAGTTTCGTAGAAAAAAAAAAGACTTTTTGTGACTTTTGTAAACAAACAATTTTTGGTGCTACAAAATGACTTACCACTCAACTTTTTTTTTCTTTTTGAAACAGGCCACTAGAATATGTCTTTTTCATGAAATTTTCTGTGCGAGCATAGAATGTTAAGATGTACACCCAAATATTTTTCAATATATTTTTTGACATTTTGAAAACATGATTTTAAACAATGGGAGCATAGACTCCTATGACTCAAAATGGACTTATGGACTTTTTATGTATTCCATCCAAACAACTAATTTTGCACTTTTTCGTATGTTTACAATTCTCTATTTTGCAATCACAAAACTATCAGACTCTTGTGCTTTTTATATACATGTGTTGCTTGATCACTTGATCAAATTAAGCCCTAAACCCAAATCAAAACTAGACATATATAAAGACGCCGCTCCGAGTAACTGAGACCACAAAGGACACATTCGAGTGACAATGACACAATCTGTTGCCACGATGTGTTGCTCTGCCTGGGGTCATTTTGAGTGATGATTTTTAATGGTAAGAATTTTTCGCTTATGCAGGTCATTTACTTGTGTAAGTATTTTCCGTTCATGGTTGAATCGAGACCTATTTATGGAGGTGTCTACATGGTTGGAAAGCACGGCGAGGGATTTTTTTACCCGACATGGATGGCCGTGTGATTTACATATTGGTCGTCCTTAGTCTTAGGCGTTTTATAGATGATTTATTGTACTTTGTCTTGTTATTTTATTTTTCTGGTTGAGAATTGGTCACGGCTGTATGCATGCTAATTATGCAGAGGCCACATATAATGCTTAAAACTCTTGAATAATAAAATGCCCTTTTATCACAGAAAGAAAACTGGATCTGGATTCCGATTTCCGAATAAGTGCCAAGTACAAGGAATCTTAAGAACAACTGCGGCGCGATCCGGAAACTGCGTACGCTGCGTCGATCAGAACAAAATCCTGAATAGTGGTCTTTCTCAAAACGAATCCTGAACAGTACTAGTAGCACATTTGAACCATAAATTAGTCCGTTCGATCCTGATTTTTTTTGCCCCTTCATGATCAGCTACTTCTCCAGTCTGCTCGAGTTCCGTTTGGAAGCACAGATATGTTCCATGAGAGTTGATTGCATAAAACTAGCACTTTATGCTCCAAATTCCGGTAAACTATCACTTTACGTTTGAATCGCACAGAACTGCCAGCATTGGTGAGATTTTTTGCAATGTGCGCAAATCCGTGTCTAAACCAAAATTGACAGTGGTTCTGACGTGCGGACCCCACCTGGCAGTGCTGACGTGGCTCCCAAAGACGGCGCGTGGCCGTTAACTTACTTACACGGTGGGACCCACTGTCAGACCCATAAAAAAAAGGGCTATTTGATAAAATGCCCTGCTTTACTTTGGCATTTGCCCCAAACGTCACATTTACTTTGACATCGATGATATGCCCTGTTTTACTTTGCCCATTTGCTCAAATGCCCCAGCACTGAATATAACATATTTCACATCTAATCTTAGACCTGCAGTGACTGTTTTGCCCCTGCCCTCTCATCTCACGTCTGAGCTCTTTTCTCTTCCACCGTGACTTCAAATAACCTCAAATTTGAATAGTAGACTGACAACAAATTTTGACAGCACTTCTCTACAAACAAACTAAATGAATGACAACAATTGCACACTGAAATAAGATATTCAGATCGAAAGGGAGCACAATCTGATGTACTCCCTCCGTCTCTTTTTATAAGGCGCCTAAGCACCTCTCAGTTTTCCCAAAATACAAGGCGTGTTAGCCTTTTTGTGGTGTTTGTTCCAACTCTACCCCGCCTGCATGCATCGTTTGAGCTGTTCTCTCTCCGTAAAATATTCCCTTGTGATTGTTTCCTTACAAAGAGAGATGCTAATTGATTAATTATGAGGCCTGGAGAAACTACCGAAAGTAGCACGGCAGTCTCGTCTCCATGGCTAGCGACCAAGGGCCGCCGGACTTGCTCGCGCGGCTAAACGACGACGAGCTCGCAGAGTATTTCGGCGACGACGACACAACAGGCGAGCTTCGCGGCGGCGCCGCACTCTTGCCGGCGCCGTGCTATGGCGTCCATGGTTGTTCTATCACCTGCAGGTTGAGAGCAGCCAAGGACGGCGCTGGAGCACACGTCGGTGACTCAGAACTGCAGACCGTGGACACGAACAAGGACGTCGGCGTCCAAGCTGTGGATGTGAACCGCGCCTACATGATCCCAGAATCTGTCGAGCAACAACCATGGTATGTGCCGGACACATACGCCGAAGAGACCGAGGTCCCAGATTCCCTCGATGTCCATGAAAATTCTGACGTCGACGATGCATATGACATCCTTGCGGGAGAGAGCCAGCCTCTAGAATCACTTGAAGATATTCAACGTGAGGTTGAAGCTGACATAGCTGCGTACCAATACAGTCAAGAGGAGGAAGACGAAGAGCATGGTGATGCCGAAGAAGATGAAGGCGACGAAATTAAACCAAATTTCGGAGTCGAGCTAGACCAAGGGGAGTTGCAGGTGGTCAAGGACACTCTGAGCATTTTGCTGCCATCGTACCGTCCTTAAATTCGTGTGTTTGATTTGTTCATCTAGTAGTCGAACTTCAGTTATGTTTGACTAAGGCTGGTGTGATTTTGGCATTACGTACTGCTTGATTATATTCGGTCCAAGTAGACTAATGCACTTGTAGCTAGCTATAGCTAGCTAGTTCATGTAGGAGTAAGAAAAGAATATAAATTCAAGTTACCATTCCATTAAGAAACATAAGGAAGTTTTGAACATTACAAATTCAGAACACACAAAAAAAAGGGAAAAGGCAATGTAGCAGGACAGACTACTCCGTGTTCACAAACTCACGTGCTTGTTCAACTAAATCTTCATCACATTGCAGTCTCACAGGTAGGACTCCATTTCTCTCAAGTGCTTGCTTCTTCATGTGTGGAATGGAATAATGATGGCTTCCTCTCTCCTTCATGATTTCCCTCATGCATGTTTGATGCGTGAGAAAAATACGATTGGACCTTTCTACTGGATATTGCTGAAAAGCTTCATTGACTTTGGCAATAATGTCATCTATGTTCCTTGGGGATGATTTTTGAAACATGGCTTGAATACCTGCAAAAAATCCAAGATCCAAAATATTGAGATCAGGAGAATTGGGTGGCTGGCACATCAGCCTTATGTCAAACCCGTCAGCAGTTGCTGCTTGCTTGAACACTTCATCATTGACATCAATGTGTGTTTTGGCATTGTCCTGTTGGATGATAATCGGCTGGCCTAACTCCTCAACAGGCCATTTCTGTTTAATCGCAGGCAAGACCATGTTAACAAGATAGTCTCGGCTATCAACCTTCTTAACTGATGTCATTGCCTTTGTGATCAAGGTACCTGCATCTCTGTACCTACTGTTCCTCTTGGCATACTCTTTTGTAACGAAGGCAAATATTCCAATCTTCCCATCAAATGTGCATGTCCCATGTTGGTCAAATCTGGGTCTTGCAATTGCCGTGAGGAACATTACTTTGGGAATAAAGGCCTTGTTCCTAATCACCCTCTTAGGCCTTTCTTCGTCAAGAGCCAAATAATATTTCTGACTTCTCCTAGTCAAGTAAAACCATTTTTCATCGATATGAACAACATTGTACATACCCCTAAAAGTAGGCTCTCGAGGAAGGCTAGTTGGATCCAACATATTGAGGCAGTACCTTACACGGGCTCTCATATTCTCGTCAGTCAGTATAGGCTTGATGTCGTTTGAGTGCCGCTTAAATTTGCCTTCCTTAAACCTCCTGTGCAATGTGCTTTTTGAAACATTCAGTTCATTTGCTAGGTCCTGGAGAGTGGTCCTTTTCTTCAGAGGAATGGCCTTGATATCGGCAGGATTGATTTCAATTCTCTTCCGTCCACAGCGCTTAACCTTCTTGTTAGCTACGGCATTCACCCCACCGCCTCGGCGGCCTTCTTCCCACACACGCTGTACACATCTCAGAGAAACACCCATGTCCGCTGCCACTGATGCTGACACTCCTCGTTTCAAAATGTGAGGTCCACTCCTAACCAGAAGCATGGCGTATATCTCCCTCTTTACATTATCTGTGTGCCATGTACGTGTCCTAAACTCTGGATATTGATCTGCCAACAAAAGTTTAGTTCATTACGTTGGCTAACTGAATCTAAGTGAATCAACAAGACTACCCCCAGAATATCAAAATTGAATCGACGTACCGGTATGCTGGTTGTCGCCCTGATCGTGGTTGTCGCCCTGATCGTCGTGGCCATGCTCATGCTCGGTGTCGCCCTGATCGTCGTGGCCATGCTCGTTGCCATGCTCCACGTCGGCGTCGTCGTTGCCATGCTCCACATCGGCGTGCTCGCCGCTGCCTCGTCCAGGGTGACCGCGACCGGAGCCAATGACGTGACCAGCTAGGCCTAACCTCCAACGAACAGTTTCGGCAACACCATTGCCGGAGACGCCGCTCGTACCATGGCCACGACCACGTACACGACGTCCAGCAATGCCACGGACAGAATCACCACGTCCGGCGTGGCCACGTCCAGCTAGGCCAAGACCGGCGTTTGCACGGCCAGCACGTCCACGGCCATCATGCTCGTGCACAGCGTGCCCTCGACCGGCGAGGCCAAGGCGTGCGCGCCCGCGGCTGCCGTTCCGGCCGTGCCCGCGACCAGCGAGTCCACGTCCTCGTCCGTGTGCACCGTCGGCAGCTTCATCGTCGACGTGGTTGTTTTCTTGTCCGCCCTCAGGGCCGGCTCCCTCCGCAGCATCTTCTTCATCCTCAGAACCTTCATCTGTTGCACACAACACATAACTCTGAAAAATTAGAGATAGACTGAGACGAGAAGAAACCTGTAACGCATCAATCGACAGAAACTAACCTTCATCGCCATCATCCCACTCCAGGTCGTAGTTAAGGTCAACGATTGGACCACTATAATCTTCAAATTCGTCCCATGTATTGGGACCAATTTCCGCCATGATTTGCAGCCAAAGCAATGGTGGAATTGAAAGGTGAGGAAAGGAAGGAACTGAGCGCTCATATAGGAGTAGACTGGAGGGAACCAAAACGAATTGAAAATTTGAAGATTGTGCCGCTCCCGTCCAATTTTCATCTCTCCCTCCAATTTTCTGGATTTTTTCTCAAAAAATTGATCAGCCCACCACCGCATGCAAGTGTATGGCTATGAAGGCGAGCGAGGCTCCTGGCGGGAATCAATTCGCTCGGCGGGAGGCATGTCTGGCGGGATGGTTCCATATCCATGTCATTATTACTGTGATTGATTTGACGGGATCAAATCGCTAGAATTATGTTTGTTTCCTTCCAACCCTCTATGCTAATCAATAGAGGCAGGGGTAGAAGGGTCCAAATTAGCCCACGCTAATTTTCGTGCAAAACTGTTAGACGCCTTGTATAAAGAGACGGAGGGAGTATTTAGTTACATCACAAAAGGACCAGAAATCTCATGCCGCTGGTTACATCACAAAAGGAACGCCAATCTCAAGTTTTCAGTGAGTCCACATCTCACAAACTACAAAGCTACATGTGCACATAATGTAAGTGCTTTAGTGAGTCCACATCTCACAAAATGCCCAACGGCAACACCTAAGAATGCCAAAGTAGTTCTTTTTCTTCTTCCTTGGAGTGATCTTCTTTGGAGCAGTTTTCTGGACATTTCTTGGTGGCGACACCACACGCTCTAATGCTGCATCCTCAGCCATTGCCAAAGATAGTTGCCTAGAAGACATATGTTTGCAAAGGTTAGAATCATTCATAAAATCTAATTTATGAAGAACACAGAAGCAGCACCTTCTGGTGACCGGCCCAGGGCTAGCTTGCAACGTAGCAACCATAGAGTTCTTTGTGGGGGTGCACTGAGCAGCCACTGAAATTTCAGCATTTGGTAGCTCGACACATGCGGCACTTGCTGCTGCCCCTCTATTGTCAGTGCACCTCCAGGGCTCTTTTACTCTTTCTTTTCCTGTGAACAAAACATTAGTACATGTATAAACAAAACTTGATAATGAAAGAGACTAAACACATTTGAGTACCTTTTCCTAACACCATTTGTTGGGCAAGTATTCTGCCTATGGCCCAACACGCCACATTTTTTGCATCTATTTTGGCTTCCCAGTCTTTTTGGTTCCTTTTCTTTACCCTTTGCCTTGCTTTTGCTACCACCACCTTCCAAGTAGTTCTTAAATCTGTTCTTCCTACGCCTTCCTGCTGACACTTTCGGACGTGGTGGATACATTACAAAACCAAGGTCCACCTTAGGCCACTGTGACTTATCTGTCAATGGCTCAACCTCTCCTTGGTAGGCAGCCCTAAACTTCTCCAATGAGTAATACTCATGAACATAGTTTTCAAGTGGGACATTCCTCTTTCCTATCAAGAAGACAAGAGCATGCCAACAAGGCTTTCCGGTGTGCTGCCACCTAAGACAAGTGCATTCATGAGTAGCTATGTTTACCACATGCCTTATATTGTCATGTAGTATGTCTCTAACCTCAGCTTTTGTTGAACTGGATTTCTCAACCTTCAAGTGGCCAAGTCCTCTTGTTTGGTTGTGTATTTGCTGTATCACAGGGGAAGGATTTTGCCTTTAAGCAAGGACCCAATTGTTCTCCTAAGCTGAAACAATCTCATTACCCATTGCCTATATGTGTCAGCTAGCTCATCAACGGGGAGATCCTTTATTTCTTTGATCCAAGCATTGAAAGACTCAGCAAGGTTGTTATGTATGTAATCACATTTGATCTCAGTGTTGAAACTAGATCTCATCCACAACAAATTATGATATTGGTTCAAATATGGACCAACATCAGGACAAGCATCAAGAACCTTTTGCATGTGGTAAATAAAACGTTCTGGTCTGTAGGTTTTAGCTGCTGGCCACATGTTCTTGTAAGTGTCACCATGGAACTTTTTCATAAAATTCAGCATTAAATGCCTAAAGCACTCTCTCTGTTCAGCTTGGGGGAAAACTTTCTTAACAGCATTTTCTAATCCTTTGCATGCATCTGTACTTACAGCAAGAAGAGGAAGTGGGCCAATAGCCTTACGCACTTGTTCCATAAACCATGTCCAATTATCCTCAGTCTCTCCATCTATGAACCCAATTGCAATAGGGAACATCCAGTTGTTACCATCTAGTGCTGTGCATGAAGCCAAGTGTCCATTCCATTTACCATTAAGGGCAGTAGAATCTATGCTAAGGTATGGCCTACAACCAGAAATGAATCCATCTATGCAAGGCCTAAGAGCCATAAAGAATCTGTGAAAGCAAATTTTACCAGCATCATCTACAATGGTGTCTACCTCGACAATACTACCTGGATCTCTCTTTTCCATCTCGGCTTTGAAGTTGAACAAGAACTGAAAGCTATTACCCCAAGTGCCAAATACCTCATCCATAGCTTTTTCTTTTCCCTTCCATACGGTGTGGTACTCCATTTTAACATTGTAAGTATCCTGAAGCTTCTTTCTAAGGGCCTTAGCACCTATGTTTGGCTCTTCTCGGAGTATCTTGATTGACCTTTGTTTCACCCATGCTTGAGAGGCCATGGCAGATGTCAGCTGGCTGCTTGAATAACAATTATGGGGCCCAACTATTTGGGTAATCTGCATGTATAAAGATGTATATTAGTGAAAAACAAGTCACAATTTAATCATTCAATGAGCTGCAAAAGATAGATGTTAGTACCCTTGTCGTTTTCTTGTCTGCCATTAGACGGGCTGTTATAGTCCATGGACACCCCTCGGCCAAACATTCTCCGGACCACCTAGTCCGGTCAGCCTTTTTGACCCCCAGGTCAAATTCTTCATTGATGGCAAATTGTCTTATTGCCATTCTACAATCATTCATAGAAGGAAACATGTCCCGATCTCTACAGTAGGGTGGTCTATGTCATAAGAAATGTTTAACTCTTCTGGCATCTTGTCATCAACTGGTATTGCTGCTTCAGCTAACATCTCCTTATCAATGACAGATTCAACTATAGGTGCAGGAGCATGAAGAATTGAGTTTTCATTAATGCCTAATGCCAAACACATCTTTTCTTGAGATATAGGAGCATCCATGGAACCATCTTCTACTGTTTCAATCTCAATGGTGGACCAATCCACAATAGGTATATGGTCTGCATTCACATCACTAGAATCGCCGATGCCTACGTTGTCATCATTTTGTAAGCAACTGGAAATTTCAGCATTTGATATGATACTACATTGGCTAGCAGCAGTTGATGGTATGTTAGCTAAGTCCACTACTTTAGCCATAAAAACGAGCTGTTTTGATTCCCATCTGTCCATAAATGCAACAAGCAACTCACTGCCATTTTGGATGATAGTATGAACCCCTCCTAAAGTCTTGTCTTCACAGAAAAGATGCACCTCCTGACATGAACCATAGGAGACATACTCTCCCAGCCTTGATTTTAGCTTCTCCAATGTCATCCCTCTAGTGTTAACCTGCCGCCACACAACATCTTGCTTTGGACAATGGACTTGACGACCATCATCAAGCTTGGCGACAAACTCAGCGACTCTAAAAGTTATGTCAAAGTTATCGTCGGCGTCGCTCCTACTCGAATTGGGAAAATTGCACAAGTTAGAGAGGAACCACTAATCGTATTGTTCCGCCTCTAACATGAGAAATACACAGTCCGAAAATCAAGAGGAGAAACTTACCCTTCAGGAGCTGTGGTACTGCTCACGGAATCCATGGCACTCCTCAGTCCAAAGTCATCCCTTGATTCTAGGGTTTCTACCAACAGACCAAAAAATATCAGAAAGTATTGAGCAGAGGAGGGTAGTAAGAAGTGGAAGAGACTCACCTCTGGACGCCGGGATGCGCCGCCACCCGTTCGTCGTCGCCGGCGAGGTCGCCTCCGAGGTCGCCACCAGCTTGGTCTTGGTCACGGCGGCGGTCGGTCCCCGAGGAGAGGGGCGAGGAAGGATGCGGCGGCGGAGGACAGCGCTTCGCTCGGGCTTGGTCGCGGCGGCCGGCCGCTTCCGGTCGAGTCGCCGGCGTCACCTGCCCGCCTCGTTCGTATGGGGACAGAGACGCGAGAGATGAGATTGGGCTCGATCTAGATGAATACACCCAGGGGTATAAGGGTAACTGCACATGACATATTAGATTAGATTAAGAGTCTATTATTTTAATTAGCAGTAAACCATCCAAATGGGGCATTTGAGCAAATGGGCAAAGTAAAACAGGGCATATCATCGATGTCAAAGTAAATGTGACGTTTGGGGCAAATGCCAAAGTAAAGCAGGGCATTTTATCAAATAGCCCTAAAAAAAAATATTCAAAAAAAATCTCAAAAAGTCAAAAGGAGGCGGACATCTTCTTCCTGCTGCCGTCGGCGCTGCCTGGCAGCGGCGGTCGCCGCCTGGCCGCCCGCGACGCTGCGCAGGAGGCCGCCGCAGCGCACGCGCGGCCGCGCTCCCGGCCGTCGCACTCACCGCTGGCCTCGTTCGTGCTGTCGCGCTCTCGGCCGTTGCGCTCGGCCGCCCGACGCCGTGTAGGAGGCCACCGCAGCGTAGGCGCCCGCGCTCCCGACCGTCGCCCCCGCTGCCGTCCTTGTCCGCGCTGACGTGCTCCCGGCTGTCGCGCTCGGCCGCCCGACGCTGCACAAGAGACCGCTCCACGCGCCGCCAGATGGGCCAGCAAGCGCGGCGGGCTACCCGGCCAGATGCGCCCGACGCCGCCCAGAGGAGCCCCTCCCTATCACTGCGCTCGCGGGCTGGCCGGCGCGGCCGCTTTTGCTTCGAGAACGCGGGGGCTTCGTCCGGCGTCGCTCGCGGGGGGCTTCATCCTGCTCCGGTAGTATAGCAGCAACTCACAGGGGGGATTTTGTCGCCGGCCGCGGTTCTGAGTTTGTATTTTATTTAGATTTTTTTAATATTTTATTTTTTATCGGTCTGACAGGTGGGTCCCACCATGTAAGTAAACGGCCGTTAACGGCCGTGCCCGTGCTCCGTCTCTGGGAGCCACGTCAGCACTGCCAGGTGGGGTCCGCAAGTTAGAATCGCTGTCAATTTTGGTTTAGACACGGATTGTCGCACATTGCAAAAAATCTTGCCAATGTTGGTAGTTATGTGCGATTCAAACGTAAAGTGGTAGTTTGTCGGAATTTAGAGTACTAGGAAACATGCCCGTGCGTTGCACCGGGAAAGAAAAATCCACAAACATAAAAAATACAAAATTCTCTTTCTTCAAATTACATAACATAAATCTCAGTGCATAAAGCTATATTTATACGTGTAGAAAAGAAAGAACTGGTAGAAGCAGTCCACGAAGCTTTTTTTTTACGGGAACGCAAGCATTCCATTAAGACACGACAAGGTCGTCGGTCACAAGGCGGGCAACACAATCCTGGTAGTTCGACAACCATGTGAACTGGTCTGCCTGTAACTCACCCACACCCATAGCTGCTAAACAATGAGCAGGCCTATTACATGCCCGTGGGCAAAACTCAACACTGAAGTCAATAAACTCCATAATCAGATGATACTTGATATCTAGAAATATATGTCCCAGCTTTGCTTGATCGAATGAAGCCGAAGTCAATGCATGCTTCAGGTTCTGTGAATCAGTGGCGATGATAATACGTCCAATGCCCAATTGATCAGCTATACGGATCCCATTCTCCACAGCAATAGCCTCTGCATGTAAAGCATCACTCACATGTGAAATGCTCCCTGCTGCTGCAAACACAATGACCCCATTGCTGTCCCGAGCGATAGCTCCCCAACCCCCTGTTCTACTATCCTCCCGAAAAGCTCCATCAGTGTTAATTTTGATCACCTCTTCTGGTGGCGCAGTCCAGGTTGCGTTTGAACGCCCTACGCTTCTTGGATTACAGGAAGGTCGTCAGGTCGCATAAATCCAATTTTCCGGTTAGCTATTCTCCTGCTTAACATAACGTACATAAATCGTGGAGACGACATAAATCCAATTTTCCGCTTGTCTATTCTCCTGCTTCGTCTCGGACCTGCTCAGCAGTCAGCACGCGCGCCCGGTCGCTGCAACGTCGGACGTGCTGTTTGGTGTGTTGTCGCAAGCGTCGACTCAACTCTAGGGGGCACCCGCCTGGCGTGATGATGGACGAGAAACGGAGCAACGCGTGGATGGCCCGGAGCGCTCGCGACGACGGCTTCCGGATGGCAGCGGCAGGCTCGCGCCTTTCCTGCGACGATGCTTGGATCGTTATCTCCGGCCGCGGCGTGCGGAGCGGTCAGCGGTGTTTTCTCCGGCGAGCGCCTCGATTGGCTCTAATCACACGCACGCATGGTTAGGCTGTGACGATGGTCCACTACGTGGTGGAGGTGGGAGGCTAGCGGAGACCGCGGGTTGACAGGCGAACTGAATCGCTGACACGACAAAAGGAAAATACGAAACGGTACGTGACTTATGGGTGGCAGTGGTGGGTAAATATGTGATTTGGTGGGAGGGTAAAATCGGAAAAAAAAAATGACGTACCACAAGAAACTTTAATGCTTTTATTATTAGTCTTTACTATTAAATGGGAGTTCGTACGTCGGTACGTCCTCCCATATTCTGCCAGACAAACGTCTTCGATCGATCGATGGACCAATGCCATCGCTCACATGGGCCGGCCCATCAAGGAGCGATTTCTTTCCCTATATTACCCAGACAGTAAAAACAGCCGATATCATTAGTTGCCAAAATAACTGATTCCTTTCCATGTGAGCGATGGCAGTCGTTAGTTGCCAAAATAACTGACTCCTTCCCGCATACTAGCCCGCACAATCAGACGATGAAAATTTGAATACAGCAACCTATCGTCCTGGGCTCGCGGCATAGAGCAACCCTTCGCGCTGGTGCCCCGCACGAGCTCCGGTGTCCACCCAATCCACGGCCTGGTTTCCACGCCATACCAACGACGCCGGTTGTCGCGCAGGCTTGAGGACACAGGTTGCCATCCCGTCCTGCTTCGAGTCCTGCCGACGAATTTCGCCGTTGGCCGTGCCGGTGCCCTGCACTAGCTCCGGTGTCCACCCAGTCCACGGCCTGGTTTCCGCGCCATACGAACGACGCCGATTGTCGCGCCGGCTCGACGTCACTGGTTGCCATCGCGTCCTGCGACAGTGAGTAAAGTGCAAAAATCAGACGACTGCAGGACAAATCAGTCGAGTGCTTAACAAAAGTAGCCTACGAACGTTTGAGGCGAGCCTACAGTTCAAAGCAGGAACCAGGATGCCTGAACTTTGCTGGTATGGATGCCTAACTTTGCTCGTATGGATTATATATTGTAGTTCCTGATCTGAATCAAATTAGTTTAAGGGAAAATGCAATGAAAGAAAAAAACTGAACCATGCAAACTTACGATTTGTGCAAAACTTCAAACACCAGTGTTTTTTCACTTCACACCAATGGTTTTTTTACTTCAGTAATAGTGGCATTTATCCCAAATTTGGCCTGCAGAACATGGAAGATTTTCACTTCAGTAACCATGGCATTTATCCTGAATTTTAACTGCAAAACATGTAAGTTATGACTTCTACAGAATCCTCGTTTTATAACAAATCCTCATTTTATAACAGATAGGATAAGCAGTGTGTTGCATATGGCATCATCAAAGCCTACTGCAGTACAGGCTCCAATACAAGACATAACGAACGGCAGCAATTCAGGTAAACATATCACCACCTCTTACCTACTTCGACCTTATACAGTCTAAATATTGGTTACTCGCATGACAAATAGCAGATCCAAAAGAATTGAAGAGACAAAGGAAACGGGAGAGAGATGCACGAACGAAAATTGCAGCAGTTAATCTCAATGGCAAACAGAGTACATCTAACACACCGGTTGCCATATCACCTGGTACGTTCATTCTTGAGACCACCCCATATGATGCAATAATCAAAAGCATGATGATGCACCTCAAAGAAATATAATGAATTCTTCATGTCAGGATTTCACACTCCAGAAAATGCCACTTTGCAGTCAGCTATCACACAACTACCACACGCCCCAACAACTACAGAAGGTGATGTTTACTACCTGAGAGAGCACCTTCATTTGTGTATTACTACTGAAAGTATAAAACATGGTGATGTAGGCATACCGACTATTGTGATGCCGTCCGATGCCACTAGATGTATCAAAGAGGCGGTTTCCGCAAATGCCCTGGAATATATTTAGCTGATCTGGTTTCCTTGCATTGACCTCATTGAAAAGCTGCAGAAGACGAGATTACGTGACCACGATTAACCCCACTGTATCAATTTGTATGCATCTCAGAGTCAGACTCGAGTAAAAGGCAGAAACTCACTTGGCAGAGAACAAATGTGTTGAAGATGAAGGTATTTTTCACCTTTTCAGCATGGGCATGGTTGTCATGATTGAAGGTATTGTCAATAGCTTACTTTCTGTTTGCCGCTTGCATCTTCACCCTGAACTGTTTCATCCTATAAGATCGCCACTATAACCCCTACAGTTGGAACCAGATGGAATTAGAATGAAAACCAAAGGTAAAACTAAAAAAGGTTCTGTCAACGCAGTGGATGAACAAAGCAGCTCCTATTATAACAATATAGACGACCAACTAAGAGGAGATAGAGGATACATGAACGATAAAGAGTTTTATAAGCACCTGAAAACTAATTTCGAACACATTTTAGTATCGATATCAAAATGACCTAGACAGCTTTTGACCGTGGTGAGCAGAAACTCAGAAACGTTGTTTCGGATTTCCTTAACAAAAAGTCCACAGTGCGCATCTCAAAATCCCCTCAATAAAAATCATATACCATATATGGAGGAAGATTTCACATTCTATTTGTGATTTCATTGCAGAATTATGTACCGGGAGGAAATATTGTGATCCAACACCTACCAAATATCAAATAATGTATACCAATGTATAAATAGAGATTACCTATTAGCGGCAAGTATAACGCAACCTTGGAGCGTTCCCTTCCCCGTCCACAGTAGAAGGGCGATATTTGGATCCTCTCGCTCGCACCACCGCCGCGCCGTCAATCCGCTTGATTCCCCGCCCTCCGGCGGCCGCTCCGGCGGCGGGAGGACGGGGAATCACCGGATCTGTGCATAGCTATGTAGGGGTGAGTGGGTGTCCTGCCGGCGTCGCCATGGAGGAAGGGGCGGAGCTGGTGGTGTTTTTGCAGGTGGAAGGCTTCTTCTTCGTCGGCGGTGCTTCACGGAGTTCTGGCGACGACCTTCTGCCGCGCCCGCGCTCGCAGCTCTCTGGAGTTGTTGTGCGCGGTTTCCCCTTCGTCGGAGGCCGCGGGACGGCGGATCCGGCGTCGACGACTTTTGTGCAGGAGGACGGAGGATTCAGCGCGAGGTCGGCGGATTCCGATGGTGTAGGTTTGCTGCGGCGGCCGACGATCGGCGACTTCCCGTCCGCTCGGGGAAGCTCTTGTTCCAAGGTCAAGGAGAGCTGGAGCGGCGGCGCGCCACCGACGGCGCCTAGGAGGAAGACGAGCTCGACTTTGCAGGAGGGTTGGACTGTAATTTTGATTTTCTGGAGGACCTTTCTGTAATTTGCTGAATTTCTTTTCAGCCCCTTGTACTCGCAAAAAAAATAAAAAATAAATAGAGATTACCTATTATTTTCCTAGGTGAGCACCCTTCAGTAGCGGATTCAATCTAAAACGACGACAACTCGTCGGCGACAAGGTATGATCTGAAACCACGCAACACCGCTGCCAGGCCTCTGCCGTCCTCGATCCCGTCAGTCAAAGCCGCTCCCTCGATCCCGTACGTCAACGACGCTCCTCGGAGCCGTCCGTGTCAACGCGCGGCAATGGGAGATGGGCGCAGCTTCCGCCGGTGGTGCAGCAACGATGGCCTTGCACAAGGCGGCGGCGGCCTGGATCCATATGTATCCCATCGCGTGCGAGAACAGAAGGACGGACGGCTGGAGGTCGAGGGCGCTGCGCCGGATGGCGAGCGACGGCCAGAACATGAGCTGTCCGGTCGTGGGCGCGGGGGCGCGGGGAGGGGGTGGGTAGGATCGAGTGGGGGCGTGGGGCAGCAGGCGGCGAGGACATGGGGGGCGGCCTGGAGAGCAGTCCGTGGAAGAAGAAGATAGGAGCTTAGATTAAGAAATTGGGGATGGGAGCTAGCTAGCGGAGCAGAGAGTCGAGAGTGATACTGGGCTACGTTTTCTTGAAGTGAGTGACTGAAAACTTCCGTGCGACTGTGCGAGTGCTACCTTTCCCTCCGGTCCAAGCGTTTGCTGAACGCAGATTGTCTAATTTAGACATATGTACAATATTTGTCAAAAAATTCTGTGCTTTCCGAAGATCTATTACTAATTTTTCTTCTCATATATATGATTTTTAATTATACTATGCAGTTATGGAGACAATAGGCACCGACATGATGGTGTTGGATGGGAACAAAATCTTGCCGAATTCAACACAATCCGCAGAGGTGCAAATAGATAGTTTTTTTTTAACCAATACGTAAACCTTTATTAATCACTCAAAAAGGGTTACATCTTCCACAAGCTGGATAGTTATATATTTGTGTTCTTGCTATACAAATTCTATATTGCCATATTTAATTTTTGTTTTTATAAATTTTCCACATTTGTAGATCGTGAATGTGACAGAAATAGATACTATCGACAATCCGAAAGAATTTAACGACATAGACCCCGATGAAATGATGGTGGGGAGACTGAAAACTCAGCAAGTTCTACTTCAAAAGTGGTGAGAATTGTATTTTTATTTTAATATATAGATGGTCTATATAACTGTATATTTGTTTATTCTTAAATGGAGTAAGACACAATCAAAAAATGAATAGCGGCGCAACAACGGCAAATAAGTTTATCTAGAAAAAACAACACGATTCCTCTTCTAAAATACTAACACTATTTATGTTAACAAGTTCATTTTACACAAAAAAGCATTTCAGTGTTTTCATAATTCTAATAATTCATACTCTCATTTTAGAACTTTGTGACCGACTACATTAGAGACCCAAGAATCCGTCTACCATTTGATACCCAACACTACGTTCTGACGTACCCCGACAACGAATGTGAAGGCAACATCTCTCAAGTTGTTAATGATATGGTCAAGTTTCTAGGGGTAGATTTTTTCCTTTGAAAAATTATTGTTCGAACGATGTAATCATATATCTTTTGTCGACATATACTTCAAGCGAAGTGGATTTTTTTTTGTGGATGTCTTGTTCATACAGATGAAAGTTTGCATGTATTATATTCGCCAGCATTACGAAGAAATAGAATCCGTAGCAACGCACGGGCATTCCACTAGTTATAGATAAAGTGGTAGGTCTGTGCAATCAACTCGTTCCATGACAACCGCTATTTTTCAGTTTCAGTATATTCTTTCTCTAACGAACTCGGAGTAAAGAAAAGGTATGAGCTCTGAGCTGTAACATCGTACCACTACTGATTAGTGTATTTCCCGAATATACAACGGGGTGGCCGTTATGGGAAAAGGTGAGGATCGACGCCATGCCATGGCGATGGGCGATGATTGCGCCACCTGTGGGGAAGCTGGCAAAGGGCTTTGATAAAGCGCGGCGTCCTTCTCCCATGGAGATGTTGGGGCGAACGGCAACACCCCCGACTGGAGACACCATTGGACCCCACGATGAGAGATGATCCTCCACACGCCGTGCTAATCGGATGGTTCGAGGTTTCATCTTTCTCTCGGGCCCACCGCAGATTAGATAAACATATTTGTGTGTCATGCAAGTGTGCATTTATTACATTGTAGACTCATATTGTATTGGGAAAATTGATGTTATGGTAATACCTATGTTACTCCATTTGTCTCTCTCTTCATTAATTGCATGTCACATCATCTTTTTTATCCATGTGGCATCTATGTTACTCCCACTATGAGTAGTCTTAGTACTACGAATTAGAATGCCGTGAGAGTGGTGTGTGTAGAAAAGGTCTTAGTGGTAGTACTCCTAAGCCTAGGAAAGAGGAATTCGCTTTGATCGTGGTGAAAAACAAATTCATGAGGTCTTACCTAACGTTATTTGTCTATGCAATTTACACTGCAAGATTCTTATGCGAATATTTGCTATAGAATATAATCCTATGAATCAAACGGAGTTTTCGTAATACTCTATCTATGTGAGTATGTTATACTTTGAGTAATCAACTGTACTCTGATGTACTGTACTACTCAATAGCATTAGCTTTGGCTTAGCAATGCAAGAAGCAAATGAAACATGGGTGACCTACCAAATCTGCCTGGAAAGCCCAAAGTACTCTTGTTTATTAGTACTCCGACTTAGGATGCTACAGGCTTCAATCACTGCGTCCTCCTCGCATTGTACTATGCAAAAAAATCAATCCCAGGCCGTGTGACCACTGTTACACCTTAAAGCACCCTGCTAATGAAGGTAGCCAAATTAAGATTCTGGGCTGTTGTACTCCTGCATGTGCCACCTAAGGTCAAGCCTCTTCAATTGCTCTGGTCGTGTGACTGCAACGCGAGATCTGTCGTTTTTTTTTTGGAAGCATTGATGGTTTTTTCTAAACAGGGCAAAGTCCTCATGACAGGGAGTGATTTAGTACTAGTTCTTCTTTTAAGAACACCTGATGAAGTCTTAGACATGTGAGGATGCTTGATTGTCACGTGCAGCACCACTACGAGATCAGTGGTTTAGCGACTGAGTCCCCTTTTTATGTAGTTTTGCTGATAATATCATGCCTTGAGAAATGGCTCCTCTCGACCGATAGAAATAGAAGTATAGAACATAAACACGCCTGATGTTCTAGAAAATATGTTTTTCTCTTTCTGTATTTTCAAATTGCTCAATTGATATAGTCAATTAGTGATGGTAAATGGCCGCTATGTAACATGGATTGTCATGCTTGACCTTTTTCTATATGTTCGTTTGCAAGTGTGTACATTTTTTCTAGAACAAGGGGCGGTCCCCAAGGATCTAGATATTGCGCTAATTATAGAAAGGACGTCACCAAAAGCTGAAATTACAACAAAGTTCTCACATTTTTTTAAAAGGACCCTAATTCTAAGTTGAAGATCACAATCAACCCTCCTCCACCAATCTCGCATCGATGCATCCAAGCACGACCATCCGCTCCGTCGCCAAATACTACGCCACTTGGACGAGGAGGTTGGAGAAAGCCGCACTGGAACAGAGAAGCCTCCCATTTTGCACGTCGACTGAGAGGTTGTAGTTGAGATGACGTCGCACAAGATACGTGAGATCAGCCGATGGCGACACAGCTTGGAGCAGCCGACCTTTGACCATAAGAGTTGAGGGCAAAACAACAAGAGGTCAGCGAAGCGTGATCAAGGATGGGCTCCCAAAATCTTTCGGGGATGAAACATCGAACCTTCCCCACACCAGGCGAGGTCGACGGCAGCCAAAGACGAGGCCACATCTTCCATATCCTCCATCACCTCAACGACCCAAGAGGAAGCTACATCGAAACCAACTCGATATGTCTGACCGCAACATCGCTTATTGAAAAAGTCCTCACCAGATCAGCCCCCAACACCAATCCTGAGCCACCTCGGAAACACCGGCGACGGTCATGTGCCATGCGCAGGCACTAGAGCGCCCAGACTCCATGGCATCACACCAAAAGCCATACATGCAAACCAAGCACAAACACTCTAGAACTAGCCCTACACCTAGCCATAGTACACTATAGAGATTGGTGGCACAATTGGCTCTCCCACCCCCACTCCAGGCGATGGCACTGGTGAAGGGAAGGGGAGCAAAGCTGGGGTGGAAGGCGGTACACTTGGTTTGGGGGGCGGGGGATGAGCAAGAAAGAAAGGGGGATTAACGCTTCTTATTTAAATTACACTTTTTCCCTTCATATAGATTTACTTGGCTATATACTTTTTTTGCATAATTAAAAAAATGAACATATATGCTTATCTTTTTAACAAATCTAAAAAGGAAGACTACCCTAATCATCCTTTTGGTTTTGATCTATAAGAATGCCAAATAATAAGAAATGAAACAAAATTGCTTAAACATGTCCCGTACATGTTTATTTTTCTGGCAAACGTATCTAAACTTTTGGTCTTGTTCAAGAAAAACAAATACCAAATAATGAAAGATCGAAGAGGTCAATTAGAGTGGGATAGGTGAATATGGGACTAAGGAGTTTTCATAATTTCTTAACAATTTAGTGGATACAGGTATATAGATTTACTACATAGGCAACTAGGTGAGAACAAACTATATGGCAAGATACAACTAGCCTACAAGATCAACAAAACAAAAAGTTAGTAACACATGTAAGTAAAAGGTAAAGATGAAAAATAATAATACGAGTCATTGTATGGTAGGAACACAGGGAATTTACGAGGGAGCAGTGAAGTGCATTGAGACTGGGAAGAACACCAACGGGTAAACACTATGTTGGACGGACACTGACAATGAGAAACAAAAGTATTGGCTTTGTGACAACTCCTTCCATCTTGGGGTCTAACACACAAGAGTAACAAGACACACGAAGGAGGACAAGGGAGAATTAAATCCTTTGGTGACAATGTAGATCTCGATCTTCTCTATCCTTCCCTAAACTCGAGAGTTGCTCGATCGGTTTTAAACCGTGCAATTATGGCATTAAGTGATTAAATCATGAGGGGTTCTCTCCTACCATTGGAAGGATACACGTGTTCAATGTAAGTTTGTGCACATGAATTTATTCGCTCTATTATCGTACATTCTGAAGCGGACCTCTCTTAATATTATGTTGTCCCTATCAACTCAATAAAAGAAAATCGCCAATATGTCGTCTCATTTAACCTTTTTCTTGAAGGGGCCTCTAACCATTTTTACTATCTTTTTGTTATGCCTATGCACTGCTACAAGGCTCAAGCATATGGTTATGATGCTAATCATCTTGTCATTACAACTAAAACACCTTAGGGGGGGGAAATGCTCTTTCAAATAAGATGAGATAAAACAAACTTTGTTTCCCCTATATTATATATTACTACTTTCTAGTTGGCACATAGCCTATCTCATGCACATTTTAACAAACTTTTCGGCTTGATTCCAAACAGAATGTCAGATAAAAACAAAACAAACCACTGTAAACATATTTGATATACATACATTTATGTTTTGGAAGCATATCCAACTTCTGTTCTTGATATTAAAAGAGGACATATCTTCTTAACAACCCTTTTGCCTCGATTCAAGAGTAGAGGAAGACAAAAAATGAAACAAATTTCTTTATACAACATAATATATAGCTCTTTTAGGCAACCTTTTGTTGTTAGTCTAGGAAATAAGAAAACTAAGCCAAAATGGAACGTAAACATTTTTGTTTGCAAAGATAGCTATAGAACGAAATGAACTTAAACAAACCTTTATGGACATATCCCAGGTGTGTTTCCTTTTTTTTTGCAATCGCAGCTAACCTATTTTGTCATGTGATTTAAAAAGGAATAAACATAAGCAAAATGAAACGTATATACTCTTTGAACATATTCAATATGGATTTTTTTGCAGGCCATACAAAAATTAGGAGAATGTTTTATCGCAATAAAGCCTCTCTAGGTATTTAGATCTAGATCCAACGGCCTCGCTCAACTAATGCATAAATATCACCTCTTACAGTCTTGCCGTCAGACCTAATCATCTCCTCCCCTGTCATCGCCGCCCCCGTGCTCTATCAGGCCCAATCGATGTCGCCTCCCCAGGAGGTCCTTGCCAACCTCCTCCTTCATGATCATTCCCTTTTACCCATCATTGAGTTCTCATTATAGGTCCTAGTGTCTATGGCCTCCCACCATCCCTCAAGTCTATCTTCAATCTTCCCTTTCCATCACACTACCCCTTTACCCAACAACCGTGCGATTAGTGTCATGTCATCTCATCAACGTGAGTCGACAAGGTAATAAAGCACCAGACTGTTATAGTAGGAAAACCTCTCATGGTCTTTAGATATACATCAAAGAATCTCACTCCACTTCTATATAAATCTAACCCCTTACGGCCTTAGGTCAAGACCTAACATCTTTCCCCCTCTCACCGCCGCCGCTTACACCTCTTACCCTCGCTCCACGGGGCCCAACCGATGTCGCCTCCCGAGGAGGTTTCGGCAAACTTCTCAAGAGTCGTTCCCTACTCTACCATCCCCGAGGAATCGTTCTTGGCCTATCCAATGATGGCATCCCACCATCCCACAAAGATTCCTCTCAAGCTCACCTTCGACCGGTCCTTGCCGCCGCCCACTACGATATTTCTTCGCACAACAAAGGTAGAATCACCACCATCTCATCTTGTTTGCTTCCCCTCTTTCCAAGTCCGGGGTCTTCGCGCGAATCATAGACCTTAACTTACCTGGATCCATCTCTGGAAATGAAGCTGGACATGACCCGTACGCTGTAAGTTTCTTGAACTTCTTTGACTACATGCAACTTGATTAGGATACATTTAATAGTACCATGATTTTTCTCCAATTAAATCAATAATAAAAATTAAATAGCGCGAATACAACGCATCATTTTATGATCGTATTTATGTCACCATACATACCCATATCTAGATTTAATTGCGCGTATCTTTATTTATATCGAATCATGCACAATGAATTGGTTTTCCATCAAGTGTCAATGTATCACAATCTTGCTACACATCTTCCATCCCTATCAGTAGATCTTTACGTTGCCCTCAATACTTGTTCGGGGCGATATTTTTGGTGTTCAATGAAAACATCGTGGTATTTCCCTCCATAGTTATACCATGTCTTGTATAAGCAAACTATCCTTCCACCACCATTATTTCGCGACAACTCGAGCGGCGGCGACGACGCAGATGAACACTCAACTCGTCTAAATCACCCATCCCCCATCCTACTTTCCGACCGAAAGTTCGAACTTACATCCAAATTTCTCAAAACAAACTGCTCATGTACACAAGCCTCTTCTCTAACAACCCCAAAACCTAAACCCAAAGCTTTCCTAGCTATCCAAAACCGAAAAGCCAAGAAAGCAAAACAGAAGCATCGAAAAGGGTGGGCAGAGAAGAAGAAGGAAGGAAACAAACGCAAAACCAAATGGAAAGATCCAAAAATCGGGCATAGGAAATTCCAACGCCGAAAAATATATAAAAAACGGAGGCGGAGACGGAAACCGGAAGCGGAAGCGAGCCAAGGGTTTTTGAGTACAACTACCCTGCCCCCTCTCCCTCCCTCTCCGCTCCCCACTCCTTCTCCTCCTCCTCCTCCCCTCCCCTCCCAACTCGCCGAGAAATTCAGCCGACCCACGAGCCGAGCGGCGTCGGGCGGCGCGCCACCGGGATCCTCGAGCCCTGCCCGTGATCGAGCGGCGCTGAGCGGGCCCGATTCGTGGCCTGGCGCGAGCCCTGTGCGGTTAGATCCGGGGGTGGACCCGCGCCGCCGCGGCGGGATGGCCGCCACCGGCGAGGACGGCGGCGGTGGCGGTGGGGGCGGGGAGAGGATGAAGCTTCTGTGCAGCCTCGGCGGGCGCATCCTGCCGCGGCCCGGGGACGGGACGCTGCGGTACGCCGGCGGGACACCCGGATCGTGTCCGTGCCGCGCGGGGTGGCGCTGCAGGACCTCCTCGCGCGCCTCTCCGACGCCTACGGCGGCGCCACGGGCCCGCACTTCGCGGTCAAGTACCAGCTCCCCGACGAGGGCCTCGACGCGCTCATCTCGGTCTCCTCCCCCGAGGATCTCGACAACATGGTCGAGGAGTACGACAAGCTCGCCGTCGCCAGCCCTAAGCTGCGGGTCTTCATCTTCCCCGTCTTCGATGCTGCCGCCGCCGGGGACGAGTCCGGCGGTGAGGGTGGTGCCGGGTATGACGCGGGCCTGAGGTATCTCGAGGCCGTGAACGGCATTGTGCGCAAGGACAGCATCGCAGCCTGTCCTCCACGCAGTGCTCCGACGGCGGGCCTCCTGCTCCTACTCCTCCTGCGCCGCCATCTGGAGCAGGTGGCGGCTCCCCGTCTGCTGCTGTCTCCCCCACCTCCACCTGCTCCTATGACGCATCGAGATCGGCGTTCACTGTTGCGCCGCCACCACCGCAGCAGCCGCTGGTTGATGTCTTCACAATGCTGCTCCCGCTCCCGCTCCTGTCCCAGTGAAGCCGCCGCAGGAGAGCCCTCCTGAAATGAGGGCGACCCCACAACAGCAGAACCCCCATCCGCATCCAGAGGCGGCAAGGTACCGGCAGCCGCTGTCACAGCTGCCACCACTCCCACCTGTGTTCATGAATGATCATAGAGAAGCTATGCAGGGTCTGAATCATCAGCCACCAGAAAACTCGACCTGGTATCAGGACTGCAATATGTGCGTCAAAAATCTGCCTCATGCTCACTCTGATCCAGTCATGAATGATTATGCCAGCGATGTGCATGGCGGGCCTGCTCCTGAGCCAATGCCGGTGTTCATGAGTCTGCGGCCTGAAGATGTGGCAAGGATCATGATGGCAGAACGGCAAGTGCCGTCTCAAATGGGGGCTTATGGCTACACACATATGCATCCAGTGCAGCCTGAGAGAGAAATGATGTATCAGCCACAGATGGAGGGCATTATAAACCCAATGCCGGTTGATCCCGCTAGCTTTCACCAGCACGTCTATGTTCAGCAGCAGCAACAACAGCAACACCAACACCAACACCAACACCACCAGCAGCAGCAACATCAATTGCCACCACAGCAGGTGCCGTCGACTTATGGATTTAACCATATTCCTGTGATGCCTAATGAGATGGAGAGAATGGTCTCTCCAAATTCCGTCCATTCTGATATCGCGAGCTCTCATCAACCAGCTATGCTGTATCAATTGCCTCCAGGCCATGGAATGGCGCAGTACCCAGTGAGGCAAAGTACTCCCAGTAATCCGCTTGATGGCGAAGGTAGTTTAAGTGGAAATTCTAGGCATCGTGAGGATGGACAGGTCCTTCGTGATAACACGCAGACAGTGGCACCTGTGGCTGTACCAAGCTATATGGTGAATGTGGACAGGATGATGGATTCATTACGGGTGAGCCCCAACGAGTCTCGCTCTCCCGAACAAAGGATGTATGCTGAGAATGGTTTACCCCAGAATGCAACACCAGAATACCCTCAGAGCAACACAAACACCTTTTTTGATGTCAATGAACCAAAGGTAGTCCCTCCAACGGAATCAAATCCGCCACCTTCTGTGCCCAGTCCTTATATGCATAATGTCCAGCATGCCACCGTTAACCATATGCCACATATGGTGAGCATCGGGGGACCTTACCCCAGTTATGTTGCCGCTACAATTGGGCATGGGGGCGTGCCTCCACCAACTTACGGTGTTGATCAGAAGGATGTTCTGCCTGAAGTTTATCACAAGGAAGCTCCACATGAATCCGTTCCTCCTTCAAACGCTAATGCCCAGGTACCATTATCGCACCAGCATTGACCAATCAAGCTCCAAATGTCGAGCAACCCAGGAGTCTGGTTTAGCAGGCCAACAATTCAATAACGCACAAGCACTGCCACCAAGGCCTAAGAGGATACCAAGCAGGGAGAACATCAGCTCAAAGGATGCCCATTCCCAAAATTCATTGTTGAATTGCAAAGGGCCAGATTTGAATATCCCAGCGGAGGAACAATCATATCACCAAGGCGCACATGCAGAACAAGCTCGGTTTGTCAAAGGTTCAATGCTTAACCATACTTCCAACCATATTTTGCTAGTATATCTGTATGTGTGCTTAATGAGTTGTAAGTTGTGAATTCTTAGTCCTATCTTTCATGAATCCAGGCGATGGTATTACTAATCCAGATTTGCTGGGTATGGAGGATGGTATAGCCGCATTTGAGCCTCCACCTCCTTTGTTGAATGAAGGGCATGGGGCTGTCACTAATAAAGTAGATGGGCAAGCTCACACCAATGAGGTCAAGACGATATTTTTTAGGAGTTCATGTATGTCCTGATTTATGTCAACTTTAATGCTAAATAAGATAAATGTGCAGGTTACGAAGAACAAACCAACAGATTGGATTTCAGGATTGCCAGTTACAGATGAGCTTGGACGCCTACAGGTTACAACCAGGAATCATATTCATCATGCACATCGTTAATCTAAAGTAATATATTTGTACCAACCACACGCTCATGTTTCAGATTATAAAGAACGATGACCTTGAAGAGCTCCAAGAACTTGGTTCTGGAACTTTTGGAACTGTTTATCATGGTAAATGGAGGGGCTCTGATGTTGCAATAAAAAGAATCAACGACAGATGTTTTGCTGGGAAGCCATCTGAGCAAGACAAAATGGTATTGTTCTCAATTATTTCTTTTTTATTTGCTTATGCTTGTCCTTATACTGATATGTCCTGAATATTTGCAGCGCCACGATTTCTGGAACGAAGCATCTAACCTTGCAGATTTACACCATCCCAATGTTGTGGCCTTTTACGGTGTTGTTCTAGATGGACCTGGGGGATCCATTGCCACGGTTACAGAATACATGGTTAATGGCTCACTTAGAACTGCTTTGCTGAAAAATTCCAAGTATGTCCACTGTTTATATGTCTAGCACTTTAGCATACCTCTTATAAGTAATATCGTGCATCAATCTGTCCACATCTTAATAAGCAGAAATTTACAATCTTACATGAAGTTGAAGGGAATAGGGATTAAAATGTTCTGCATGTGCAGGAGCCTCGATCGACGGAAGAGACTAATCATTGCCATGGATACAGCTTTTGGAATGGAGTACTTGCATAACAAAAACATAGTGCACTTTGACCTGAAAAGTGATAATTTACTTGTTAATTTAAGGGATCCCCAACGCCCAATATGCAAGGTAAGAAGCACGATTCTTCAGATTTATTCTAGAGTTGCCTTTTTGTACTACATTGCTAGACTACTGTTTCTTCTGTTCTGTTTTATTCTTGATGTTGGGCAATCCATCCTGTGTTGACTTTCCAAATTAGGCACCAGCTGGTGATTATTTTTTGCATAGTAGCCCTTCATAATTGCAGTCTGTTCTTTAGTTGGAACACACAGTACTGTGATAACCGGGCTTTCGGTTCGGCTACTAGATATTTGCTGATAGAACTGGACTTTCATGTGGGCGAGAATGTGCTTCTGCTTAGGCAATTGATGAGATATATCTTAAGAAAGCGCATTTTATTTTGATTTAGCTTGGGATCATTATAGCTAAACTTGTAAGGCACCTTTCATTGGCACTGGAAGGAACATAGAGTATTTATGTCCGGATGATGGAGCTGCTCTCGTCTACACATAATGATAAGGACATATGTGTGGAAATCCTAACCACACGAAGTTACTATATTTAATGTATATCTACTATCTGATAAGAAACAGTACCTCTTTTTATAGGCTAAAGAAGTACTTCTTTGCCATCTGAGATCTTTTCATTGTTCAACTAGACCAACTAGAAATTCATGCCACGTTATTTCTAGGATAATTAAGCTTGGCATTTAATATTTTGCACTACCATGCGAACTGTCAACAAACTGGACCGACCCATGCAAAAAGATTGACTGATATCATATAGGTTAACACCATTCCTTTTTCTGTATAATTTCAATGGATTTCTTGGATGATGCAGGTTGGTGATCTTGGGCTTTCAAAAGTAAAATGTCAGACCCTCATCTCTGGCGGTGTGAGGGGAACACTTCCATGGATGGCCCCAGAACTTTTGAATGGAAGTAGCAGCTTGGTCTCTGAAAAGGTCTGCCGGTCCATTTATATTGCTTCTCTCTCTGTATCATTTAGATCTCTATATCCAGGTTCACGAATAATTCACACGCTAATGTCGACATGTTTCCCTCAGGTTGATGTCTTCTCTTTTGGGATTGTTCTGTGGGAACTCCTCACAGGAGAAGAGCCATATGCAGATTTACATTATGGTGTTATTATTGGTGGGTACAAAAATCAACCGCGGTGTGATGCCCTTGTATAAACCATATTAGCAAAGTTTGATGTGAACTGTTGTTTTGTTGGCAGGTGGCATTGTGAGCAACACTCTGCGGCCGCCGGTGCCCGACTCATGCGACCCAGAGTGGAGATCACTGATGGAGCAGTGCTGGTCGACGGAACCGTCGGAACGGCCAAGCTTCACCCAGATCGCTGTCAGGTTGCGCTCCATGGCTGCATCCCAGAAGGTGCAATCCTAGTAGTGTCACCAGCCGGGACAGCAACTTCCACCTCATATCGCGTATTTAGGAACCCGGTGCTGATATATAATGTGGCTTCATTGTGTCCCCCCATCTAGGATCATCTATCTGTTCATACCCTTCATTGTTTCATATCTTGTAAGCATAAGTCTATTACCAGTCTGTGTCTAGAGCATCGCGACGGATGGTGGATGGATCATCATCCGTATTCTTTCATTTATACCCCTTTGGCTTTAGAGGCGCGCTTCAAATAATCTAGGTCTACTGTCAGTTATAGAGAGTCCGATATTTATATATTTTTTCCTTCCTTTTCCCCTCCCTTTTCCGGGTAATAATAGTCGAGTTGTTTGGAAGTCTGGTCAGTCGGTGTGGATGTGAACTGGTTGTAATACAAGTTTTGGGAGACTGAGAGTGAGGTCCATGCTTGTAATATTTTTTGTGTGATCGTGGGTGATGTATACCGAATGAATGGTTCAGTAATCCTTGTAAAAATTACCGGTTATTTGATTCATTTGTCAGGCTATTCTATGTACTGATTTTTCTGTGCGTTTTACAATGGATCTGGGCACCGTTCTTTACTGATCAGATGTTGAGAAGATGGCAATATAGCATCTTTTTTTGAAACAATCAATGTAGCATCTTCATTTGTAAACATTGCATTGTTCCTGAGAATCGGGAAGTCAGGGGCGATGGTGACATTGAGTCCGTCGGCCCATGCCGGGAGCACGACGAGACGAAGCGCGGTTGTGGCGGGGAGGCGCATGTGGCGTGCCTGCCGACGGGCGACGGCGACCCGTGATGGCCGCTTCGTGTCGACGGATCCAACGTGGGCTGCTCCCGCCTCGGGACGCGCGCACACCCAGTCCCGATCCAACCTCGCGAGCCGGAGCAGATCGTGGTGATTGCAGTTGAAAGACCAGTACTAGTCGAAATTGCTTCTGCTCGCTCGTGCGAGCGCTCGCACGCTCTGCGCGTCGCGCGTCCGACATGTTTGATCGTGGCAGAGCACATGCAGCGGTCCCCTCCGGTTAAATCTTATCCCGCGGTCCCTTCCGGTCAAATCTCTTCCCTTTCCTCACCATATGCATGCAGCGCGGTCCTGCTAATTTTTTCTTCTACTTTTACTAGCTACTCACTCCGTTCCAAATTAGATGACTTCCATTTGTCCACATACAGATGTATCATCTAATTTGGAACGGAGGGAGTACTAGTGTAGATAAAGTACCTCCTTCCTCGTGCATTGAATACAGTCTAGGCAGTTTTTTTTCTTCTCATGCATGCATGCATGCATGCGATGATTCAACTTTTTACGGGAGCCAGGATTTTGATCGGACGTGAGCTTTTCTTAAGCTGCCATGCACATGTACAAACAATGCTTATCTCTTTTCTCTATTCCTTTTTTTTTTGTTTTTTACGTGAATATATATTTTTCCCTGCCCTATTCCCTTTTTTATCCTTTTGGCAGATTTGATTTTTCCATGCACAAAAATATCAGTATAATTTTTCAATTCCCTTTTTGGACAGTGTTTTTTAGGGGTAAATAAAAATGGGTGGAGAATAGAAAAATTCCGCTTTCTAATAGTACCAAAATAATAGAAAACATAGTTCAGACTGCTACATGTTTTGATAAAAATAGACTCCTGATGAAAAAAAAGTTTTGATTTTAGCTTGTAAGAAAGTTCCCAGTATAATTTTTCAATTCTCTTTTTAGGATAGTGGGGTTTAGGAGTAAATTATCTTTTCTAGGATTAGTAACTTGTTTGCTGGGTAGTTGGTATCATCATCTACTATTTTTGTAGGTTGATAATTCATGGTATAGATGTTTGGTAACACTTTAGCTAGTCGTAGAATCGGTAACTTGCTTGGTAGGTACTTGGTATCATCATGTAGTAGTATTTAGATTGGTAACTCGTGCTCTAGATGCTTGATAACACTTTTAGTTTGTTTTAGGATCGGTAACTTGCTTGGTAGTTTTTTGGTATCATCATGTACTAGTTTTTGGTTAATAATTCATGCGCTAGATGGTTGATAACACTTTATTAGTCTTATGATCGGTAACTCTTTTCCTATGTGCTTGGTATCATCACGTACTAGTTTTCAGGTTGGTAATTCGTGCGATAGATACTTGGTAACACTTTAGTTAGTACTAGGATCGGTAACTCGCTGGCTATGTGGTTGGTATCATCATGTACTAGTTTTTAAGTTGCTAATTTGTGCGCTATATGCTTGGTAACACTTTTAGTTTGTTTTAGGATCGGTAACTTTCTTGGTAGGTACTTGGTATCATCATGTACTAGTTTTTAGGTTGATAATTCATGCGCTAGATGGTTGATAACACTTTATTAGTCCTAGGATCGGTAACTCTTTTTCTATGTGCTTGGTATCATCACGTACTAGTTTTCAGGTTGGTAATTCGTGCGATAGATGCTTGGTAACACTTTAGTTAGTACTAGGATCGGTAACTCACTGGCTATGTCATCATGTACTAGTTTTTAAGTTGCTAATTTGTGCGCTATATGCTTGGTAACACTTTTAGTTTGTTTTAGGATCGGTAACTTTCTTGGCAGGTACTGGGTATCATCATGTACTAGTTTTTAGGTTGATAATTCATGCGCTAGATGGTTGATAACACTTTATTAGTCCTAGGATCGGTAACTCTTTTCCTATGTGCTTGGTATCATCACGTACTACTTTTCAGGTTGGTAATTCGTGCGATAAATGCTTGGTAACAGTTTAGTTAGTACTAGGATCGGTAACTCGCTGGCTATGTGGTTGGTATCATCATGTACTAGTTTTTAAGTTGCTAATCTGTGTCCTATATGCTTGGTAACACTTTTAGTTTGTTTTAGGATCGGTAACTTTCTTGGTAGGTACTTGATATCATCATGTACTAGTTTTTAGGTTGATAATTCATGCGCTAGATGGTTGATAACAATTTATTAGTCCTAGGATCGGTAACTCTTTTCCTATGTGCTTGGTTATCATCACGTACTAGTTTTCAGGTTGGTAATTCGTACAATAGATGCTTGGTAGCAGTTTAGTTAGTACTAGGATCGATAACTCGCTGGCTATGTGGTTGGTATCATCATGTACTAGTTTTTAAGTTGCTAATCTGTGCGCTATATGCTTGGTAACACTTTTAGTTTGTTTTAGGATCGGTAACTTTCTTGGTAGATACTTGGTATCATCATGTACTAGTTTTTAGGTTGATAATTCATGCGCTAGATTGTTGATTACAATTTATTAGTCCTAGGATCGGTAACTCTTTTCCTATGTGCTTGGTATCATCACGTACTAGTTTTCAGGTTGGTAATTCGTGCGATAAATGCTTGGTAACACTTTAGTTAGTACTAGGATCGGTAACTCGCTGGTTATGTGGTTGGTATCATCATGTACTAGTTTTTAAGTTGGTAATCTGTGCGCTATATGCTTGGTAACACTTCAGTTTAGTTCTAGGATCGGTAACTTTCTTGCTATATGCTTGGTATCATCATCTACAAGTTTTTATATTGGTATTTGGTGCACCAGATGTTTGGTAACACTTTAGTTAGTCTCGTCGCTACATATTTATTGATGAAATCGGATTTTAAATTGGATATATCGTTTAAACATTTTGAAATTTTGATTTAGTAGAGAATATATCAGCAATATCTTCACGTAGTTAGTTACCTAGCATGTACTCCCTCCGTTTTTAAATGTAAGGTGTTTTAGGTGTTTCACATGTTGTCTAGATGCATACTAAAATGAGTGAACACATACACTAAAACGTGTCTAGATACATTTGTATACATGTGAATGTGGGCAAATGCTAAAACATCTTATATTTAGAAACGGAGGGAGTAGTTACCTATTCCCTTTTTTATCCTCTTGGCAGATGTTATTTTTCCATGCACAAAAATAACAGTATAATTTTTCAATTCCCTTTTTGGGACAGTGTTTTTTGGGGTAAATAAAAATGGGTGGGGAATAGAAAAATTCCGCTTCTACTAGTAGTTTGTTTTTATACGAGTGGAAAGTGGTAATTCCTTTTTGTACCAATTTTTATACTAGTAGAAAGTGAGTTTTTGCTATCTCCCACCCATTTTTTACCCTAAAATATCACTGGCCCAAAAAGGAATTGATAATAATTTGTTTTTTCTTTTACTAATAGTTTGTTCTTTTATTTTTGGCATCAAAAGGGAATAGCAAAGATTTCAACTTTTTGCAAACTTTTTTTTTGAAATTAAACCACACTTTATAAATAATAAGCAAGCAAGCCGCCTCATTAAAAACCTTCCGGTCCCCTGAGGTACCCTGGTAAGGAAAAGAGTGCGTAAAAAACTTGCTGCCTCACATGTCCACAATGGTTACATCATTTGATATTACATGGACTATGCTAAGAGGAGGATCACCTTGCCAAGTCTGGTTGGCATCATTAAACCTAGCTAATTCATGTGCTGCCATGTTGGCCTCCCTAGGACAGTGAGAAAATTTGACACTTGCAAAATTTCGACAGAGGAAGGCACATTCTTCATAAATTGCCGCCGCGGCTCCGAGAGAATTGCCGTCGTCTTGCATGGTATCAATAACTTCCACACAATCACCTTCGACCACCAGTTTGTTGCACCCCACTTCACCGGCGAGTGCTAGCCCATGGCGAAGCGCAACGGCTTCTGCAGTAGACGCATCCTCAATATGTTGCAGATTCCAGTGACCGCCAGCAATAAACGAACCAAGATGGTCTCGCAGAATAGCTCCAGCCCCTCCCGTACCTGAGTCTATATCGTACGCAGCGTCCACGTTAAGCTTTATGAGCTCCACAGGAGGTTTCTGCCAACCATGGCGACGAATTGGAGTAGCACCAATTTTCTTTATTCTCCTATAATTCATCGCAAGAGCCAAGATAGCTTGGGCCGATCTCACAGGGGTTTGGATATTCTCACCGTGTGTTACTTTTCTTCTTTCCCACCACAAATACCATGAGGACACAGCCACCAAATCGCAGCGACGTAGCTCATGTACAGAGGGCACCACATCTTTGTCCAGCAGAAGCGTTTCCATGATAGTAGCACCCTGTGATTCCAGAACAGCCGCATTATCAATGATAGAACTCATGCCCAAACATGACCAGACTTCTTTAGCGCGTGGACATTTAAACATCGCATGAGAGATGCTCTCGCAGTCCACCGAACACATAGGGCACTGACTCGAGATCGGTATATGCCGGTTAGCCAATACTCCGTAGCAAGGGATAGCACCCAAAAGAGCACGCCAGCAGTGTATTTGAATTTTTGCGGGTGCTTTGAGAGACCAGAGAGAACGCCAAACCGGGTTTGCCGCAGAAGAGGCAAAAGGGGTTGTTCTCCTCAATTTTCTACCGTGTTGGGCCTCCCATTCAACATGGTATGCGGATCGGACAGAATGTCGGCCGTTCTTATTATAGTGCCAAGCAGGAACGTCTTCCATCATGCCCACAGCGAGAGGGATACGCAGAATTCTTTCGACGTCTCCATCCCAAAGCATTTCCCGCATGAACACTTCATCCCATGAACCAGTTTCGTGGTCAATAAGTTCAGAAACCTTCGTGATTACCCTATTTCCACGGCGTGTCATGATTTTCCTGGTCGGACTGGAGGGGATCCAACAGTCTTCCCAAATATTTATCTTCTCACCAGCACCGACTCTCCAAATATGCCCTCGTTTGAAAGTTTGGATCCCTGACCAAATGCTCTGCCAAGTATATGAGCTACCTTTCTTCAAAACAGCGTTTAGTAGGTCACCAGAAGGATAATATTTGGCACGTAGAACTTGAGCACATAGTGATTGAGGTTCTGAAAGGAGCCTCCAAACTTGTTTAGAAAGCATGGCCAGATTAAAACACTCCAAGTCTCTAAAACCCATACCTCCTTTATTTTTCGGGATGCACATCTTCCACCATGCAAACCAATGCATATGCTTTTGTTGATCTTCATCTCCCCACCAGAACTGGGACATTGCTGAGATTATCCCTTTGCAAATCTGTTTGGGTAGCTTAAACACCGACATAGCGTACACTGGTATTGCCTGGATTACAGCCTTGATGAGCGCTTCCTTCCCACCAAATGATAACATCTTTTCCTTCCAGCCAGTAAGCAATTTTATAACTCTGTCAATTAGATGCTGGAAACAATCCGTCCTGTCCACCCCAACCAAGGGTGGCAAACCTAGGTATTTATCCGTGATAGCTTCAGTCATTATGTCCAGAATAGTGCAGACTTCAACCCTCCTGTCAACATCAGTGCAAGGACTAAAAAAGATACTAGATTTTGCCACGCTAACAAGTTGTCCGGAGGATTCACAGTAGTCATCCAAAGCTCTTTTCAGACTAGTCGCATTAGTATTATCAGCTTTCATCAATACAAGAGAGTCATCAGCGAAAAAAGATGAGAAATAGCTGGGGCATTGCGACAAACCTTTACACCTTGCAAATTACCTTGTTCTTCTTCATAGGCAATCAAACTTGAGAGGCCTTCCGCACAGAAGAGAAACAAATATGGGGATAGAGGGTCCCCTTGACGAAGTCCGCGAGTTGGAACAAAGTAATCCGATAGAGAGTTATTAATCTTGACTTGGTACCGAACAGAAGACACACAAGCCATAACAAGCTCGACCCATTCCTCATTGAAGCCGAGTTTAAGCATAATCAGTTTCAAGAAATTCCATTCCACTCTATCATACGCTTTGTGCATATCTAATTTCACCGCACAAGTTCCATAGCTTCCCACTCTCCTATTTTTAATAGCATGGTAGCTTTCAAAAGCCACCAAGAAATTATCCGAGATGAGCCTCCCAGGCACAAACGCATTTTGCATGGGGGATATGATTTCATGTAGGAAAACCTTAAGCCGAGCTGCCAAACCTTAGAGATTACTTTGTAAATAACGTTACATAAACTGATGGGTCTGAACTGGGATAAATTTTCAGGACTTGCAACTTTTGGAATTAGAACAATTGTGGTATCATTCCAGCTATCAGGTATCTTCCTTGTGTTCAATGCAATCAAAACTTCCTCAGTGAGATCATCTTCAATAAGATGCCAGTATTTCTTGTAGAAGACTGCGTGCAATCCATCAGGGCCAGGAGCCTTCAGATCGCCAATGTTAAAAAGAGCTTTTTTAATTTCTTCACGAGTGTATACTGCAGTCAACGCCTCATTCATAAAATTAGTAACCCGAGGCTTTACCTTTTCTAGCACCGCTTGGTTAGGAGCCTGAGCATCGGATGTGAATAATTTGCTGAAATAGTTGACAGCAAGGTCGTGGATGGCATCCTCATCCTCCACCCAAACTCCAGCAGAATTTTTTAACCGTTTCACATAGTTCTTTTTCTTGCGAGCAGAAGCAGACCGATGAAAGTAGCTCGTGTTCTGATCCCCATGTTTAAGCCAATCCACACGGCCCTCTGTACCCAATACAATTCCTCTTTTTCAAGTAAATCTTCGATTTGAATTTGCAGCACCTTTTGTTGGTCCAAAGAATCATCGTTCATAGGACCTGTCATCACTTCATCCAGCTTTTTCTGGAGCTCCCGCAGCCTAGTTTGGGGTCCCTTCAGAACCTCTCTATCCCAATCATGAAGTGAACGGTGAATGTCAGACGTTGCTTGGGCAAACGTGGAACCGGGACGGGATTTAGCCCTCGTCCAGGCAGCTTCAACAATTGTATCCACAGACTCTTCTCTCAACCATCTAGCCTCAAACCGACGTTGACCTTTCGGCCTCGCCGTCTGGATCCCAATGTAAAAATCAGTATTGATCAGTAGCGGTCTGTGATCAGATTTTCCGAACTCTTCATGGATCACGCCAAGAAGAGGGAACATATTACATGCTAATAAGTTTCCTGCAACACGATCCAGGCGCTCTCGGATACCGCCACGGCGCCAGGTGAAAGAATCACCAATGAATCCCAGATCCTCTACATTGCAGTTTTGAAGAGCATCACGAAAAGCTTGCATGCATCTTTGTGGTCGCATGTTGCCCCCCTCCTTTTCATAATTGAACAGAATTTCATTGAAGTCTCCACCGATCAACCACGGCAGGTTAGACATCTGGTTTAGATCATTCATATAGTTCCAGCTGAGATGCTTTCGGTCACCACTAGGTTCGCCATAAAACCCTGTGAAACGCCATCCCGAATCCAGGGTTTCGTCGATTCTAATGTCTATGTAATTTGAGTGCACCTCTCTCGAGGTAACATTTATGTCAGAGTGCCAAAGCATCAGTAAACCACCAGAGCGTCCATCGCTCTCAAAAATCTCCATCTCATCAAACTTCAGGCGAACTTTCAAATTCCTTGCTTTGCTTTTATCTAAATGAGTCTCAGAAAGAAATATAATATCCGGACGAATCCTCTCCAGCAGAATCTGGAGTGCACGAACTGCCGTGGACTTTTTCATTCCCCGGCAGTTCCATATTAATATTTTCATTGTGACCGGACGGGATCCTCTCGGGAACCCGCCGATCCTGGTGAAGAGGAGTCTGCTCCATCCTTCTTTGTTCTCTTAGCACGATCCTTGTCGCTGTTTACCAACTCATGCACAAACAATGGATTTACATTATCAGTCATCATGTCAGAAGGTGTTACCGCACCTTTCCCATCTCCTAATTCTGTGTTCACATCTTCAGTCTGTCCAGAACCAAGGAGCAGCCTACGCTTCGCCCCGGATTCAGATTGGTCTTTCTGTAGCATATCCGTATCCGCAGGTATAAGGGGGCTGGTCGTTGTATCCTTAATCGTAACATCAGGGACAATATTATTCTTCAGGTTTCCCGCATTGAACCTCCAGCTGGTGTTCGGATCATACGCTTCACCGCGTCCAGGCATGGTTCTACCTCTGCCACCCGTCCTGCCTCGTGCACCTCCAAAGCCCCCTCGGTTACCACTAGGGTTCCTGCCATGCCAAGTGTCCCAATCTGCTTTCAGCCAGTCTCCCCACTTCAAACTTTCAGTCTCATGCTCGCCAGTACCACACTCAAGATGAGTATGTCCACAGATACCACATGCGCCGCAAAACCTTGGTACTTTTTCATATTTAAGCTGATAAACTTCACGCTGTCCACCACGGGAGATGGTGACCACACGTGCTAGGGCCTTTCTAACATCCATCTTAACACGAGCTCGAACGAAGTTTCCTGCATTACTGACATTGGTTTCAACTGATATCACTTTGCCAACTTTTTTCTCGACCAGATTGGTGATCAGAGCTTTATTACGGTATCCGATCGGCAACTTCTGAATCTGAATCCAAACCGGAAGATGATAGAGATCGATGGATTCTATGTTTGCCAACCCATCATACGGTTCGATCACCACAGCGTTCTGCCGAAATAGCCATGGACCTCCTTCGGAAACCTTCAGCCAATCCCCAAGACAGAAACACTGGATGGTGAATAGGTTTGGTTCCAGCGTCGTAAACTTCACCTCTCTAGCTGGACTCCATGCATTCATCATGTGTTGTTCAAAGGTTTGAGGGCTGAACGGATTTTGTGTATGGACCCTAGCCAAAGCTAGCCACTTGAGGCCCTCCTGCGGGGCGTCTTCCACCTCCTCGAAAACCAGATCATCAAGATCATCCTCCTCTATTCCCAGACGGAGAAGCATCTCATCGATGGTTTCTTTATTCCGTCCCTCCATCGCCTCAGCTTGACTCGCCGAGATCGAGCCAGAGCTAGTCGCCATAGCCTTCAACACGAAAAACGATCTATGCAAGCCGCCAGGGCGATCCCGGATCGAAATAAAACGACGGCGCGATCAAGAGCCTAGACCGAGACCAACAGGAACTCGGGCGACAAAGACGAGAACGAGTAGTACTCCACGTCGGCGCCAGGAACGCCGGGGAGGATAGGAAACCCTAGTCGCCGGAGCCCTAGGTAATCAAACTTGTGCGCGTAAAGGGAATAGAAGAGAAAAAAGCTAGCCGATCCATGCACATGCGCCTGATCGATCATATCCGCTCCGCGCGCTCCCAAAATGAAAAAGCAAGCAATCGGTCACGTCCGCCCGACGCGCGCTGCATTAGGAAACTAATGACTTTTCTAATCGGGGCGGAAACTGTGGTCGGAAACCGTGCGATCGTTTCTTACCGATCGCACGTGCGAAGAGTAGTATCGCCCCTACAGTACTAGTACTCGTAGTTCGCGGGCCTGGGTGGTCGCGATCGATCCTTGTGATCCCCGGAAAACGGGCGCGAGATCACCGGCTTCTCGCTCACTCAAGTGGAGCAACACGGTTACGCCGGCCGCCTCCGCGAAGATCAGGGTGCTGATTTCCTTCCAGCGTTAGACACCTTCTCAAGAAAAAAATGGATCATTCTAAAACGAATCTGCACTTTTCTCGGCTTACCCAAGTGTGGTATCTCCTCCTCATATGAAAAACATTCAGGCATATTTTCTGGGCAGCATTCCGGCAATTTTTCTTCTAACAAGGGAGCTGCCACAAGATGTGAACTGAGCAGGCACCCAATATATGAACAGACAACGCCGACACCATATCATGATCAATATACATGTATAAATTATATGCAAATATACAACACCACACAGCCACACAGATGACATAGTACGTGCTTCCATCGCACGGTTCTGCAACATACACTCCACAAGCACATCACGCTTTAAGAGAGCTCACAAAAACAACACATCACGAGATAAATATAGCTGTGTACACTCAAGCACGTTCACAACAGCTACAAATGCCAGGCAGCAACAACAGCTGCACCGGTGATCCGCTGCTTTAACACATGGTTAATTACAACATTACTAGTTTCTTTTCTGATTTTTTTGGGGGAGGGAGGGGTACAGATGTTGGGGTCCAGGAGACGCCATGTCCGAATGGTCGTCTCTGGGGCAATAAATATATCAGGCCATTTCTTCACGATGGGAGTGTTAATTTACACACGTGTGTTCTTCTCCGACCGTGTCCTACCAGGATTGCTCGGCGGTGCCATCACCTGCATTGTTTCTATTTTCAAGAATTAACAGAGAGGAAATGGACAATGAAAAGGTGTCAAGCTTGAAGCTTGTAATAGATGTTTTCAGGCATCATTTTCATGAAGCCGTACCTTTTTCTCTTGCTTTTGTCTGATGAGGATGAGGTGGGGTTGCTGTGCCAGTTCCGCTTGCGTTGGTTGATGAACCAATTGTTGATCTGCTTCAACTGCAGCCCTGTTTCCTGCACAAGCCGAGCCTTGTCCTCCTCCTAACAAAGTCACCATACATGACCATCAGTAGCGGAACAAAAATGCAGGTTAAGAGGGCGATGGTGGTGTGTGTGAGCTGTCACGTACAGTTGGGTATGGCCACTTCGCATGGGCTTGCCACCACGCTTTCAGAGTAGAAGCTGTGTCTCCTGGGAGCTTTCCGGCTCTTCGCTTCCGCAGTATCTCTTCCCTAATGTCCACGAGCTTTTCTCTGTACCCCTGAAAGTCAGGAATTTCGTCTGTAGTTTAGACACCATGGTAACAACTGACAAAATCGGAAGGCAGTAGTTTTTACCTGTTTAAGCTCGTGCTTCAGCTCTTGCCTAACGCGCTCAACTAAGGATCTCTCGCCCTCGGTTAGCATTCCGAAGCCCATACCATCTGAAACATCATTTCCTCCATCAAACATGGTGTTGCTCTCACTGTCGACCGGATTGTCTTCATCGTCAGACATAGTTGCCCCGGTGCCCTCACCAGGAGATGCCCCTGCAGGAAGAATCGATATTAGCATAACTCAAAATTGGCCAATCTCCAACTTATCTTGGTCACATTTACAACTAAATGCCTATCCACGCTAAATCTTTTTCTAGGTTTACATCATTTTACTTTCTCCTGACAGAACACAATATTATCTGCAGTCAGACTTCCATGTTCAAACATATGCCTCTCCATCTTAAACCGACAGTCAAGCAAATCATGCAAAGGGGTAATGCCGATAAAAGTTAAAAAATCACTCCCTCGCAGCGACATCAGTTTTCAGTGTGTGAATGGATATTGGCATGGTTTCTCATGCGTACGTGCTTCCTGCTGCTCATAGTCAGAATGGTGGCAAACGTTGGCTACATAAGTACATATATGCCTTAGCAAAGTAAAAGAAACAATAGTAGACGAGCTCCCATTAAACTATAATAGTAATCCACTAGAAATTTTTGTAGCTCTGTCAGTGCCATTTCATAACCATGAAGTTCTTTTGATATGTAGAACTTCTTTACGCAGGGAAGAGGCGTGTTTTGCTAAATGGACGAGTTATTGTTTCTTTCAATTTTCGTAATGTAAAATTAATATTGCTACTCCTTCTACTTACTGTTGTTGTTTGTTTTTTCGACAAGCATCATGAAGTACCTAAAAGGGTACTCCTTATGTGGTGGTTCCCTATCATATGTTCCATAAATGTTCTCTGTGGAAGTTAATTGCACTAGACGTAGTAAGAGAAACTCTATCAGGTACATAGTTAAGATTATGATCACAAGGTACTAACAATTCAGTTGCATGGTCGGTACAACACAAGGTTCATGGACATTATGATCACAAGGTACTGTCAATTCAGTTGCATGGTTGGTGCAACACAAGGTTCATGGACATCTGCCACATATACCGAACTGAAACCTCAAAAGATTTAGCTTTAAATTCAGGTTCAACAACTTCAGTCTATAACTCCTGTATCTAAAAATACGTAAGGAATTGATACTTCTATAAAGGTGGACCTATTTATAGTTTGTGTATATCCTACTTACAACGGTGCGAATTATGACCTGTATTTTCTATCAGGGAATGCAACAATAGAGGGAAAAGGGTCAATAACTAAAGTTTGTAATTCCGTTAGATTATGGGTGCCAATTATGACCTATATTTTCTGTGTGAAAGCTAATTGCACTATATACATAATAGGAGAAACTTTATCAGGATAGTTCATTTAGATTAGGGTTGAAAGGTACTACCACTCATCAGTTTAGTTGCATGCATAGTGCAACACAAGTTTCATGGGCAACTGCCACATATATTGAACTAAAATCGCAAACGGTATCACTTTAGAGCAAGGTTCCATAGCTAAAGTTGTAATTCTTGTATCTAATAAGACACAAGAGGGAAACAATATGCTACAAAGGTGGAGCCATTTTGTATGTGTATCCACTATCTAGTAGGACTTACACGGGTGTGAATAATGACCTATCGTTTCTACCAGGGGACGCAACTAGGTGGAAAGGGTGAAGTCATTTTTTTCTGTGGGTGAAGATCACATAAGACGGTGCCCTCATTCTAGCACGATACTTCATGTGACCATCAGTAAGAGTTAAAACACTGAATTAACAAGCAAGTGTGGTACATATTGTAAAATGAACTTCCAAGAGATCTTAAGAAGCACATATCTTCCTGTCAAACTATATTGACTAGAAAAGTTTATGTGCATACCTGTAAGACTCTGCAAAGTTTGCTCGAGCTCCCAGCAAGCCATCACTGCTTCCATGGCGTGAACGCGCACATGCTGCTGGAGTTGCTCCTTGAAGGAACAAAGGAGCAGAACATAGTGTGTCTGCAAGAAAAGCAAAACATTTAGAACATAGAAAAAGGCAGGGGATCTATATGATGCTATCCAAGGAGGGATTTCGTTTCCAAACCAAAGAAAATAGCTACTGATAAACAAAGGGACGCTTGTTTAGACCGTATAGTTGGTAAATAAAGAGGAAGCTGCTCATAACCATATGAATCAGAAATTAAAAATTATCTGCAAAAATAGGAAGGATAATCAAGCGATGAGCTAAGTATCTTCAATTCAAGTGCATATTTATCAGCTACTAGGAATCCGATAATCTCATGTGTTACTAATATAACCACCCCTTATAAATTACAATTCCAAATCCTAAAAAGTAACAGGTCAAATTCAGTAGCAACGCACCGCGTCCATCCCCAAATCATCGCACCGCAGTGTTCATAAATCCTAGCATGGCAATCACAGCACGAGCAAACCAACTCACACACGAGGAGCGAATTCATTCATTAGGACCACAGAAGCAGAGAACCTATCTATTATATACACGGCGTAATTTAACAGCTTGGCTCACCATGAAGAGGTCGAGCTCCTCGCCTCCGGAGGGCGCGCCGGCGGGGTGTGGCAAGGGCGGCGGCGCCCGCGCGGCGATCTGCGCGTCGATGCGTGGCAGCTGGTCCACGGGGGTGGCGACGCGGAGGCAGGCGACGTGCGCCTCCAGGAGCCGCTCGTACAGCGGGTGCGCCTCGATGGCCGCCTTCTCCCTCTCGCACCCGCCCACGCCCACACCACCAAGCGGCGCGAAGCTAGGGTTCCCCGCCGCCGCCGCGGAGGGGTCCATCCCCAGCGCCGCCGCGGCGTGGTCCTGGTTGTAGTGGTACGCCATGCCCGGTCACCCGGCGGCGCGGGCAGGGTGCGCCGCCGGCGTGCGAGAGGCGGGAATGGAGTTGTGGTGGCTGCCGACCTCGAGAGGGAGGCGGGAGTTAAGAGGAGGAGGCGTAGACGGACGGGACGGATGGGTGCAGCTAGCGAGCGGGCAGTGGGAAGGGGGGACCGCGAGAGCGAGAGCGGGTAGAGGAACGACAGCCATATGTAGCACGTGACGCATACTGCTTGTGAGAGCGAGCGAGCGAATTACATTCTCCTAAACAAAAAGTGAGTGAATTGCACACTAGGAAACAACTTAAATTTATATACACATATATTATTCCATCCGTTCCCTATTATAGGATTTTTTTTGAAAATGTATGTATGTAAACGTATTTAGTGTGTAGATTCACTCATTTTGATCTGTATCTAGTCCACATTGAAATATCTAGAAGGTCTTATAATACTGAACAAATGGAGTATATATAATACTTACATATTAATTATCGCTGAATTGGATGTATGTAGACATGTTTTAGTGTTAGGTACATCCGATTCGATGACAATTAATTAATATGGATATGAGAGAGTATGTATTTATGATTTGGAAAATCGTATGGCATGGAGGGAAGGAAGGCTCAGCCGCCATCGATCTGGTTGCGTCATGCTCGAAAATAGAGGGATGGACTCATGACGATGTGGAAATAACAAGGAAGGGCTCATTGGAGTTGGTCGGTCAGGTGGGTAGTATCGAGATATCTGGACTTAAAGAGATGGCCCGGTAGAGTAGCCAATGAGGATAGCAGGGTAGGCAAGAAGAGGTTAGTGATGATGACAAATCCGACAATGGAGGAGCACGAGGAACCGGCGCAAATGATGGAAAAGGGGCTTGTCAGCGAGGTGAGTTGAGGAGGCGAAGCAAGAGAAGGAACAATATGTCATATATAAGGGCGAGGCGATCGCGACACGCACTAAAAAAGCATACATGAAAGATTAAAACATAAAACAACAACGATGCATCATCGATTCTTTGTTTTTTCTATCAAATTCTATTCATCTAGCTTGTCTGTTCATAATACGGTCGATGTTTCAGACACCGGCATGGATTTTAACATATTCAATTTCGGCCATCCGTTTTTGCAGTGATTATACCGTAGTAATTTCGTTGAAATTGTGACAACTATTATGATAGTAGTGTTTTGCAAACCTAATGTATGATGGCTACCGTACATATCTTGGAGTGCCGTGGACCACGCACGTCGTTTTTGCACAAAGCTGAAGATGTGGCTAACCTGCAGGCTAATACCAATAATTAACTGCTAGCTGGTTCCCTGTGTCGCTTTCTCTCCGTGATCTCCAAATCAAATCGATTTCTTCAACGAAATGATCGATAGCCGTTCTGAATTAGGATAACTTTACGTGTAGCCGGCCAAAGAAAAGAAACGAAATGGCTATCTCCGCGGTCCAGGGAGCATCTTCAAACTTCCAAACCGGCGATATATACGGTTTGCAGCAATAGAATAGAATTATCTCGCGTGCCGCGATTTCTCTCACGAGCCAAAGAAGAAGAAGAAACCGGTGCCGTGAACTGGCCGTGAGACTGGACAAGTTGCTGGGGATCGGGTGGCCCATCATCCTCGTGTGGAGATCAAGGTTCAAAGCAGCACAAGGTCAAGCAGCATGGGGGGCGATGGGACTTTGAACCCTCCCATGGATTCGGCGCTTGCACGTGGCTTTCCGAGGGTGAGTGATTGATTAAATTTATATTTTTATAAAAGTACGTAGCATAGGAGAAATATTTATGATTTTGAAAATCGTACGGTGTCACAATTCCAACAAATTGCATGTGTACATACAAAAAATAGAATTCAAATCTGAACATTTCTTTAACCTGATGCTTGTATACTGTGGATTCTAAGTCGTCCTGTATAACTAGATAAATGATATCCAATAATACTATTAAGGTCACGTTGGTGGTGTCACACTTTCACCGAATTATAGAAATACCACCGTAGATTGTTTTTCTAACAAACTATGCAGTGTTTGTAGCAAAATAAACTCTCCAACAAACTACAAACCTACAAAAATGCACATGTTTCTCGAACAAGATATGCAGGGCTCGTGGCAAAAAAAAAAAAAAAACTCTAACAAAGTACAAACCCACCATTTTTTTTGGAGAATCGTATGGTGGGGAGTGAAGGCTCACGGGCTGTCGATATGGTTGCTTGATGCTTGTGAAGAGAGGGGATGGACTCCCGACAATGTGGAAAAGTCAAAGAGGGACTGACTAGTATTGGTAGGGTGGGTAGTATTGAGATATCGTGGGGATTAGAGGGTGGCATGAAAGGGTCAACGATGATAGTGGAAGTACAAGAGGGTAAGCGTGGGGAGGAGCTTTGCCGGCTTTTGGGCAAGAGGGTAATATTGGGATCACTTGGGAGCTTACATGGATGGCCTGGTAGTGTGTTTGATGATGAGGATGTTGGACGAGGGCAAGCGTGAGGAGGTATGTGGTAACGGACCCCGGCGATGACGGAGCACATAGGAGAGGTCTTCTCGACCGACAGGCAGGGTCGGGGAGGAGGAGCATGCCGATGAAGAGGGTGGAGGTAGGGATGAACATCGTCGAGTAGGATGAGACCGAGGAAGGGGGCATATTTGGTTCATGCTTTTTATATAGAATCCCGCCTAAAAAATCGCATATGCAAACAAATTCTATCCACAAACACTTGTATATCGACGGTATGCTAACTCCCGAGTCACCACATCCATACTGTCATTCAAGGTACCCACATACCCAGCCTAGTAGACAATTTTTGTAGGCATCTAATTATGTTCCCTTATCGCATGCACCCTTCACTTTTTTCCACGTCAATTAGATAGAGATAACATCGTCCAACACTGGCGTAATTTTCTCGCCCAGAGCATGCTTTAACATATAAAAACGAAGGGAGTAGATGTTTTTGCACGAAGCTGGGAAACGTGGCTAATTTGCGGCCGAGCTTACAGTTGCCGGTCTTAACCTTCTCCTTGTAGCTTTTCCTTGCTACAATCAAATCAAATCGATCGACTAGTGTCCATGCAGCTGCAAAAAATGCAAATTACTCCCCCAGGTAATTCGATTCCACGGTTCAGGGAGGCAAGAAGATGCCGATGCCGTCGCTGTTCTCTTTCCCGAACAAGTCGCTGAGGATCCCTCGCCCATTATCCACATGTGGAGATGGTTCAAAGCAGCAAGAAAAGGTCAGGCGGCGGCATGGGACTCTGAACCGTGATGGATATTTTTCACTGGTGCGTGAGGACAGCGACGAGAGACGGAGGAAGGACCACGCACCTGGACTAAGAGGCGACCGGGCGTCCAGTCGGAGGTCGACGCGTCGGCGGCCGTCTTGGCGCCACAGGTTTGCTCTCCTAGTGCCGCCTGAAAGCGATCCTCTAATCACGAGCTGTTTTTATTTTGTATTTTTAATCACGAGCTGTTTATGTGTGCGCCTAGCATTTTTTGTTTCATAAAATGTGCGTGTGTGCCTAGAATTCCTTTTGTCGGTAAATTGCTGCCGGCGTGTTTCTACGCCCTGTATAGTTTCCTTTTGTTTTTCGTCTGTATATATTTGCTGCCGCCTTTTTTGGCAGTTGTAATTCTGTGAACGGCTCTTGATCCGTATTCTCTTAATATAAAAGATCACAGCGCTCGCTGCTGTCGTCAAAAGAATTGTTTCGTAATCCGTACTAGGATTTCGTTTACATAATGACTTGTGTGCATTGTGCAGTGGAATTGTGCAACTAAATTATGTCTGGAGATGGTGGTTGGGCGCGAAACAGGGGTAAACCTCCATTGACTTGCTTCGAAGGTTTGAAAGCTTCACACGTGAATAAAAGAGAAGACCTTTTTCTTTCTCGACCCTTGGAGTCGATCGGGTGTCTAAACAATGACATGATGGTGCAAGAACACTGATGACCTATGACCATATTTGCACACAAGTTCGTCTTATAGAAAAAAGACAGAATGTGCCCCTCCTGACAACACGCGAATCGACACATTTGCACTCCCTGTTGCATGATCAATGCAGGACGGGCATTCAGAACTCGTAGCAAGGGTCGATGAACTCGCTCGATCGTCGTCGCGTTTGTTTGTGCTCTGTCTGTCACTTTAAAACAGGCCATGCCTGAGATGAACATGAACAAACTAGCCAGTGTCCTGGATGACCTTCAGCCTTTCACTTGATCGGGGAACTGCCTCCTGCGGTGAAGCACTATACAGCTTGCGCTCATGATTCCTTGCTTCTCGTAAAGCAGCTCAGTAGGTCTTGTCTTTCTCCAACCCAAAATGCAAGCACATGCTGTGGAAGAACCTCATTGCATCTTCACAACAGCTGTACAAACCATAACCTAAAATCGCCTCGTTCCATGTTTCTTAATCTGAGGTTACAGAAGAGGACATGCGTGTAGCTCACCAATCCACATCTGGACAGAATCTTGATCTATATTTGCTACAAGAAAAGAGTAAGTCGGAGTAGCCATGTCAATAGCCAAGCGAGGCGCTCAGCCCTGCCTCTCAAATAAGCAAAAATTGCTGCGTCCATAACCGTTGTGGGTCGCAGAGATGATGCATCAAAACGCCTCGGCAAACTGTACAAGAAGAAAACATCGCATGTCATGGGGCTGCATGGGCTGCAGTGTGTTTGCCTCGCATTGTCTCTTGCCAGGATTTTTAGTATTAATTACTGGAGAGAAGATCTGAAGATGTTGCCAAATTGGTGTTCAAATCACCAAGTGGGCAAGTGATAAAAAAACTCCCTCCTTAACACAACACTTCACAAACCACTAGTTTGCCTCCACTTAAATATTTAACATACAACAAAGGACGCATGCCATTAAGAAAGAGCATAATGTCAGTCTATTTCAGATAAACTCCTGCTAGTAACAGCCTCCCATGATATCCATGGTTCCATAACCTAAACAACAACACAAGGTCAAGTAATTTCGAGAAAGCGTATGACAAAATTAACTGGGAGTTTGTCTTTGATATCCTTAGAATGAAAGGCTTCCCGGAAATATTCATAAGTTGGATGCGTGCTTTGGTAAAAACGGTAAAGTAGCTATAATGGCCAATGACATGACTGGTAAATATTTTACTACTAAAAAAGGGCTGAGAGAAGGAAACCCCCTTCTCGCTCATTCTTTTTAATATAGCTGTAGATGTGTTAGCGGTTTTAATTGATAGAGCTAAAGATGATGGTCTGATTAAACCCCTAATGCCTAATTTGTTAGATGATGGTCTAGCCAGGATGACCTCGAATTTGTTAGATATAGTCATGAGGATATCGAAATACCGAATGAGAAAAGAGAGTGACATCGATACGAGGCTAACAAGTATATTGATCAAAGATTTTTATCACACGGACACCCATCTCAACTCGGGATATCACTAGTATAGCGAAGTAAATCGATTAGCACTACGAGAAATAAAAAAAAGTTTGCTTTATGTATTCGTGTATGCATGGGAACCATCGTGGGCGTCCATGGCTCCACTGTTGGTTATTGGACTGAAAGTGCTCCAGACATGTCTATGTATTTCCGAATCTATTGGGTCACATGCTTAAGGTCTTCCGATCTTTTGTAAGAGTTATAAGGGTATGTGGATAATTTGTAGAATCATCGGATTCGTTCCGGTGAGTTGAATTTGTGTTTGGAGAATCACCGGAAGTGTTTCGGCATTATGTAGAGATGACATATGATATCATAAAGGCTTTGGAAGTGTTCCGAGAATTTCATTAACGAGCATAGAAAATGTTCAAGTGTCATCGGAATAGTTTTGGGATTTTTCTATAGGTGGAAATTGAGTTTCCGGAGTTAACTAACAATCAACATAGGAGGGAGAAAGTACCGAGATGGGTTCTAGGGCTGCACTAGGGCCACTTGGGTGCAGCTGCATGGGCCCCAAGGACCATATAGGGTATGGCTAGGACCCCTTGGGCTGCGCCCACTTGGGGGGGGGGGGGGGGGGGGGGGGGGGGGGGGCGGCCCCCTCCCGCCTTCCTAGGCGGCAGCGGTCAAGGGGAGGGTTCGAAGCGTCGATACCCGAGGAGAGATCATACCATTTGTCTTGTACGAGGGAGCGGGGAATCATCGACGTTCTCACCGCTAGTCTAGCCGCGAGAATTTTCATTAGTCTTCATCGATATCTACTTCCGCTACAGGTGTTTGTGAATACTAGATCTAATTGCGTAGTTGCATCTTAATAGATTGATCCTGTGTGTTATGTTGTAAGGATTTTTTGTGTGTTTTCCATACACGCAACACTTAAGTGGTATCAGAGCCGATCTATACATAGATGTAATTTGATCTACTTGTGCATTCGATATACAAGCATCACACAATAGTTGTAGATTGGACATAATGATAAATAAATACTTTTGTTACTTCCCATATTGTTTGTGTGTTTTAAATTTCGGCGGCAAAGTGTGATTTTGCTAAAAAAAAGTTCTGGCAATCTAACGGTGAGACTCAAGGTTTCGGTAAGACAAATACTCCAAAGTATGTACCGAGAACATGATCGAAAATCTCCTTCTTCCGTAATCCTAGATTGGCTTCGAGATTTCTAGTTTCTGCTAAATTCTTTGTACTAAACTATTTGACTTCTTATATTTAAAAGTCAATTTTTGACTTATATCTAACTAGTTCAATTTACTACTATATTGTGTACAATACAACATACTGATGTTATACATTAAACTAAGTTCTTATTGTATTTTTATCGTTGACTGTGTAAAATGAAATTAAATTAAATTAAGGCGTACATTGCATTAAAAGTGACATTAGTTGTTCCTTTTTCAAGACCACGCTTCTTAAAATTCTTTGGATAAATCAAATTCTATATATGATAGGAAAAATAAAAAGAATAAAATCTTAGACGTATAGCAGATATATGTATGTGTTTGTATCTATGTCCATTTCCGTAAATATTTTGGGAGGTTACATAGGTGTGATAAATATCATTACCTGAATAGAACATTGTAGAATATACAAAATCAATCAATATTTTGACCTCAAATGTTGTATTGATCGTTTATTGGTTCTTGCAGTGTCAAATATGTCTTATTATTGGGTAATAAGGAAGCATTGATACTCTCCAAATAAATGTTCCAATCATAAAAATACATGCATCAGATATATAATGTCATTGCGAATACTGTTTCAACATGATACTTTCATGAGGAAGAGCCATAACATTCGATTCAATCTCAATATCAGTAAAGGAGACCTTAGATTCTACAAATAGTTCTTCCCCAAAATAATGAACAAAGAAATTTTCCAATACAAAATTTATATTGTGGTTCTCAGCTTGCCCTCATAAAAGTGAATCTGATGCCCTCTTATGTGGGTTTTGTGTGATCACCACCCTTACCACAATACTGCCTGTGCCATGCCTTGGGGCAATTTTTCCAAGTCTAATGCATGTAGTGAATAATTCCTAGCATGCCCGGCCAAACTCGAGCCTCATTCGATGCCATCAGCCTCACCGTGTCTTCTTCATTGGGTGCTCTAAGATAACATGACCAAAGAGACAGATTATCACTTTGGCGAACATGCGCGCTGACTCGATTATAGTATCGTCGCCAATGCGAAGATACTCGTCGGCGTAGTCTGCCAAAATGCAATAAGCTATCACCCTCATCGTTGCAGAGATATTTTGATATGCACTAAACCCTATTTAGCCTGCAACATTCCTCCGATGGGTAAAATAGCGACAATTGGCCTCACAAGCTTCCACAATCCTTATGGAGAGGGATCGGCACAATCGGTACCTTCTACGGAAGATGTGAGCCGAATAGGTAGGTATCTCCGCAAAGTAATCCCGCATGAGCAGATCGTTGCCGTAGAAGCGGTTCCATGGAATGCAAAGCCGTCGTGGTGGATCCTCGCCGCATTTTTTCTTCTGATCCTCAATTTCCTTCACGGCGAGAACCACCACCACCATTTGCTTTTCGTGGCTCTAGAGCAACGTCTCTATATCCAAATCGTCGGACGAGTCCTCGAGCAAAATTTGCTTGCACATGATCAAATCCATCTAAGATGAACAAAAAACGATTCTAAACTACGAATCCATCGGTATATCAAGGTTAACTGAGCGGAGAAGTACTCACCGATGTATCTGGGGCGGCGACGGTGATTCGGCCCGGGACGAAACTCGCGCGGCGGCTTTCCACCGGAAGATGTCGCCGGTTTGTGGCCGGAATCGAGCGTGGCGGGCTGGCGGCAGTGGCTCGATGGGGAATTGGAGGGAACTCGCGCGGGGATGAAATGTCCTTCTCGCCAACCGCTTTCTCGCTATACAGGACACACTCGGTTCGGCTGCGAAAATGGTGTATTTTCAGTTCGACGGGGCAAATTTTTTAGCCTTTAATTTTTTTCAGGTCAGGGTCGTTTGCGGTTCTATTCGCCTTTTTCGCCTCAAAACCTTTCAGCGGCGGTTTTTTCCAGATCTTTTACCGTTTTCGGTAGAGATGCTCTAAGACTAGCCACAATGGGTGTATCATAGGTAGTATCATGCATGCCATGTTGGCAAAAAGCTGACGTGGCACTGCAATTAATGATGAGAGAGGTGATAGTAGTATCATAGGTAGATACCGTAACATAACGGATTCCAATGCAAAATGAGTCTACAACCTAATAAATGTAGTATTGTATGATACCACAAATATGTTACTACCCATTGTGGAGGTAGTAACATAGACTAGTATTATATGCATGATACTAATATATGATACTCCCATTGTGACTAGTCTAAGAAAGCTGGGTTGGAGGTAATCGGGTTGGTTCCACTGTTTGCCCTGTTGAAGACCAAACCGTGAACGGGCTTAGCTTTGTGAGCCGGCCCAAGCGAGCTGCGTGGCACTACAGGTCGCGGACTCGCGATAAAGGCCCTCTCCTCTCCTCTCCCCCAACTCGATACGGAACCACTCGTTCACCGTGTACAGATCTAAAAAATTCCTCACTCTCTCCGGTCGATTTGTTTCGATCGAGATGAGTTTGGAGCCGGCGGCGACGAAGAGAGGGTGCGAGACCGACGCCAAGGAGGCAGGGCACAAGAAGGCGGCGGGGGTGGTGCGGACGGCGAAGCCGGATATGTCCTGGGTGTTGCGCTCCTTCAATTATATGGACGAGGCGAGGCTGAAGCACGCGGTGGCGAGGCTGAACAAGGAGAACCCCGACTCGCCGCCGATCGTGCTCGAGGACCTCACAGAGGAGAGGCGTGCGGAGCTGCTGCGACAACAAAAGGAGTGGGCGAGGAAGATGGAGGAGGTGCTCGAGGTCCAGCGGGAGGCGGACCGCGTAGCCAAGGAAGCCGAGAGGGCGCGGGCGCCGCCGCCAGAAGATCCCAGCAAAGACGAGTGGGAGTTAGATTATGAATTTGAGCGCAGGCACCTCGAAACAAAACTGGCAAGTGAGGCTCGCTTCTCGGGCTTCTCCTTCGAGGACAACAGTAAGGGTTACATTATTGATTGATGTTCCCCATGCTTTCAGTATTTTTAGCACTGATCTTTGTAGATAGATAGATAAATCTAGTGATTTATGCATCCGTCGTGGGATTATCTGTAATTTTTCTGACTAAATATAACTGTCCTGCAGCGCGTATCCCAGCCATGTGTTTCACGGACAACCCTATGCGTGATCACACCACCAAAACCAGGAGTACTTTGCAGATCTTCTCCGTCAAGGTTGCAGTATCAGATCCATTAGAATTGCCCCTTGATGTTTTTGGTATGGTCGCGGTGCGCGACAAACTGGATTACGGTCGCAACATTATCTTCAGCCGCACAAGGGAGAACTGCCAAACCCTCACTCAACAGGTTATTTTGCTTGGAACTTGTTGTGCATTAGAGTATGCTGCATTATTTTCTGTTTGTTATCTCGTGTGCATCTACCTATACTAAATATTCAGAGTTCACATTATTGTTGTGCCCATCGAAGCAAATTATAACTGGTCTTAGTAAATTAGTTGCCTTTGTTAATCAACTTTATGGAATTTGAGTGTAATCTGTGCTGTTTCACATGCTAACTTAACCAGTTGTGTTGTATGCAGGATCCATATTTAGTACTGACAGGTCCTAGCCGTGCTATCTTCTATAGAGACAAGGTGTACGTCGAGGCTGTGCTGAAAGTGAAGGGAGCTACCGAATCTGAGGATACCGATCTTAGCCTTCTATTCCAGCGCTTCGTATGCTGTGAGAAGATGAATTTACGCGCGAACTTCGGAGAGGGCAGACGCATTTCCTGCGCGAGCAGCGTGCTCTACAGCAGCAAGCTTAGCACACTGGAGTTCACATGTGGCCTCGTGGCGTCTTCTGTTGAGGCCACCATCGCCATGCAGATTGTCAAGGGGTCATGGTCAGAAGGGCTCCGATGCAAGCTAACCGCCTATATCGGCAGTCTTGGTCATATGGATGTTGTGCTGCTCGACTCTGGAGAAGAGAAGGTGTCGGTTGCTCCTGCTGATGGCACAGTTGAGCTATTGCGGCGTGTTGTGTCTGTTGAGAGTTCTGGGCAACTGATAGTCCATGGCATGCTGTGTCAAGGTGGTGGCAACCATGCCCAGGTTCTTGCAGAGTCTAAGGCATCCTTTGCACCTTTGGATGCAGATAGAAGTTGGGGTTTGCTTGATCTTGGCGTGTGTAAGTTGAAAGTAACCGTAGCCTGGTCGCGTATCCTGCTGCACTATCCGGTTGGTGGATTACCTCTAACCAGTGGATCAGGGGAGGCTGTTCCTAGCGGGAGCTCGTCTTAAATTACCTGACCTTGTGCTGTTATTTATGTCATTGAACCTGGAACCAATGAATCATCATGGAAAGCTGTTACTAGCATGAGTTTATCTCAAATTGCCTGACGTTATGCTCTTTCTTAATGTCATTTACCCTTTGCTGTATGTTAAATGTTTAAATGAAGGAAAACTACTGGTTTGTGAAATGTTGTGTTAAGGGGGGAGTTTTTTAATCACTTGCCCACTTGGTGTTCTGTTACAGCTAAATAACGAATATGGTTACCAGGTAAATTTAATGTACTCATGAAGTTTTGAGTTTTCTATAAGCCTAGCGCAATTTACTTGGGACAACAGGTTTAGTTGTTGGATTGAGTTTTGAGTTTTCTGTAAGAGTTTTCAATGTAAACACCAATCTGGCAACATATTCTCTCCAGCAATGGATACCTAAAAATCCTGGACAACGCCACGCAAACACACTGCAGCCGATGCAGCCCCGTGTCATTGCGATATTTTCTTCTTGCACAGTTTGCCGAGACCTTTGGGTGCATCATCTCTGTGACCCACAACACGTTTTAACAATGCAGTCATTGTTGCTTATTTCAGAGGCAGGGCTGAACGCCTTGCTTGGCTATTGACATGGCTACTATGACTGACACTGTACTTGTAGCAGATGTACGTAGTTATCAACATGCTGTCTAGATGTGATTGGTGGCATGGTGGCATCATCTGTAACCTCAGGTTCAGAAACAAACATGGTGGCATGGTGTCCTCGGTCATTGCCGCAGACGCTTTGGTGTCGTACTCACCATCAGCGGGTGCTTCTGTCTATCAGGCCGCCGACGCGGGCGCGGTTGTGCTGACAGCCCGAATTCCATCAAGTTTTGAATTCGTCCAGAGATCAATTGCTTAGAGGTAATAAAGTTGCTAAACGTTGGTCACTTCGCCTCCTTCAAGTTCATAATCCCTGTTTTGAATATTCACCTGGATGTATCTATCATTATGCCGATTACTATCGTCCTATGTTGCTTCAGTACTGGGGAGATAGTTATATGAAGATTGATTTGATAGAAACCATCTGATCTTATGTTCTGTTTTGGACTGCTGAAACCATATGATTTCTTCTAAGTTTCACATATCAGTTTGTAGTGGTCACAGCATGTGGCTATCTCAATAGATAATTCCAGTTAATTTCTTCTTTAGTATCCTATTCCTGGTCCGTCGTACTTTAGAGTCAACAACTCTTCTATTGACAAAAGAAGACCATAACGGTGAAACACTTGGCTGAGGATCCTACTAAGAAAGCTACACGTTAGCCTGATTGAAGTGTTGTGGCATTTTTTATTTATTTTTCATGTCGATACAGAAAACCTAGAGGTCTCCATTACATTGGCAATGAGGAATATGCAGAGGATACCGATCCCTTCCATGTTGAGCACCTTGCCAAGATGTTCAAAAACAAAAGGCATGACAAACATTGGGTAAGAACTGACATTGAAGGAACAGAAGTGGATGGTAAACCTAAGAAGCACGGACACGGGGACGGCAAGACGGGGATACGCATACGGGGATACGGGATACGGCATTTTCCAAAAACAGCCGTTCGGGGATACGGCAAGTATATATAAAATAAAATAAAAAGATGCCATGTAATAAAAAGTTAAGACAGAAAATTAATGAGAAAGAGATCAGAAAAGAGAATACTGCCCCATTTGGTGTCTCTTTGTCAAGTGCTTGATTGATCCTCGCCCACCCTTGTCAAATTTCCACTACGAAGATCGAAGAACATGATAAATAGGAGCTAACATTTAAGATTTAACAAGGCTCAGATGGCCACATCGTCGAATGGTTCAAATGGCAAAGTAGGTAGTTCAATAGTACATTACATAACAGCTAGGAACATAAATGGAGAGAAGGACCGATGGGCTCATTCTCTCAACCACACAACTCCACACAACGCCACACGTTTCTTTAAATCTTATTATCCATCCCCACCCCACGCGGTCACCCTACCCCACACGACTACACGAGCCTCTCACGGAACAGATCGATCCAGAACAGATCGATCCATCCCCAGCCACACCGGCCACCGCCCCACGTTTCTTCCTGGAGCCTCTCCTTCCTCCCGCTGCTCCCGCCGCCGACGGCCGTCCAAGCCCCCGACGAAGACAGGGCCCTCGCGGCCCTCTCCCTCCGCTCTGCCACGGACCTGCCTCTGGATTTCGCCGCGCCTATCTCTCGGTTGATCCAGCCATGGCTGGCTCGAGCTCGATACCTGCCCAGGCCCTGGTACTCGCGGCCATCCTGCTCGCGGGGCTCGCGGCGGCACAGATGCCCACGCCCACACGGCCACCGGCGGCGGCGGTGGCGCCCGCTCCCGATCCCAACCCCGGCTGCAACGGCTACGACCTCCAGGACCGCACCAAGATCCGCCAGGCCGTGTCCCATACGTATCCCCCGTATCCCTGATTTGTTTTCATTTTTTTTTAATTCGAATTTCAGGGATACTGCAGATTCGCGTATCCCGGCGTATCCCGGCGTATCCCCGTATCCCCGCGTATCCCCACGGCAGTTCGGCAACATCTGCCGTGTCCGTGCTTCTATGGGTAACACCAATGCAGAGGACACGTACCCCTTCCATGTTTAGCACCTTGCCAAAATATCTTTACTGCAACATTGAATATTTATGTTCATGCCTATAATTTCCACGAGTTTGAGCTCTTGAGTCCAGACATCAGCTGCTGAAGTCTCATGCAGCGGTTAACATTTATCCATGCATTTAAAAAGTTTTTAGAAGCACCTGTTTCACATTAAGTGTGTTGCTAGCATTGGCTTGGAGCATGTTAATTGCCTCCATCTTGCTATGAAACTAAAACCACATTAGCTGTGCAAATTTCTAAAATTCCTACAGTTCGTGTATGTGTTATTATGGACTCTATTGCCTGAATTTTGCACCCATCAGTATTTTGTTAGGTGTACTACTTCAAGTATATGTAATATGTAACTGCTCATCAGTTTGGGTACTAGTGTTGGCCTCCATCAGCATATATTGGCTTACCTGTTTGCTTTTGGGCTTTAAGCAAGACTATCCAAGCGCTATTAATTGCTAACCTTTTTCTAGTCCTTGTGCTTCATTAAGCAGCACGTACCAGAGAGAGAATACAGAGCTAAGTGTTTTGCATTTATTTTATTCCCGTAGCATATATTTCATTGTTAAGCATTAGAAGCTGTGTGTATTGCAGGAGTGCACATGCACAAGAAGCTGTAGATAATTTTTCTAACCATATATTGTTGGTAGTGCCCGTACATGGCCATTGCATACTTAAATTAGTGTATGTTATTCTCATGTACTTTTTGTTGATCAAGGAATGCTTCCACTTTTTTCAAAACTTCTTGCAAACGGAGCTAGCTGTCTTTCATTGATGGTAACAATCTTCTCTATAGCATGCTCTATGAACAATATTCATGGCACTTACTTCTGTGTCTGAAACTGGAATTGAATTTACTAACTAAATAATTTGATGTGTGATATTTTCAGTTTTAGATGGTTGCTGCACATCTATGTTCAAGTGTATGACAAGGAGTTCATTTAATTTTGTGAAGCTAAGGTTTCCAGATTTACTGAAGCTGACATGGGGGCTTTTCTAGCTTCTTATCGTTGACCGTGAAATCTTGATGTGTTACATGTGATGGATATTTTGCAATATGAATTACTCTTATCCAACTTCCTTAGATGTGTGAAAAATCATCTGTAACCAGATGGCGTGCAAGGAATAACGTCTTATTGTCATGTGACTTGAGTTGTCTCGATTGGTGCTAGCCATTTCCTGCTTGGAATGTTTCTGTGTACAAGAGACCATGTGGTGCACTTGAACAACAGTTTCCTAATTGCAGTCATCTGAGACTAGATTGGTTCTTTCCTTACCGTTATTTTACCCACACTTGATTGAATACTAAATAAAACCCTTGGCCACAGGATTATGGAATGCTATGATGTACCAAAAATGTATCAGAAGTTTGTCTTGTGAAGGATTTCTAGAATGTGAAGCGCAGGAAATAACAGACGACTGGATTACAGTGACGCAATCAACATTTGAGGAGAAAGGCCAAGAAATATTTAACAGCTCCATTGTTACGTTAAATGAAGAATAATGACATACTTTTGTTCAAGATAGTAGTTGTGTCCATGTTAAGAATAAAATAACATATCAATTCATGTGGGTAAGGTATGTGTACTTACAAAAGAAGTCAACATCAATTGAAGATAGCAGAATTTATATTTACACAAGCAGTTTTGAGATCAACCTCATTAAGGTTGCAGGGCATCCGAGGAGCCGATATACTGCCAGTAGTATACAGGAAACACGATTTGTTCTAGACTTCTCAATACTAGAAATATGACATTTTAAAACTTGTTATCTCTTTCTAGTTGTAAGTATTGTTAATCATGATTGCACTGAGAGATGCCGAATTTATAAGAGGTTTTGAGTTCGAATACAGCTTCCTCTCCTCTCGCAAGTTAACCAAAAATATTTATTTCACCTACTTTTTTTTGGGGCCTGTGCTAAGTGACTGTCGGGTGTAGGATCGGTTGCTACATCCACCTTCTGCATCGTTCGATTCTCTAAGTGATTTGATCTCGCGCGTCCGATCTATGTAGTAAAAACGGTTCACGCGTAGCAGTTTTTATCTAGGCATGTAACATCGCATGTAGCAAAAACATTTCAGGAAAAAGTTGCGTCTGATCAATGTAGCAAACAAATCCAGATGTAGCATTTTTTTTGCCCATGTAGCATCGTGTGTAGAAATTTTTCCCGTGTCTATATATAAAAACTTGTGATGTGTAGCAAAAATTATTGTAGGATTTTAAACACAACCATGTAGGCAAAGTCAACAAGCTATACAACACTCCCCATTTGGTTGCAGCAAAATATTAGTAAAACGTCACTTTTGCAGAAATCATTGTAGCATTTTACTCGTGTTTACACAACAAAACCTATACACACATGTAGAAAATCACAACACAATATGCAACATTGAAAAAAATCCCCCAAAACTGACCGTTGCCATCTCGACCATGGAGGAGCCGCCTGCACCAATTCGAGCTTGTTGTCCATGGATTCCCCACGGCAGAGGTCCGTCAAAGCCAGATCGGGTGAATCCCAGACCCAATCCACTTGCGGGGCGTTCGTCTTCTCCATGTTCGGTGTGTTGGAAACTCGTCCATGATAACTTCCATGTCAAGCTCATCGTTGGCCCGTGAAGAAGCTTCCGGCATGGATGGAGCAGGGGGCTTCCATGGAGGATCTAAGGGGACTCGGTCGGGAGGCGAGCTTGGGCTGCTCATTGATGAGGTCCAGAGGCCAGAGCCACGGCAGAGGTGAGCCAGTGTCGACCGTCGGCGGGTTGGGCTGGGTGATGGCGGCGGCGTGGTCGCCAAAGGGAGAGGGAGCGTGGGGATCAACAGCTAGACCACGGGCGACGAGGATGCATCGGGGAATGAGGAGAGAGAGAGGTCTCGTGCGTGCGAGACAAGCTGACCGACTGTAGCTACATCCTACTACATAAAAGCTTTTCCCTTTTTGGGTGCCTATTTTCAAAAGTGGTTGGCTATATATGGGTTGTAACACTATGTAGTAACTCATACATGTGTGTGCCCATAAGACGAGGCTTGCAACACATCCTCACCAACACATATTTATGTGTTCCCGTGGTCTGCTTCTGTAACACAGTTTTGGACCCACAAGAAATAACCGTCCGCGCGCTGTCTGTGGAAACAACTACGTATGGGGAACTTTGCCTGCATCCATCCATGCCTGTTGGATCGTGTTTGGAAGGCCTAGATTGTTCAAAAGTGCAGGCGTGACTTTGAGGTTCAACGTCACAGAAGCTGCATCCCCCCTCTAGACGAGATTCGACAGATTCTTTCTCTCTCCCGACCAACTTTAATGAGACATCCATTTTGGTGTCTTGTGATTTGTGTTCAACTACGGCCGATGATGAGGTGCTACACTTGAGACGCAGTGCACACATTGTCACCTCTAGACAACCAAAAAAAGTTTGAACTAGTCACACATAGAAGTGGTTTGTACTTAACTTTTTTTTTGGCTTGTTTAGAGGTGCATAGTTCTCTGCCTTTTCATTGCAAACATAGTTGAGGCCATAATGATCATACATATGTTCCACTACGGCAGATGATGAAATTGTGTCACACATGGTTTGAGGAGGTGGTTATACAGAAGTAGACAGTGTATGTCACCAGACCGGCAATACTGCTACCTCAGTAGTATCATCTCTTCAGGGAGTTATGTGGCACAAATGTATGAGGCCATTAACCTGTCATTCATACATACTATATGACATGTTCTAACTCGTGGTTTCTTTTGCAGTCAACCCTTGGCAAGTAGGTTGTTGTGGAGAGTGACAGTAGTGCGAGAAAGAGGAAGAAGGCACTAGTACCTGTCGGACACTTCCATGAGGAAGTTTCTCAACCCGTTTCTGCAAAGTCATCCTTGCACCTAGGTTGGATCTTATTTCAATCCCTCCCGCTTTCTGTCAGTACATTGGAGACATCCCAAAAGAGATTGTCCTGAAGACGAACACTAGTTGGCTGCCATTGACAATGGGTGGGTACCATTTGCCATGTGCCACGATGTGAAGACCGGGTACTTGTTGACCTTCAAGATCTTGAAGCGCAATGTCTACAGGGTGACCATCTTTGATGTCGATGGCTCCGAGATCATCAAAAAGTGTGAAGCCCATCCGATGAACTTCAAGCTAAAGTCAGTGCAGAACTAGATATGCTGCCTCTATGTCTATGCCCCTAGCTTGGTACTGTCTGTGTCATTTGGACATGTTCGTGTGGAGATTGTATGTATGACTCTTATGGCCGACCTAATTAGCTACTTATCATATGAACTCAGCTAGCTAGTAGTTTGCGCTTTAAGGTGGGAGTGTGATGGTATCCTCACCACTCGGTGAGAGTAAGTGTGGCCTTGCATGTAACCAAACAACAAGTTTTTGCATGCTTTTCACTCACGCGGCCCACCAAACACTGGACCTTCGAAATTTGGCTAAGGAGCCACGGGCCTGGCGGCCTCTTTGTGGGCAACCAAATGGCCTGCACAACGTGGGTTCACCTCGTTTTTCCAGGGCCAAGCCCTGCTGGGCCACATGAGGCAAAAAATGGTGCAGGAAACCAAACACGCCCAAAGTGTGTTGATCTCTCGACTATATCTCGGTTTCTTCGGGTGTGTTGGTCAACCATAGCTAAAAACCGAGTTAATATTTTTAGAATCGGTTTATATATTTACCAGCCGAAATTAGTTTTTGTTAGTTTGGTTTCGGTGAATTCGGTATGGGGCCTGCTGAGCGTCCCCCGGAGGATGGAATCCCCTGATCCTCTGTCTTCTAAACCATCCGATTGTGTTGCTGCGGAGCAGTTGGATCGTTTCGCTTGGTCGTCCACTTTCTCTCGCTCGGTCAACCCTTTCCGCCCCACGCAGAACATGTCATACACAAAGCAGAAAAAGGGGAAAATAAATGGATATATCCCTCGCGTCCATGGCTCTCCCCAGCACCGCATCAGCAGCGCTGATGTCCCCTACTCCCAGCGATGGTGAACTGGCTTGTACCAGCTCCCCGCCTTGCAACGGTGTCGGCGTGCTTGCAGCGGCGGCGGGGAACCAGTAGAGGACATGGAGCATCGACGACCTCCCTTTTGTAGCATTGCCGACATGTGCTTATAGCAGCCAAGGAACTATGGAAGGCGTTCGTAGCATCGATGGCGGCGACGAGAACTTGCAATAAAAGAATTGTGTGCATCATTTCGATACAGAGACCGGGGCTTCCGTTTCGAAAAAAATTCTTTTCAACGGAACAAAATAGTCTTACAAAGAGTGAGCTTGAAGCGATATGCACCGAAATTACTCTCATTTATGCAATCGAAACAAGAAAATCGTACAGAGAACTTAGTAATTATCAAGAGAAACAAGGTAGTACTCACTTAGTTTCAAATTAGATGACTTCTATTTGTCTACATGTGGATGTATCTAGACATGTTACAAATATAGATACATCTACATTTAGACATTGTTTTGAGGGAACGTTATGAAATTGAAGTTACTCGCGAAGAATAAAATGAACTTGACGAGATGAATCAGTCTAGGCATTCCTCAGAAAAAAGTCAGTCTATGCCAGTTCAAAACTGCCGGTTGTTAGATGTTCTTCTATCTACAAGGATGTAAAAGCTCTCTCTGCATTTATGCTCCACCTGTCAAGCCCCCTCAACCTGCTCCAAAACGTCCTCTACAAGGCTCCCCATTATGGCCTCATCCTGATCTAGCTCGGGAAAATGATCACGAAAACCGTCAGGATATTCAAGATCAATGTAAGAAGTGAAAGCGTCAGGGTTGAGCAAGATGAGTTTGAGCTGGCCTGCCGGCCCGATCACTTGGTCGATGCTGTTGATGCCGCACGCACTGACAAGCTCCATCAACGTTGGGTTCACGCGCACCTGATCCCTTGCCTTCACCCTTTTCCTGTTGTCAAGTGCACAATCCGAGAGCTTCTGCCACGACTTCATAAATGTCCAGAGTATGCCACGAATCCTTGGGTCGGCTGAATAATCTAATAGCCTATCCAGCATGTCCTGCTTCACTATCTCTAGACGTGTCACCTCACACAATAGCACCACGCCACAGAACAGTGCAACCTCGGTATCGTCCACGCTGGACGCTGGGTCAGCCAAGATGTGGAACATCTTCGACAAAGCTGCATACTCTCCAGCAGGTATGGTGAGGCTCTCCTTGTGAGACACACTAACACCCTTCATTTCTCTGTAGTTTTCTGCCCGGATAAAATGTGGCTTCTGAAGTGCTTGGCCCTTGAAATGACACCAGTTGCTCCATGGCCTTCCCGGAAGGAGTCGTCGGTATGCGAGGAGATACATGTCATGGTCACAAAACAAGAGCTCTACCATTACGCCGTGCTTGGTGGTGCTGACGAGCCTCACGATGTGGTAGCTGCGGTGGCCTGTCGTTGGATTGGGTGGAGGTGTCATTGGGCTGCCCTTATACACAGCTGGGCAGATTAGGAATTCCCTGAGTTTTTTTCTGCGTAGAACTTGATTCAGGGCATCTGCTCCTTCATCGACATCCAACACTAGAACAGGCACTTCCTGCAAAGCATTGCGACCGATCAGAAAATGTATCAAAAAGGAATCAGAAAATAGCTTTGTACATCTAATTAGATAAAGATCACACTTATTGGTCGGCGCTCGCTAAACGAAATAGGAATGTATCCAAATATCCAATTAGAAAATTGATAGCTTCGTACTCCCTCCGTTCAATGTAAGATGTCTTACATGCTACACATGCATGTCTAGATTCATACTAAAAATAAATATACACATACGCTAAAACGTGTCTACATATACTCCGTTTCACAATGTAAGATGTTTTAGGTGCCACACATGCATGTCTAGATTCATACTAAAAAGAATACATATCATCCGTTTCACAATATAAGATATTTTAGATGCCACACATGCATGTCTATATTCATATTAAAAAGAATACATCATCCGTTTCACAACGTAAGATGTTTTACGTGCTACATATACATGTCTAGATTCATACTAAAAACAATGAACACATACACTAAAGCGTGTCTATATACATGTGTGTACATGTGAATATGAAAAAAGTCTAAAACACTTTATATTGTGGAGTGGAGCGGAGAGTACATCTAATTAGAGATAGATCACCAACGATCGCTAAACGAAACAGGAATATGTCTCCGAATACCCAGTCAGAGAATTGATAGCTTTGTACATCGAAGATCGCACTTATTGGTCGGGGCTCGCTAAACGAAATAGGAATGTCTCCAAATATCCAATCAGAAAATTGATAGCTTTATACATCTATTTAAAGAAAGATCGCCAACGATCGCTAAAGGAAACAGGAATGTCTACGAATATCCAATCCGAAAATTGATAGCTTTGTACATCTAATTACAGGAAGATCACACTTATTGGTCGGAGCTCGCTAGGAAACAGGAATGTTTCCGAACATCCAATTAGTTCGCAAGGAGAATGTACCTCCAAGTTTCGCTGCCATGGGGCGTGGGGCAGCATGTCGCCTGATTTGCCTGAACAGAAGTCGATCAAGCGTCGACGGAAACCCCTACGCCACCTCTGGCTTGCTGGCGGCGCACCAGCACTCCGTCAATGCGCCACGGCGCAACTCCCTCTCCTCGCCCGGATCTGGGCCAACGGCGGCGCCGGCGCTGCAGCCTGCAGGTGCTCGATACATAAATCAACTCGGACAGACGAACATGGCGGCCGGGAAAAGAGCTGCGGAGCAGTAGACACGTACACAAACACCGGCTAGAGAGGCGAGACGCCGCCAGAGTCCATCGGGTAGAGCGCTGAAGAAATCGGAACCCTAGCCGTCCGTGTTTCGCTTCTCGCGTTCGAAGGAACGCACCTACGCCGCCGTAACCCGCGCCGCCACCGAGAGGAACCTGTACACCGGATCCTCGCTCTCCCCACTGGCCGCCGCCGACAGGAACCCGTGCGTCGGCCCCTGTGTCTCCCGAGGCGCCGCCACCAGGAGGTAGTGAAGAACCCGCCGCCACCACAAGGAACCCGTGCGTGCTCGCTGTGGGTCGCGCCGCCCCGCGCGTATCCTCTCTCCGTAGGAGCCCAACCACTACCCTGCAGCTGCACTCCACCGGCGGGGCCCTCCCAATCTCCTGCAGGACCGGCGGCGCCCCTCCCCTTCCTTGCCTCGCGACCGGCGGCGCTGCTCCCTCCCACAAACAATGCAAGCGGAGTGGGTTTGGGTCCTTTGGGTTACTACTAGGAAGTGGGACACGCGGTTCCGCGGAACTAGTAGTTTAATTAACTCGCGGTACAAGCTGGGTTAATGGGTACAAACGGTATTATCACAGGCTAACAGAGTTGCCCATAAAAGAATTCTTCTACTAAGTGTAAACTCTAGCCTTTTGCGCATAAAAGAATTCTTGTACTACGTGTAAACTCTAGTTTTATTAGGGAATTCCTTTTATTACAGGCCAACCTCCGATGCGTACAAAACTAGGGAGAATTTCGGGCTGACGAACCCCCTAGTTTTATTACGTGCATAAACGGTGTAATCATTGTTGGCCAATTAATAAAATCCGCAGCGAAGTATTGATGTTTCCGCAGCATAGTATCTCCATTCGTACCTCGATTTTTTTGTCCGGCACCTTTCAAATTGTCCTAGTCAGTTGTAGAGTTACTCAATTTGCCTGTATCTCGAGTACTTGGTTCTGCTTTAGGGGTCATGTCCGGCACAGTGCGGGGTGGTGCCCACAACTGCAACCCAAAACGGGCAACATTTAGAATTGCCCATTTTTGCACATTATTCGCATTTGCAACAAAATAATCAATGTCAACAACAAATTCGGCTAGCAAAATGTTGATAAATTAAATTCGGCCAACAACAAGTCCGACCACCAAAATCTTGGCCAACATCCAGTCCGAACACCAAAGACCGCCCACATAAAGCCCTCATAAAAATGCATAAATATCATTCTTCGGTCTCGGCATCCATGCCTCTGTCTCTCCTCTCTTTCATAATTCGCTCGACCTTCTCGGCAAACAAAGCGTGCTGGTCCGGGTCCTGTCTATCTTGTCGGTGGACATGATCTTCAACTCCCCATCGTTTTACATCTCCTTAAGCTTTTGGGATTGCACGCCAAAGTAGTTGTCCCACCTTTCTTTGTTATGTTCGTGCATCTTCGCTTTGAGAGTCGAGGATGATGACACCTCCTTCATGTACGAGGCAAAGCGGTTTTTGGAGGGAGGTAGAAGATGATGTCACCTTCTTTCTCGTCTTTGCTTTCTTGATCCCAGTTGGCCGTGGTAGTAGTCCGGCGCCCGGCAGCCACGTTTCATCTAGATCGCTGTTGTCTCCCCCTTGGCTCACAGAGAGTTGAACTGTTTTCCACTTTGGACAATCTTGAAGCTTGGTCAATAATGCAATAAATTGAAGGGCTTCTTCTCAAACATCGCTAGAGAAAATGGCACATGTCAAATAGATAGGAATGTGATCCTCAATGCAATTTCATGCATGCCAAATAGATAGGAGTTTTGATTAGCATCTTACTTTTTAGCATGGGTCTTGCCACTCTCATTTCTCATCATAATTCGGTCGTGCCACCCATGGAAGTTTTTGCGAATGTCTCGTATGGTGCTCCACCGCTTTTTGATTGAATTCACACATTGCTCTCAAGATACAAAGTATCAAGTGGAGGTATTACTTCCTTTCTTAAAAGTCCTTAAAAGTACCTGTAGTCCTATTCCAATAGGATTCACGGGTTTATTGTGTGCCGGTAGTGGCGTCTTGGCTTATTTCCATCCAAGCATCACACAATAATTCATCCTCCTTGGTGATCCATGACTTTCCTCTACTCCCCCCCCATCGACCTCTTCATATTATTGCCGGTGTCAACATCGTGAAACTCTATTTCTTCGCCGGTTTTCCCTCCCGGTGTAGGAATAGGAGCCCTGGATAAGGTGATCCATGGCGTCGGCGCTATCGTCCTATGACGTACAAAACATAGCGCCGGTCTCACTCAATGCACAATTCACATTGCCAGTTACATTGAATGCACAATTCACATTGCCTGCTTCATTAATAGCAATTTTTTTCACATTGCTGACACCAATTCAAAGCGCACACGCACGTGGCCGGCCTAATTCAACGCATACATGCACAACAATGATTAGAAACGTACCCCGTGAAGGCCGGTAACTTCGCCGAGCATGTTTGCTGCACCATCACCGAACATTTGCTGTCGGGAAGCGCGGATGGTTTGTCGATATAGTTCGGGCAAGATGGTGAGGAACTCCTAAAAGGGAGAGCCGCCGCGCTCCCTTGGCTCAGTTTGCCTAGTATTTGGCTGGTAGAGAGAAGGCCTTGATCCCTCCTTTCTTTCGCGCGTTGTCACAAGCCAGCTCAACCGACAGACGCCACCGAGCACAAGATTTGCTCCGTGATGAGCCCTCGGTAGCTCTACTGGCTCTGGCTTCATCGCCTTCGTCTGCATCTTGCCCGACACCGGATCCTTCTTGTGACGTCACGAGAGTCCCGGAGCCGACAAGGAGGAGAGGTTTCCGGCAGCGTAGACAAGAAGGAGAGGTTTGTGGAAAGGGAGGGAACCAATTTGAAAGGTTTTGGCGGTCAGGCAACAATGTAGGGGGAGAGTAAGAATTTAAGGCCCGACGTCTATCTATGACATGCGAGACCCGCCTGTCGTATGGCTTGTCTAGGCGTTGTCCAGCACTCTCAGGCAGCCCCCAGTTTTGGAGGCCCATTCAGAGATGCCAGATAGAAACTAGGCTAGGCCAGACATATTGGGTTGCCTCTATGTCCGATTTTCCTTAGGGCACCCCATTGGGCCTTGAGTACTTTGGGACGTGCCGGTGAAAATGCTCTTAGTGAGTTTTGCCGGCGGGACGGTAGGTGCGCTTACCTCCCACGGGCCCACCACACCAGTGATGTTTTTAATTGCTTCTATCCCTGTTTCTCGCTTTGGACTTGGGAGTTATTTTCATGTGGAATGTTATCGGTTGAGTGTGGATATGTTAACTTGCATGATGTTATTATCTCTATCCAAGGTCATATTTTTGTGTGATAACGGGGTTTGGCATGTGTCATGACTTTCACTATACCCTAATGAGTGCTGATAGACAACTTAATCTGTGAAATTTCAACTCCAATGTGGAATGTATTGCCTGTTTGTTAGTGGTCTTTTTGATTTTGCTTTGAATTATCAACAGTCTACAAATATTACTTAAGTTTTCTATTAAAACATTTTACTCTGACCAAATGCAACATTCCATTGCAGAAGCAGACGGACAGAAACAGTATGACATTGTGTAAAAGGATACTATGTATCTCTCCTAATACTTCGCCTTTCTCACTATGACACTATGTATCCTTTTTATACTTATATCTCTACTAAAAAAGCAGGTCATTTGGTTATGCTTGAGTGCTCTGCAGAGAGGCAGAAACACCCAACTAATGCCCTTCTGTTGTTCAGCGCTCCAACAAGCAGCTAGAGAAATTTAAGTGATTATGGCCAGCTACAGAATAGTTCTATTTTGTATGCAAGTAGAATTTTATGCTTTTGTTGCTTCAAGTGAGGCCATTCGATGAATATTCAGCTGAAGTGTGACTGCCTGTAGGACGGGTAGGCTTCAGTATTAGTAGCTTCTTGCCTGAGTAAACTTGTTTAAATAGAGACCTTAGCATGTTTGAATTTGGCTTGAATAATAATCTAATGTTCTCACCTTATAATTCATTCTCGGTCTGAATTCCAAATTCTTTCTGAAGCTATATGGGATGGTGTATCTAGATCCCTTGTACCAGTAGACTTTAATCTGTGGACAATACATTAGTAGTGTTATAGTGCAAGATTCACATGAATCTTGCACTAAAACATGTCTAGATACATATGTTTGGTAATGAGCAAGTGTGACTTATATTTTGATACGGAGGGAGTAGATGTTAACGAAGTACTTGAGGGGGTTGGCTTGACGATCTTTCCCCCGACCTCACACCTCCGGCGATTGTGGAGCTATTGGACCTTGGTGACCTGCTAGAGGGTGTGGACCTTCACCCTAGACAGAGGATTCCTTTCGGTGCACTTCAGAGGTAAGTGGCGAGTACTCCTCATGCTCATTCTATGCAGCGCTTTTCAGGTGATCAGTTGGCATAGTTGGGACGCCGTCGAAGTGCAAACGCTTCATGTGGATAGATATTTGGGGACGTTCCTTGCTGGGCGGCAGACCACCTGGCCCACCATGGATTACCCCGTCCAGATGTTTGTTCTTCTGCGACCACCAAGAGGAATCTATTGAGCACTTGTTGAGGGCTTGTGTACTAACCCGAGTGGTGTGGACACTCACTGTTGCCTAAGGTGGCAGTAGGAGGGATGTGTGCCTATTCCAGATCACCACCGTGCGGAGGCCCCTCAGACGCGAGGAGAGGTACATCTGGACAGTTGTTTCTCTTGTTTGTTGATCATTGTGGAGCCATGGAAATGCCATTGTGTTTGAAGGAGAGTCCCCTATCTGTAGCAAAGGTGGTCAATGTGATCATTGTTGAAGCCGAAATCTGGCGTCTTACAGGACTATTGCAGAGTTGTCTACAACAGGCGGACGGTGGGAGAGAGGCGTATAGTCTACATTCCGTGGTGTGTGCACTCGGCTTTTATGCTAACCCGCGTTGCAATTTTTGGTCGCGTGACCCTTCTTCTATGAAGCTTGATAGTCGATCCTTACAGGGCATTTTTAGGATCATCTCTCTAAGGGCATCTCTAACCGACCCCCTAAAATCGGTTAGAGGAGTAAAAATAGGCAGCGGCGGCACCTAACCGAACTCGTAAACGGTTAGAGGAATAAAATTATACTTATCGGAGGAGTAAAAGTGGCGGCCGACTCCTAAATTTACTCCTCCGAGGCCACTTCTGAGAAAAAGTTCCCGCCTCCCGACCTACTCTTCCCGCCCGCCGCCGTTCTTTCCCGCCCGCCTCCCCGCCGGCGCCGATGTCGCCGACTCCGCCCGAGATCGACGCGCAGCTCTCCGGCGCACCTTCTCCGACCATCCCCGGCGTCGGAGACGCCCCGACGCCGCCGCAATCGGAGATCTCCGCCGCAATCGGAAAAAGGTTGGGGGCCAAAAACGTGGTCCGGCCGGCCGGCACGGCCGTCAAGGCCTCCGGTAAGGCCGGCGGCAAGCGCATGGAGGCTCCCGAGGTGGCGCCGCGTCCTCCCGTTGCTCCTGTGGCCGGCCGGCGGCAGAGCAAGCCGACTCCGGCCAAGGTGGCGCTCGCGGAGGCGGCGGCCTCGAAGAAGAAGAAGGCCGAGGCGGCGCTTCCGAAGGCTGCAGCTGCTACTTCGACGCGCAAGGCCTCGACGGCGAACCCTCCCCGAGGCCAGCCACCGCGGGCGGCCGTCGTCAACGTCGACGAGCCCGAGGTGTTCGATGGATTGTCGGCAAGGTAAAAAATTTATTTTTTTCCTCTCCTCTCATCGGTTGGCTATTTGTAGACACACGGTGATGTTGTTTTGATGATATGTAGTGTGGTGGAGGAGGAGGTGGCCACCTTCATGAGCCAATTGGAGGGTAGCCATGCCGCCGGGATCGACGACATGAACTTCGACGATCAAGAGGTTGAGCCCACTGATCAAGGAGAGGTGGAGGAAGAAGAGGTTGAGGAAGAAGTGGTTGAGGAAGAAGTGGTTGAGGAAGTCGAGGTGGAGACACAAGGAAGCACAAAGAAGAGCCGAGCCTCCAACTATAGCGAGAAAGAGGACGTCGCATTGTGCTATGCGTGGATGAATGTGTCACTCGATGCATCGGTTGGCACCGACCAATCGAAGGAGAAGTTTTGGGCTCGTATCGAGGAATACTACAACAACATCGTGGAGGTGCCGATCACTCGCACACAAGGCTCTCTCGGCCACCGGTGGGGTGCCATTCTTGAGTGTTGCAACCGGTGGTCCGGTTGTGTTGATCAAGTGCACACCAACCCGCCAAGTGGAGTGCCCTTGACGGAGTTTGGGCCACTCATCCAAGACCTCTACAAGATACGCAACAAGAAGAATGGAGGCAAAGCTTTCACCTTGCACCATTGCTACAACGAGCTTGTTGCAATGAAAAGTGGGTGCGGAGGAATTGGGAGACCACTCCAAAAAGGTCTAGGGTGAGCATCTCCATCGATGCCAATGATGAGGAAGACGAAGACCCGCACAAGAGGCCCGAGGGGCAAAAGCTTGCAAAGGAGAGGAAAAGGAGAGGTGCCCAAGTTGGAGGCTACAAAGAACTATGTGCCATGGTTGAGACCAAGAAAGCCTTGGCGGCCGAGAGGAGGGATGAGAAGGCGGCAAGGTGGGCCGAGCTCAAGGCAATGGAGGAGGAGAAGTGGAAGAAGAAGATGGAGGCCGAGGAGAGGAGGACCCATGCCGAGGAGAGGAGGGTTGCACTTGAGGAGGAGAGGAGATAAAAAGAGAAGGAGATCGATGAGCGTGCTATCATGTTCATGGACCCAAGCAACATGGATGCCACGACTAGGAAGTATTGGGAGCTCACTCGAGCAAAGATCCTTCAAAGATCTTTTGGTGGAGATGCTCATGGCCAAGGAGGTGATGGTGGCCGAGGAGGAGGAGGTGGTGGTGGTGATGGTGATGACTTCTTCGGAGATGGTCTTTGAGCTCTTCGATGGTGGTCTGATGTCTACGCACGCTTCTATTCTTGTAGACAGTGTTGGGCCTCCAAGAGCAGAGGTTTGTAGAACAGCAGCAAGTTTCCCTTAAGTGAATCACCCAAGGTTTATCGAACTCAGGGAGGTAGAGGTCAAAGATATTCCTCTCAAGCAACCCTGCAATTAAGATACAAGAAGTCTCTTGTGTCCCCAACACACCCAATACACTTGTCAGATGTATAGGTGCACTAGTTCGGCGAAGAGATAGTGAAATACAAGTGATAGGGATGATTATAAGTAGTAACTGCAATCTGAAATAAAGATGGCAGCAAGCAAACATGTAGCAGAACTTGTTGTAAACGTGTTTCAATGCTTAGAAACAAGGCCTAGGGATCATACTTTCACTAGTGGACACTCTCAACAATGATCTCATAACTGAATAAATAAAAGCTACTCTTAAACACTCTCTTGTTGGATAACAAACACCATTCATTGTGTAGGGCTACAAAAGCACACCTCAAGCCGGAGTAAACAAGCGCCACAACGTCATAAAGGAATCACACACGGTGCACACACTGTCACCTTTACACCGTGGAGAGTACCGGAGTTCATATTAAAGTAACCTATAGAGTGCATAATAGATAAAGAGTAACATCTACTTATTCAACTAGATTATAAAGCTCATGATCACATAAAGATCACACCATGGGAGAGAGAGATGAACCACATAGCTACCGGTAGAGCCCTCAGCCTCGGGGGAGAACTACTCCCTCCTCATCATGGGAGTCAGCAGCGGCGATGAAGATGGCGGTGGTGTCGATGGAGATGACTCCGGGGGCAATTCCCCGTCCCGGCAGCGTGCCGAAACAGAGACTTCTGTCCCCCGAAACTTGTCGTCGATGGCGGCGGCGCTGCGGAACTCTTCTGGAAATATGACTTGGTGCTTTAGGGTTTTCGCGTCTGAGGCAATATATAGGCGAAGGGGCGATGTCGGTGGAGGTCCTGGGCTCCCTCCTCACCTCCCGGCGCGCCTGTGGGCCCAGCCGCGCGAGCGTGTGGTTTGGAGGCCGTGGGCCTCCCCCTGGCTTGCCCTTCTAGCTCCGTGTGTCCCTCGGAAAAATAGGAGGTTTGGCTTTTGTTTCGTGCAATTCCGAGAATATTTGCAGAAGTACTTTTCTGGAACCAAAAACAGCAGAAAACAGGAACTGGCACTGTGGCATCTTGTTAATAGGTTAGTCCCAGAAAATGCATAAAAATGATATAAAGTGTATATAAAACATGTAGCAATTGGTATAATATAAGCATGGAACATCAGAAATTATAGATACGTTGGAGACGTATCAAGCATCCCCAAGCTTAGTTCTACTCGTCCTCGAGTAGGTAAAACGATAACAACAAATAATTTCTGAGGAGACATGCTTTCACACAATCTTGATCAATATATTGCAAGGCTCATGTCATGAATGAAGTGACTCAAAGCAATGGTCTATAGTTTGCTAACAAATAGATAAAGAGTAAACAATGAATCATATAAGCAAAAACTTTTCATGAATAGTACTTTCAAGACAAGCATCAAAAAGTTTTGCATAAGAGGTAACTCATAAAGCAATAGATTCAAAGTAAAAGGCATTGAAGCAACACAAAGGATGATTAAGTTTCAGCATTTGCTTTCAACTTGTAACATGTATATCTCATGGATAGTTGTCAACATAAAGCAATATAACAAGTGCAATAAGTAAACATGTAAGAATCAATGCACACAAAGTTGACACAAGTGTTTGCTTCTAAGATAGAAAGGAGTAGGTAAACTGACTCAACATAAAGTAAAAGATAGGCCCTTCGCAGAGGGAAGCAGGGATTAAATCATGTGCTAGAGCTTTTTAAGTTTTCGAAAGCATATAGAGAGCACAAAATAAGTATTTGAGAGGTGTTTGTTGTTGTCAACGAATGGTAGTGGGCACTCTAACCCCCTTGTCAACCAGACTTTCAAGAGCGGCTCCCATGAAGGACGTTATCTCTACCAGCAAGGTAGATCATCCCTCTTCTCTTTTGTTTACACATGTATTTTAGTTTCTTTATAGATGACACTCCTCCCAACCTTTTGCTTACACAAGCCATGGCTAACCGAATCCTCGGGTGCCTTCCAACATTCACATACCATGGAGGAGTGTCTATTTGCAAATTAAGTTGCTTACTGATAAATCAGGGCAAAACATGTGAAGAGAATTATTAATGAAAGTTGTAATTAATTGGGGCTGGGCACCCCGTTGCCAGCTCTTTTTGCAAATTATTGGATAAGCGGATGTATATGCCACTAGTCCATTGGTGAAAGTCTGTCAGAAGTAAATGACAAGATTGAAAGATAAAACACCACATACTTCCTCATGAGCTATAAAACATTGACACAAATAAGGAGTAATAAAGTTTTGAATAGTTTAAAGGTAGCACATGAAATATTTACTTGGAATGGCAGGAAATACCACATAGTAGGTAGGTATGGTGGACACAAATGGCATGGGTTTTGGCTCAAGTTTGGATGCACGAGAAGCATTCCCTCTCAGTACAGAGTTTAGGCTAGCAAGGTTGTTTGAAGCAAACACAAGTATAAACCGGTACAGCAAGAATCACATAAAAACATATTGCAAGTATTATAAGACTCTACACTGTCTTCCTTGTTGCTCAAACATTTTACCAGAAAATATCTAGACCTTAGAGAGAACAAATATGCATCCCAAGTCTCAACAAGCTCTACGGTAGTTCTCCACTACTAGGCTTTAACTACATGATGCAAGAGCTTAAACATGATCTACTTGAGAGCTCAAAACAATTGCAAAGTTCAAATCGAAACAAGACAATGATCTACAAGAATGCATATGTCTTTTCCAATACCAACTACTACATGTAGCATTTTCTTTCCAAACAAACACCAATCAATTTATTTAAACATAAACTCTCCAAATGATAATATAATGCAGCAAGAGAGTATTTATAAACAAGTGCTAACAGCTCGAAGAGATGCATGAAAAACAGGAGCTAAAAGCACTGCAGTAGCTAGTTAAGAATACTCAACAAATATAAGTGAAGAACATGAGTATTCACATGAAAAAGCGGAGCGTGTCTCTCTCCCACACAAGGATTGCTAGGATCCGAATTTATTCAAACAAAAACAAAAATAAAAGCACACAGACGCTCCAAGTAAAGCGCATAAGATGTGAAAGAATTAAAATATAGTTTCACTAGAGATGACCTGATAAGTTGTTGATGAAGAAGGGGATGCCTTGGGCATCCCCAAGCTTAGACGCTTGAGTCTTCTTGAATATGGTTGGGATGAACCACGGGGGCATCCCCAAGCTTAGGCTTTTCACTCTTCTTGATCACATAATATCACCCTTCTCGCTTGATCCTTGAAAACTTCCTTCACACCAAACTCAAGACAGTTCTCATTAGAGGGTTAGTGCATAATCAAAAATTCTCATATTCTGTAATGATACAATCATTAAAGCTTCTGGACATTAGCTACAGCCACCAATGCTTTGTGGAGCAAAGAAATCCACACAAACATCGTAAAAGAGCGAATGCAAAACAAAAGGCAGAATCTGTCAAAAACAGAACAGTCTGTAAGACGAATTTTTTCGAGGCACTTAAGTTGCTCAGATGGATCTGGCCAAAATAATGAAAGTTGCGTACATATCTCAGGAAGATGCGTGATTTTTCAGAATTTTTCGAATTTTCTCAGGAGAAAAGCTCAAATTCGTGACAGCTAAAAATCTGTCACTGCGCAGAAATCCAAATCTTGCATCAACTTTCAATATAGAACTTTACTTGGCACAACAATGCAATAAAATAAAGATACAAAGGAGTTGCTACAGAAGTAACAAAACTCCTTGACTCAAAGAAAACAAAAATAACAGAAAATAAAAACAATGGGTTGTCTCCCATAAGCGCTTTTCTTTAAAGCCTTTTAGCTAGGCATGATTTTGATATGCTCTCATATGTATAAGAGTTGAATATAAGAGAGCATCAAAAAGCAAATACCAAACACATTTAAGTCTAACCCACTTCCTATGCAAAGAAATCTTGTAAGAAAACAAATTATTGATGCATGAAGCTACTAGCATAGAAAGACAAAACAAGTGCAACTTCAAAAATTTCAACAAAAAGAGAGGAGACTTGATATTATTGAGATATATGAATCCATGTCTCCCTCTCTCATAAAAACTTTCAGTAGCATCATTGATAAAATCCACAATATAACCATCACATGAAACATTCTTACCATGATCCATATGCACAAAAGTATCTTCATTTTCCACATAAGAAAAGTTCTTCTCATTAATAACAATGGGGCAGGATCATCATAAAGAACTCGAACATGATAGACAAGTTGTATATTAAAGGGATGGTTTTGGGTAATCTCTCCATAACTATGACAAGTTTCATGAGGATGACTGTAATTATAACCTATGTCATAGTATTCTTTATAATAATTATCAAAGACTGGAGGCATAGTATCATCATAAGCAATAGAATAGTCATCTTCCAAACTGTGTTCATTCGTAAACATATCATTATTTTTAATAGAAGGAGATGTATCAAGCATATAATCAGCAATAGCAAAAGATTTTCAAACACATCACTAGGAGAAGAGGTCTCATATATATAATTATTACTAGCAAAAGGATTTTCAAACACCTCATCCCCAAGCTTAGAGCTTTTCATATCATCATTGGAAGAAACATGGATAGTACTAATAGTATGGCAATCATTAATATCATCATTTTCAGAATTGGTACCCCAAAGATTTTCAATATCAAAAGTAGTTTCATTTTCCCAATCATGATCACTAATATAAGTAACAGGCATAGGTTCATCATCAAGTTCAGAATCATCGAATTCAGAATTATAAGTATCAATTGTAACAGGAGCAACAAGTTTGGGAGAAGATACCGTTTCCTCTCTCCTTTTACTCCTCTTCTTCTTCTTCTTCTTTCCCCTCTTCTTTTTATCTTTAGGAGGGAGAGGTTTGAAAGGAAGCTCCTCCACATAACCTGGTTTAGTATTAGAGACAATGGAAGAAACTTGGGGGGACTCCTCATTAATTAGTCCTGTCATACTTTGGTAAAGTCTCATCCTTTATAATATTTTGTATGTAGGTGTTAGCATGGCAATTATTAACACAATAGAGATAACATCCATGCAACACACTATTCATATCAAGATCACTCATATCTAACAAGGAAGTTTTTCTTGATAACTCTTCACACCCCAAAAATAATGTAAGTTCATCATGTTGATTAGGAGTGATCATGTTATCACAATACAAATTTGCAGTAATTGGATTCGAAAGGCTATTATCATGACCTGAACATTGAAAATTAAAATGACCCACTTCATAGCAAAGTTCACAAATAAAAGGATGGAGGTCACAAACTTTTTCACCAAGATCTCTTAGAGCCTTGTACCATGTTCTAGTTTTTTCATTCCTATGATGGATACAATATTCATCTTCGATTTGATTAATTCCACAAGGTCTATGCATTCCACAAAAATTAACATGCTTATAAGAAATAGTATTTTCAGAAGTTTGAGCATGTTTATTGCAATCATTAACAACAATTTCATTTTCCATGCAAGTGTCTTTGAAAGGTTCATGATACACGTCCCAATTTTCTTTAGGAACATTAATATGAGAAGCAAAGGTTCTAAAACAATCAACAATAATTTGAGAATCAAGACCATATTTAGCACTAAGCTCTTGAAAACTAGCAGTTTCAACGAAAGACTTAATGCAATCATATTCATAGTTTATACCTGATTCTTTACCTTTGTCATTCTCCCAATCCTCAGCATTGTTTTGAATTCTTTCAAGAAGATCCCATCTAGCTTCAACCTTCTTGCTTGTGAAAGAACCATGTGAACATGCATCTACATAATCCTTGTAATGACCTGAAAGCCTTGCATAAAAATTAGTAACAATTATTTCCTCAGAAAGCTCATGGTTAGGACATTTGAGTATTAATGTTTTCAGCCTTCCCCAAGCTTGAGCAATGCTTTCTCCATCATGAGGGTAAAAATTATAAATGTAATTCCTATCTAGATGCACTTCATGAAGAGGATAAAATTTAGAGTAAAAGAGAGATTCAAGCTGTTTCCAATTCGAAGGTTGTTCATCCAGCAGCCTATACCATTCCTTTGCTTTGTCCTTAAGTGACAATGGAAATAGTTTCCTCATGACATTTTCTCTTGATAAACCTGCAACCTTAAATAACTCACAAAGTTCTGTAAGTTTCGACAAGTGAGCACTTGGATGGATTGATCCATCCCCTGCATACTGATCATTCATAACCCTTTCAACAATTTTCATAGGTATTTTAAAAGAAATACTTTCAACAGGTGGATTTGGAATATCACAAACATCATTAGAATTATCACATATTGGAGACAAAGCATTATCAAGGCAAAATAATTCCTCCATAGCTGAGGAGCAAAAAGATTATTTTCATATAAACTAGCTTCCCCAAGCTTAGGCTTTTCCACAGCCTTAGCAATAATGGTGTCCAAAGAATTTATACTAATAACATTACTACCACTATTATGCAAACAAGCCTCCATAGGTTTTTTAATTTTCTCTTCAAAAGCATCATGTCCTAATTCCATATAAAGTTCATAGAGATCTCTAATTTTTTTGTTGTTTTCCATTAAGCCTAACTAGTGAAAATAAAAACAAGAAACAAAAAGAAATAATTGCAGAATCTAAAGGAGATACCTTCCAACGCTTACCTCCCCGGCAACGGCGCCAGAAAATAGCTTGATGTCTACGCACGCTTCTATTCTTGTAGACAGTGTTGGGCCTCCAAGAGCAGAGGTTTGTAGAACAGCAGCAAGTTTCCCTTAAGTGAATCACCCAAGGTTTATCGAACTCAGGGAGGTAGAGGTCAAAGATATTCCTCTCAAGCAACCCTGCAATTAAGATACAAGAAGTCTCTTGTGTCCCCAACACACCCAATACACTTGTCAGATGTATAGGTGCACTAGTTCGGCGAAGAGATAGTGAAATACAAGTGATAGGGATGATTATAAGTAGTAACTGCAATCTGAAATAAAGATGGCAGCAAGCAAACATGTAGCAGAACTTGTTGTAAACGGTGTTTCAATGCTTAGAAACAAGGCCTAGGGATCATACTTTCACTAGTGGACACTCTCAACAATGATCTCATAACTGAATAAATAAAAGCTACTCTTAAACACTCTCTTGTTGGATAACAAACACCATTCATTGTGTAGGGCTACAAAAGCACACCTCAAGCCGGAGTAAACAAGCGCCACAACGTCATAAAGGAATCACACACGGTGCACACACTGTCACCTTTACACCGTGGAGAGTACCGGAGTTCATATTAAAGTAACCTATAGAGTGCATAATAGATAAAGAGTAACATCTACTTATTCAACTAGATTAAAGCTCATGATCACATAAAGATCACACCATGGGAGAGAGAGATGAACCACATAGCTACCGGTAGAGCCCTCAGCCTCGGGGGAGAACTACTCCCTCCTCATCATGGGAGTCAGCAGCGGCGATGTAGATGGCGGTGGTGTCGATGGAGATGACTCCGGGGGCAATTCCCCGTCCCGGCAGCGTGCCGAAACAGAGACTTCTGTCCCCCGAAATTTGTCATCGATGGCGGCGGCGCTGCGGAACTCTTCTGGAAATATGACTTGGTGCTTTAGGGTTTTCGCGTCTGAGGCAATATATAGGCGAAGGGGCGATGTCGGTGGAGGTCCTGGGCTCCCTCCTCACCTCCCGGCGCGCCTGTGGGCCCAGCCGCGCGAGCGTGTGGTTTGGAGGCCGTGGGCCTCCCCCTGGCTTGCCCTTCTGGCTCCGTGTGTCCCTCGGAAAAATAGGAGGTTTGGCTTTTGTTTCGTGCAATTCCGAGAATATTTGCAGAAGTACTTTTCTGGAACCAAAAACAGCAGAAAACAGGGAACTGACACTGTGGCATCTTGTTAATAGGTTAGTCCCAGAAAATGCATAAAAATGATATAAAGTGTATATAAAACATGTGGCAATTGGTATAATATAAGCATGGAACATCAGAAATTATAGATACGTTGGAGACGTATCAAGCATCCCCAAGCTTAGTTCTACTCATACTCGAGTAGGTAAAACGATAACAACAAATAATTTCTGAGGACACGGTCTATGCCTCTGGGTGTTTTTTTTGAACATTCAGGGTGTGTTAACGACAGGCTGCTCTCAAAATTTGTTTCTCTCTAAACAAAACGTATGCGGGTGTATCTGTCTTCGAGAAATGTAGTAAATGGGCCAAGCAAGAAAGTCAATTGGGAGCTCTGAAGTGGGCCGAGCAGTTTCCCCAAAAATTGCGGCAAACCCTATTTGACCAGGTCGGAGCGCAATGCGCTCCGCACACCTGGTCGCCCCTCCCGTTGCTTATGGGTTGGCCCAGTAGTGCACCTGCTTCTCTTTTTTTAGTTTTCTTTTGCCTGTTTCTTTTTTCTTTCTTTCTTTATTTTCCTATTTCTTTTTTCTTTTTTTTTTGGATTTTTCTTTTCTGTTTCTTTTTAGATATTATTTTAATTTTTTTAAAATATTCAAATTTTAAAAATATTCAGAATTGAAAATTGTTTATATTTGAAAAATGTTCACATTTGAAAAAAAATCATATCTGAAAATTGTTCATATTTTAGAAATCGTTCAAAAATAATTTTCATTCATAGATTTTTTTCTGTTCGCTTTTTAAAATCGTTCAAAAATAAATTCGTTCACTGACCTTTTCTGTTCGCTTTTAAAATCGTTCAACGTCATTTTCTGTTCATTTTTTAAAATCGTTCAACAGTAGTTTTCCTTCACCGGCTTTTTCTGTTAACTTTTAAAATCGTTCAAAAATAGTTTCCGTTCATCGCCATATTATGTTCATTTTCTAAAATTGTTCATATTTCTTTTTCGTTTTTCTTTTTTTTGGTTGTTTCTTTTTTGTTCTTCTTTTTTGTTTTATTTTTAGATGTAATTTTAAATTTTTGTTCATTTTCAGCAGAAAAATGTTCAAATGAAAAAATGTTTAGATTTGAAAAATTCATATTTGAAATTTTTTCATATTTGAAATTTGTTCATAATTCAAAAATCATTAAAAAATAATTTATGTTCGTAGAGTTTTTCTGTTCTCTTTTTAATAATCATTCAAAAACAATTTCCACTCGTAGAGTTTTTTATGTTCACTTTTAAAAAATCGTTCAAAAATAATTTCCGTTCATAGACTTTTTTCTGTACACATTTTAAAATCGTTCAAAAAATCAATTTCATTCACCGGCCTTTTCTGTTCACTTAATCATTCAAAAATAGTTTTCGTTCACCGTCATTTTCTGTTCTTTTTCTAAAATTGATCAAAACTATTTTTCATTCACCGGCCTTTTTCTTTTCACCTTCAAAATTGTTCAAAAAATAATAATCCGTTCACCGTCATTTTCTGTTTACTTCGTTCAAAATAGTTTTCTTTTGCCTGTTTCTTTTTTCTTTCTTTATTTTCCTATTTCTTTTTCTTTTTTTGATTTTTCTTTCTATTTTCTTTTTAGATATTATTTTAAATATTTTTTTAAAATTCAAATTTAAAAAATATTCAGATTTGAAAATTGTTCATATTTGAAAAATGTTCACATTTGGAAAAAAATCATATCTGAAAATTGTTCATATTTTAGAAATCGTTCAAAAATAATTTCCGTTAATAGAGTTTTTGTTCACTTTTTAAAAAATCGTTTAAAAATAATTTTCATTCACAGACTTTTTTTTGTTCGCTTTTTAAATCGTTCAAAAATAAATTCGTTCACCGACCTTTTCTGTTCGCTTTTAAAATCGTTCAACGTCATTTTCTGTTCATTTTTAAAATCGTTCAAAAGTAGTTTTCCTTCACCAGCCTTTTCTGTTAACTTTTAAAATCGTTTAAAAATAGTTTCCGTTCATCGCCATATTATGTTCATTTTCTAAAATTGTTCATATTTCTTTTTTCTTTTTCTTTTTTTTGGTTGTTTATTTTTTGTTTTCTTTTTAAATATTATTTTAAATTTTTGTTCAAATTTTCATTAGGAAAATGTTCAAATTAAAAAATGTTTAGATTTGAAAAATTCATATTTGAAAATTGTTCATATTTGAAATTTTGGTCATAATTCAAAAATCATTAAAAAATAATTTATGTTCATAGAGTTTTTCAGTTCTCTTTTTAATAATCATTCAAAAACAATTTCCACTCATAGAGTTTTTTATGTTTATGATACGTCTCAAACATATCTATAATTTTTGATGTTCCATGCTGTTATTATATCAATTGCTACATGTTTTGGCTACACTTTATATCATTTTTATGCATTTTCTGGGACTAACCTATTAACAAGATGCCACAGTGCCAGTTCCCTGTTTTCTGCTGTTTTTGGTTTCAGAAAATCTATTAAGGAAATATTCTCGGAATTGGACGAAACAAAAGACATCGTCAATAATATCACGAGGAGATCACGGAGTCCAAAGGGGAGTCGGAGCAGACCCACCAGGGGGCCCCCTCGGCCACCGACGCCGCCTCTTCGCCTATATATTCTCCGCGACGCGAAAACCCTATTACGGTCGATCATATTCCACGAAAAGTGCCGTCGCGGCCGTCATCGTCAATCTCAGATCGGAGTTCTGAAGCTCTTCCCGGCACCCTGCCGGAGGGGAGATCATCACCGGAGGGCTCTACATCACCATGCCTGCCTCCGGAGTGATGCGTGAGTAGTCCACCCCTGGACTACGGGTCCATAGCAGTAGCTAGATGGTTGTCTCTCTCTCTACCTTGTGCCTCCATGTTTAGATCTTGTGAGCTGCCTAACATGATCAAGATCATCTTATTGTAATGCTAGATGTTGTGTTTGCTGGGATCCGATGAATATTGATACCATGTTTATTCAAGTTGTTTATCTATGTGCTCTTGATCTTGCATGCTCTCCGTTGCTAGTAGATGTTTTGGCCAAGTAGATGCTTGTGACTCCAAGAGGGGGTATTTATGCTCGATAGTGGGTTCAGTCTCTAGATATCTGGATCAGTGACAGAAAGGTCTAAGATGGTAGATGTGCTGTTGCTACTAGGGATAAAACATTGGTGCAGTGTCCAAGGGCACTTGTATTGATTACATTACACACTTTACTTTATGCAATAATCTGTTGTTAGCAACTTAATACTGAATAGGATGCGGATGCTGCCTTGAAGGTGGATTATTTAGGCATAGATGCTGTTGGAATAACGGTCTATGTACTTTGTTGTAATGCCCAACTAGATTTCATAGTAGACATCCTGCCATGTATTGCATTGTTATGCCCTCTCTATTTGTCAATTGCCCAGCTGTAATTTGTTTACCCAACATGCTAGTTATCTGTTCTGAGAGAGACACCACTAGTGAACTGTGGACCCTGGTCCAATTTCCTCATACTGTTTACACAACCTGCCGCAATCATCCGTTTCCTGTTACTTGCTGTTTTTCCTGCTGTTTTCCACACCATACGTTTAACTCTTTGTTTCTGCAAGACCGGAGAGATTGACAACCTCTCTGTTTCGTGTTGGGCAAAGTTCTGGTTTGTGTCTGTGCAGATTCCACGTTGGTGCAAGCTCCCTAGCGCCAGGGGGAGTCAACATCAACAACCTTCCGATAGATCGTCAAGTCCTACTGGATTGATAACCTTGGGTAGATTTCTCAAGGGAAAACTTCTGCTGTCTACATCATAACCTTCCTCTTGGGGTTCACCAACACGTAGCCATCAGTTCAATTTTTAAAAATCGTTTAAAAATAATTTCCGTTCATAGACTTTGTTTTGTACACATTTTAAAATAGTTGAAAAAATCAATTTCATTCACCGGCCTTTTTTGTTCACTTAATAGTTCAAAAATAGTTTTCGTTCACCGTCATTTTCTGTTCTTTTTCTAAAATTGCTCAAAAATATTTTTCATTCACCGACCTTTTTCTTTTCACCTTCAAAATTGTTTAAAAAAAATATCCGTTCACCGTCATTTTCTGTTCATTTCGTTCAAAAATAGTTTTCATTTGTCAGACTTTTCTGTTCACTTTTAAAATCGTTCAAAAATAGTTTCCGTTCACCGCCATTCTCTTTTCATTTTTTAAAATTGTTCAAAAATAGTTTTCGTTCACCGGACTTTTCTGTTCACTTTTAAAATTGTTCAAAGATAGTTTCTGTTCACCACCATTCTCTGTTCATTTTTTATAATCGTTTAAAAATAATTTTCGTTAGGGGCCATTTTCGTTTTCATTTTTGTGGCTGTTTCTTTTTTCTTTTCTGTTTAAATAGTATTTTTTCTAAATATCCATTTTTTCTAAAAAATATTTAGATTTGAAAATTGATTAGATTTGAAAAATCGTTCAGAATAATTTCTGTTCATTGAGTTTTTTCTGTTCTCTTTTTAAAAGTTGTTCAGAAATAGTTTCCGTTCATAGACTTTTTTCTGTTCACTTTATAAACAATTTCAAAAATCGATTTCGTTCACTGACCGTTTTTTTAACTTTTAAAATCGTTAAAAAATTGTTTGGAACATCTCGTATATGACCGTCGAAACAAAAAAAATATAACATGGAAGTTGTGTGAAACGTGGATATTAATCTACTCGTCAAATGATATTTTAAATGGTCAAACGAGTGCGACAAATTTGATTAAAGTTTTCTAAAAAAGTTGTGAACATCGATTCAAAAGTGAGAAGTTATAATTGACGAAAATTGAAACTAAGTACAGAAATGAAACCTAATCATGGAGATGCATAATTTTAGTGTACAAATTATTTTAAAATAGTGAACGTATACGTCACATATAATTTCTTAGGTGCAAGAATCAGTGCTAGAAAGGATCGTACTTCCCGAAAAAAAGAAAGGATCCTACGAAGCGAGCGCGCGGAATGGACTAGAACGCCATAGTGGGCCTCGGCCCACTATTGCCTGGGGGTGTGCGGACTTCGTACCGTCCGCCACGTTCGCCGTCGGCGGCTACGCCTGGCGCCTCTGCTACTACGCCAGCAAAGGTTTTGGGGCCTACGTCGAGCTCATTTTTAGACAAATAGGGAGGCCCCTCCCCGGCTCAATTAAAATGAAACCACAGCGGGTCACATCAGTTCCAGAATCGGACTGTTTACAGGTTATGCAGAAAGTAAACATCGAAAACTAGAGCAGAGTTTGAGGTCAAAAAAAAAAAAACTAGAGCAGAGTTCTACAACTTATTCGGCACGCAGGCCACAGAAAAGCGAAGACTAGCTAGCACCAGCCAACTCTACGGATAGTCTACTGGAGCAGCGAATGAAAAGGACACCATTCTTCAGAACTGAAGCTCGGAAGGGACGATTGCAGAGCCTTGTGACGTCGCGGATCTCAGCTTCTTGAGTGGAGTGATCACCGCTCCCGGCGACCAGCACTCAGTCAGGTGTTCCAGCGGGGAAACAGGGCATGACCCAGAACATCGAGGCGAGGGCGCTATGCGATCTGATGCTGGTGAAGCAGGCTCCAGGGCCGCAATTAATTTGTTTTAAAACAAAGGAGCCGGTGGTATTCAACTCGGCTAGTGAAACCTCGTCCTCCTGGGGCCATCCTAATTTCCATCATAGGAACGTCCTCGAATTGCCGGCGTACATGTTTATCCTGGATGGCGTCCTCCTGATCAGGTGTCTTTCAAGGTCAAAAACGAGGTTTTCACTGCCCATAAGAACGTCCTCGCCATGCGGTAACCGGTATTCAAGGCGGAGCTCTACGGGCCGATGAGGGACAAGTGTCTGCAGGAGAGTATAACCGTTGAAGATATGGAGCCCGCTGTTTTGAAAGCACTGCTTCACTTCATCTACACGGGTGAGTTGCCTCCCAAGCACGTCCTCGGTGATGATGAGGATGGTGACGATCATGCTGACGATGAAGAAATGGTTAAGCATTTACTCGTGGCCGCGGATAGGTATGCCATGGAAAGGATGAAGTTGATGTGCGAGGGGAAACTTTGCGAGTTTCTTGACGCCCGGACTGTAGCGAGCACCTTAGCTCTTGCTGACCAACATCATTGCAGCAAGCTCAAGGATGCTTGTATTGGATTTATCAACTCTTCAGATAAAATGGATGATGTGATGACTAGTATAGGGTATGAGCACCTGAAAAGAGCCTGTCCAACCATCTTTATTGATATATGGGAGAAAGCTGCTAAGACTCGCAAAATATAGGATGCTCACAGTGGATTAACATCAGTGTAGTTTGTTTAGTATCCTTTATGTTTCCGTGGTGTCCATCGGCCAGAGCAGTCTTACCAGCTCAAAAAAATCATGGAAACAATTGATGTTAAAGTGAAGATGCAATGTCCTGATATTCTTGGAGAGCTGCCCTGCAATGTCCTGAAAAAACTGGATTGGTGACCAACATCATTGCCCAAATGTACATATTTATTTACAATTTTGTTCCCAGATGTTTTTCTCTGTTCAATAGGAGGCAGACAAAACTTTGAAACCTTAGTCTTCACTTCGAAAAAACAGAGTGTTTGAACAAAACCTGTGCAAGTCCCAAAACAAGTTTGGCCATTGAGCCTCACTATCCTTATTCGCTTTGCTTACGATGTCATGTTTTCTCTTCAATGTGCCCTCTTGTGATCTTGTCTGCAGCCTACCTTCAAGCTTTGATGACGAAAAGAAAGTTGAACCAGTCCTATTCCTGGAGAGATATTCTGCCGCATCTCACTTGTAAGTAGGCCTTGAATCTGCATGCTGTGCTAACAGGATGTTTAATTTTTCAAAGGGTGATTTACTTGGTAAAATATTTAGGGTGCTTAGTTTTTTTAAAGGGTGATTTACTTGGTAAAATATTAGGATGCTTAGTTTTTTCAAAGGGAGATTTACTTGGTAAAATTTATATGACAGCTTTCCATTGTCTAATGGTGGCATTTAAGTTTGAAAATCACATTGCCAGGATGCCTGTAATGTACGCATGTAGAAAATCAATGTGGTCGCTATTTGGAGAGGTTTGTCGTTGCCAGATGAGCTGCAGTAGAAGACCTGTCTTGATCTTTTGTACAAAATGTGAGCACAGTATGCTGTCAGCCAGCTTGTCAATGCTTACAAAGCATAGCACTTAACCTGAAACTCTCACCTTGTCTGCAATATTGACCACAAAAGAAAATGCTACCACATAAGTTCAGACGCGGACAGCTTTTGAATTCAGATAGGGATCGACAAACTTGCCTCTGAAACCTGAAGGGGAATTCAAATACGACCCTACGGGGTTCCTATCCCAGAAATAACAGTATTTCCACGGCACCCATGGGAGGCAGAAACGCGATGAGCTACCAGTATGATCAAACGCAGTGTATATGTACCAATTAGCAGGTACTCTATGTTAGAAGGTCCAGGATGTTTGCGATGCAGCACTGGCCGGACCTGGCATGCAGGCCCCTGATCAAGTCAATACCAAACAAGAGGAAAAGCAGGGACAAACAGAACGGGACCATTCAGTGGTTAGGCTAAACATATAGCCACTAAGCTATAGTCCGTTCAGCGCGTGTGGTGACAGTGCTAGCAGTACCACGTACCGGTTACCTGGAACAGGTCTGACTCTGACCTCCGTGGCCGTAGGCCGCCCGGCCGCTTTCGATACACTAAACAAGAACGTTAGGTACAAAGTTTGATACAAATAGGATTAGAGCCTGTTCAATGGTTTAGACAGATAATGTTTGTAACAACACTCCACGTCATCCATAGACAGACAGCAATATAGACACTGTGTACAACGGGTTCCCGACGAATTACTGACGGCTGGCGTACATCTGGGGAAAAAGTGTCGATAACAAGCGATTTTAACGGCAATTGACGTATGTCGAGTTGCACACATCACCTCCTTATAACTCCTCCACCGCATAAAAAATCTAATCTGGCATCCATCCACCATAGACCACACATGATTGGACCACTGTACGTGCAGCGGTGGCACTGTTAAATGATCAGATGTTGCATCCGGTTTCACAGATTGAATATCAGAAGAAAGATACTCCTTGCTATGCTCTACTACTTGCGTCTTAATGGGCAAGATACTTGCCTTATGCTCCGCCCTTATCTTCCGAAGATTCACCAGATTGTGTCAATGTGATTCAAGAGTAGGATGCTTTTGTCTCCAATTTTGTGTTGCTCGAACTCTATCACGACATGCAAGGGCCTCGGCCATCAGATCATTTGGCAAGGAGGAATACCATTGAGCTCTAGAAATTATGAGAGATCCATCAGCATGCCTTACCACCACTATGAAGCGCCATTACAAGAACTAGGTAGTTGCCCGTGCATTGCAACGGGTATAAATATTCTAATAATTTCACTCTAATCATGTCAAAGATGTAATTTATAATTGCAAAGACCTATATGAATGCCACAGGTTTATTTTTATTGAATACAAAGTATTGATCGAGCACTAATCGTAGAGTGCTGGAGGCACAATGATGGGCCACACAGGCAGGGTAGACAGGTTAATTACTCACCAGATTGCACATTTCACACGCATCACCCTCTATTTTATCAAAAGATCAATTAATACATTTGATGTGTAAATAGGTGGAAGTGGTGACACCACCAACTTTTTTAATAGTAAAATAATGACCATCCTAACTTGTGAAACAAAAAGATTCATGGTTTATCAAGGAATTATCAAAATTATAAGACTAAAGAATATATAATACAACTGCAGTTGCATCCATGGACCCTAAATTAATGCAAAATCAAGGAAAGAAGTAAAGATCATGTAGTAGTAGTCATTCTCAAATAAAAAAAAAACATATTTGTTGCTCGGGATCATGTAGTTTCAAAAGGGAAATAATCTATTGTCGCTCATCTTCCATTCTATCATAAATATTAGCATCAAAATAATAACCCATGAAACACATTCGGATCACCTCAAAATATATGGTTTGCATGTCCCATGTCGTGGTCGCGGGCAACCGGTTGTGGCCTAATTGGTTTCTTCAGTTTGAGCATGATTCTCGCTGATATCATGTCCATCCAGGTTTGTCGAGAATATATTATTTGTTGCTCACTCATTTTTTTTCTTTGTCTTCTCTCAGTTTTACTCATTCAGTCTCATTATTTCCTCTTTTTTTTGTGTTTTCTTATTCTTTCTATAGTCTTCATGCTTATTCTCATTACTCAATGTCTCGGTCTCTCGGTTTCATTTGTTCAGTCTCTAATTCATAACATTTTTGCTCAATCTTTTCATTTCTCAGCCTCATTTGCTTATATCTCCAGTTTAATCCAGTCTTTTCCTCATTCTCTTTTTTAGTATTCAGTCTCTTTATCAATGTACTCAACTTATCACTCTCTCGGTGTAATTTGCTCAGTCATTTTATTTAATTCAGTCTACTTCACATTCTTTAGTCTTCAGTATCCTTCTCAGTACACAATTTCTCAGTCTCTCAGTGTAATTTCATTCTTATCTTATTTGCTCATTCTTCTTCATTTGGTTAGTCTCATTTACTTATTTCTTCGATTTAATTTGCTCATCCTCATTCATAACTTCCGAGTTTACTCAGTTTTATTCTCATTCTTGTCATTCTATAGATGATGAAAAGTTTTCAATTAAATTTGTTGTCAACCCTCATTTCTCCATTACTGTTTCTTCACTTATTTTAAGTCTTTGCTTTTTTAATTCATTCTTCAGTATCTCTATCCTCTATACTCATTCATCACTTTTCAGTTTAACAGTTTTATTCTCATTCTCATCATTCTATAGATGATGAAAAGTTTTCATTTAATGTTATTGTCAATCCTCACTTCTCCATTACTGTTTCTTCACTTCTTTTAAGTCTTCGCATTTTTGTATTCGTTCTTCAGTCTCTCTATCCTAAGCCATTAGTCTTCATTATTTAGTTCTTCGGTCTTTGGCGTTAATCTTCTAGTTTTTAGTCTTCATTTTTATCTATCATCTATTTATATGCATCATTGCGGCATGTTTGACGGTCTTCTTCTTCTTCAGTCCACATCATTTACTTCCGTCTTTCGAATTTAGATTGTCTTACAGCTTGACTTTTCTGATGATATCTTAATTACTTTGTGTTATTTTTCTTGTTGTGTGTAGATGATGATACAGCTGAAATCCATAGGAAAATTGTGCTAATTTTCAGTATTTTTGTTTCCGGATTTTTTTGGACGTAGTGTAGTGCAACATACCATGTTTTCTCTGTTCTTTTAATCTAGTGCTGATATTATATTATCGAAAGACAGTATACTGCACTTGCCATGGGCAGGGGGCAACGGTTGAGCTGATATGAGAATGGTTTGTTCCAACTGATTAACAAGAGTTTGTTGTGCTCATGAAGTCGCTATACCCATATATGGATCACGGCCATCACCCATGGAGGTCGCCGGCCATGCATAACTTGAGAGAGTATCTGTCACAAAAATTAACGGAACTTTGTAGATTGATAGATGAATAAACATGTGCACAATTGGTACTCTGATATATTATTGTGAGACAAACTTACGGATAGAAATAAAGCAGTGCAACCGAGCACGACCGAACCGGAATCGCTGAAATTATCATATTCAGCCAAGCTAGCATCAGTCATCACGAGCTAGCAAACATGTGTAAAAAACATGTGTTTGATCCGTTCAGTACAAACAGCTGCAAACAGAGAGAGTAGCAAAAGAGAGAAAATTAATCAAGCAGCAAGTAGCAGCAAAATGATGAACTTGGCGGCAATTCTTCAGAAATCAGCATCGTCTCTGTTACCTTCCAGGCGTGCCGATTGACGGGTGTGTCCGGAAGGCACGCAGCAGATCGACGCGCGCGACCGGCGGGAACACATCAGCTCAACCGTTGCCCCCTATCGTTGACTTCCGCAATATACTGTCTCCCGTAGTCTTCTCCTTTACCTGAACTCGCCGTCGGTTATGAGTCCGGTGAACGAGTACGGTATTCGCATCTAATCTCTGTGCACCTTAACCTCTAGAAGCACCTATTCTAACCATCAAGCATCAGCCACAGCAGTGGAATCAGCGCCACCCGTCATCAGAAGAGAACGCTAATTAAGAAGACATGGAAAAAAACGGGGATCAGGAGAGTCGGCCATGGCAGCCAAGACGGCATCGGCCATGGCCAGGGACCACCTGCTACTACTGTCCGCATAGGCCAGAGATCAATTTTAATCCCCCCCCCCCCCCCCCCCCCCCCCCCCACCGTTGGAATCGTCCATGGACCTACCTCTCCCACCCGCTGGTCAAGCCGCACTGCGGCATCATGGCTTCTTGCACGATCGTCGACGACGGCGCCACCATCTGTGTGTTGTCCGGCCGTCCGGGGAGGAGGCCCTCGGATCCTAACGCCTTCAACATGGCGGAGGAGTGCAGGCACTCGGGCAAATGGCTGCTGCCTTTTGCCGGCTGGGCGGATTTTCACATCCCCGAGCTCGACATCTGGTTCGGGGATTTTCAAGGATGTTATGCAGCGTTATATGAGAATGTGGTTTGTTCAAACTGATTAACAAGAATTTGTTGAGATAACAACAAACAGTCAGCTTTCAAAGCTACGGGATAAGAGATAGAGATAAGAGACAAACGCGCGCATGGGAGAAGGTTTAGTAGAAGTTGTTATGAGGTGGCATTATTTGTGTAATTAGAGAGAAGTGTGACACCACCCGAAGTGTGACACCACCAACCCACCTTTAATAGTAAAGATTGGCATGAAACACAACATAAACAATTACCTTCTTCCGGCTCAAAGGAGGAGACGTCGAAGAACGCCCGCCAAAGAGGAGTATCGTCCTTCACGGGGTGAATATGGTCGTCAGTCACCTGTCCAGCGACACATACCTGAACTTTAAAGGGCATCCCCATGATTTGTCCCATTCTGAGTACTATGGATACCTCACATTCAGTCCTACTCGATTTGTAGGCTCCGCCTCCACTATTTGGAAGTTTGGAAGCCTTGAACATTCCTAAGTGAAAGGCGAGAGTTCTTATAATTTTAGGGTCTACTAGGTGCGCGAGATGGTACCAGAACGGTCAACAGTCATGACCCTCTTTGCGAGTAGAGTCATGTAGCAGGGATCGTCTTGTCTTAATTAATTTAGTGTTGACAAGTTTGCCAATGTTTTTATTATCTTTCTTTGAAGGACTGTGCTACTAAGGGCACGTGCCCTACATTAGCAATCCGTGGGCACGGATAGAGTAAGGCAACCAACTCATGCATGCATGCAGCCCATGTAGATTCTATTTGAATTTTGAATTTTAAAAATGTTTTATCTCTTAAACCGTAACTCGAAATTCAGATATGTTTTCACGGTTGTCTTTGTCACAACATAATCTTCGAAACTAGATCTCATATTGATATATTTTGACAACTTCTTTTTCCCGACTCTAGTTGCCAGATTACGGTCACTTGGTGACCATGTATAGTCAAGTTGGTTACCAGGTCAAAATCAAATGGTTGCCAGATTTTCTGAACTTTGCCCCTTACAAATTTAAGACTTTCCTAGTGGTATCACATATTTTACGTGTTTAGAGTGTATCAAATACGCACAATCCGGACATGTAACTCATGGCTATGATAAAAAAATATGTAAAACTTATCTGGTAACTATGTATTATTTGGGTGGTAACCGTTAATCAGTAATACGGTAATTACAGTATTATAGCCTGGCAACTGACGATGAAAAAAAAGTTTGTCAAAACATATTAAGATGGGATCTTATTTTAAAGTACTCGCCGAGACGAACCCAACAGTGAAAACGGATCTTCATTTGGATTAACAGTTTAAGAGATAATTTATTTTTAATTTTTGGATTAAGTAAAGATTCTGTGCATGCATGCATGATTTGGTCCGCCAGGAGCGCCGGACGGAATCGCTTTGTGGGGCACATCCCCTTATTAGATTAACCGTTCTTTGAAATACCCAGGAGTACAGAAAAGATTAGATTCTTATCGCTCTCATTTCTTATTGCAAAGCGATAGTAAAAGAAAAAAAAGAGTGAGAACCACGGCATAGCCGGGATGGTAGGCATGGGCTGATGCATGCCTGTCCGCCTGGGTCCGAGGCTCCGTGCTCGCAATACCGGCGCATACTCACCTAAATCTTCTATAAAAGTAAACCGAGGGATTCTTCCCCTAGGGTCTCATTTTTTTAAAAGAAAAAAGAGTGAATTCCACTTTTTACCCTCTAGTTATGCATTTGTGACACTAATTACATCCTCGTTTTTTGGTACATATCTGTTGGGCAAGATGTGAGGTGTTCAATGAGGCTAAAAAATACCAGGACAACAGTGGGAAACTGAACATAGGGTGAAGTGAAGACTAGACATGATTGTCGATCCTGCCCTTCGATCTTTACATATTTTGTGGCACCACTTTGATCTAGCATGGCGGCCTATTCTAACAAAGCATGCCGAATGTCAAAATTGGGTAAAACCATGTTAAACATTGCATATAATGGTGTATTTGTGATTTTGTTTCACTAAATGGGGTAATAACTGTCACAAATGCACAACTACAGGGTAAAAACTGGAATTCACTCAAGAAAAAAATATCGGCTAACTAGATGGAACATAGTGTGTGCCCGGAGGACCAGGGTGGGCTCGGCATTGAGGTTCTGGAGGTTAAAAATAGATTTGTTTTAAGCAAATGTCTTTTCAAATTAATGAATGAGAAAGGGGTATGGCAGGAATTGTTGGTTAAAAATACCTGGGGGGATAAAACGTTGTTTCAAGTCCAAGTAAAGTCTACTGATTCTCCGTTTTGGAAGGGACTCATGTTGGTTAAAGATGATTTCTTCCACGTGTTTTTTTTTCTCTGGGTAATGGCCACCAAACTCGTTTTGGGGAAGATATTTGGATTGGTAATAATACTTTTTCCTTGTAATACCTTGATCTTTATAACATTGCTGCAAATAAAAATATTTCGGTACACAATGTTCTGTCTGTGACATGCATCTCAATCTTCAATTTAGAAGAGCAATTTTTGGTACCAAAAGAACTTTTTGGCTGCACTTAGTTGAGAGATTAGTTAATGCGAGTCTCGTTGAGGGTGGACAATGATTCTTTTAAGTGGAAGTTGGCATAGAGTGGTGCTTTCTCGGTTAAGTCTCTATATCTTGATTTCATGAGTGGCCACACAAGGTATTTGCGAAAGTAACTTCGGAAACTGAAGATTTCTCTATAGATTAAGATCTTCATGTGGTTTCCTTATTGAAAAGAGTTACTGACGAAAGATAACTTAGCAGAAAGACGTTGGAATGGTTGTAGAAAATGTGTTTTCTGTAATGGAGATGAATCCGGTGAACATTTGTTTATAACATGTCCTTTTGCAAGAAATATTTGGATACTTACTCATTTCACTTATAATATCTATCCTCCAACTAGTATTACTCATATGTTTGGTAATTGGTTGAACGGTATTGATAAGAAAACCAAACCACGCATTCGCATATGAGTTTCTGCATTTCTTTGGGCGATTGGAATTGTAGAAATGACGTTGTGTTTAACAATATGGAAGTTGCGCACTATTTTCAGGATATCAACAAGGCGGTCTACCGGATACACATGTGGGCTATTTTTTTGTGTTTCATTTTTGTATTCACTCCGAGTGATTCATAAATTGTAACAAACAACTCATACTTAAATTTTTTACAATAAATCGAGCGTGTGCATTAGTTTGATGCAGAGGCTGGGGGCAAGCTCCCTATTTCGGGAAAAAAAAATTGCGCCATACACATAGCTGCAAAATACCCGAACCTGCTAGTCACTGACACAAGACCACCTTAGGACAAGAAAATAAATACGTTTAATAAGGGCCTCTTGTTACTTCATTAGTAGGTCAAAAATTTGCCTGTATTGAAAATATTTTGCTTTATCGTGGCAGGGCCAGGAAATATACTACTCCCTCAAAATGGTTGGCACATATTCATCTAAATACGGATGTATCTAGCCAACCATTGTCAATCCGAGGGAGTAGAAAGGTCTTGTATCGACATATGATTTCTGAATAAATTGATTGATGCAGTAGTGTATAAGAATTAGGTTGATTTTGGGCACAACAAGCAGCTACTGTCTTGAAGATCAAAGCTCCCTTAATAGTACACAAGTTTCAGCTACTGTCTTGAAGATCAAAGCTAACAAATTTCTTGGTAGTTTAAGTATGTGAGCGCGATCGAATAGGCTAATAGTCTCAGAAAAGCAATTATGTATATAGGTTTGGGATCGAATAGGCTAATAGTCTCAGAAAAGCAATGATGTTTACAGGTTTGGGAGTGGTCGGGATTCGATTTATTCTGTGTGAGACACTCAAATTACACTCAAATTACAAGGGATGGCCGCCTCCCGCTGAGAGGATAAGTATAGATCAAGCATAGAAAAGCACATACATACATCAAACATTTTTATGCATTATGCGAGGCAAACAATGAAAAGCACATACATACATTTTATGTGGCTTGAGCTGCCTTATGCTATTCGAAGACCAACTTCAAAATATGTGTTTGTCTAAGGTATTTATAGAACTCGTGATAGGAATATGAAGCTAAGAGAACCAAAAAATGATCAATGCAACATTCAAGGTCAAACCCCGTATTGATATTAGATTCTCCATTGTTCTATTTAGGTAGACCAATAATTATTGACTTGCACCGAAAACAGACGACCATGCGCACTAGAAACCTCTATTAGCTTTGAAAATCTCCCATAGTATTTAAGGAATCTAAAATAGACACAGACACACACAAACATATATCCACCATTAACTTATCTAATTTTTTTTATTTCCTGTCTGTTAGAGAATTTGGTTTATCCAAAGGATTTTAAGCGACAGTGTCTCAAAAAGAAACAAATAATGTGACTATGTATGCCTTAATTTAATGCATTCCAATTTACATGTTCAACATAAAGAATTATAAATATGAAAAATTACTTCAATAAATCTGCATTCTTATGTTGCCATTTTCCAAATTTAATAAAAAATATACTTAGTTAAATTTATGTCAAGAAATAAAATTATAAAGAAGTAAAAAAATTTAGTATAAATAATTAGGCGAGCAAAGGGGATCATGATAGATATGGAAATATTTCCGTCCGGTTTCGTTTTGCACATGATGGATTTTCTAAACTTCCTTAAATATGGACATGAAATTGTAAAGTAGGGACATGAAATATGATTTGATTTCTAATAAATGATAGTTAATTTTATTTCAGATATAACTTTTAATGCTTATTACATTCAATTTGTAACTTCGTGTTCTTGATTTCAACACAAATTAATGAACTCGGTGTTTTTATTTTTATGAAACTAACTACTCTAGCTTAATGTATTTCCATCACAATTAGTTTACCTTTTTTGGAAGCAAATCTTGATTCCAACATTATAACTTTGATTCCCTAACAAAATGAATAAAAAGAGGTTTGGTTTTATGTGAACGGTTGTTTTTTTAACAACATGATGAATTATGTGCCCATCGTACGTGGATATGCTTCCCCGATTAAGGAAATTTGCTTGGATTGAGCAAAAGAATTATACATTTTGTTTCTAGCGAGTCACACACTAAAATTATTTTCCCCTCTAGAGAGTTTCTTGCAACGAAATAGGAATATTTTTCCATCAAAATCAGAACATACATTCAGTAACACAATTAGAAAACATGCACAATTACAAGTTTTCGCATAATTATCTTCCACGTCAACCGTATCCAAAGTAAAAAAAATGTGAACATGTGAAAAAATACCTAAATAAACCGTATATTCCAAAATATCTTATTAATATCTTTTGTATAGTCTATACAGTCCATCTTATTACTCTGTGCGTACAAAACTGCAAAATTCAAACTTGGTCAGCAAAATTCAAAATACCTAGAAGCAGCCATAGGCGTAATGGCGCCTGAGAAACATAGGGTCGAACGGTGAATTCAGTGCCCGCAAATCACTCCAACTCTTGCACACCGAGGCTCGCCATTGTCCCATGCTCGAAGAGAAAACATTGTAGCCTACTGTCTTGAAGATCAAAGCCAACAAATTTCTTGGTAGGTTAAGTATGTGAGCACGATCGAATAGGTTAATAGTCTCAGAAAAGCAATGATGTATACAGGTTTGGGAGTGGTCGGGATTTGATTTATTCTGTGTGAGACACTCAAATTACACTCAAATTACAAGGGATGGCCGCCTCCCGCTGAGAGGTTAAGTATAGATCAAGCATAGAAAAGCACATACATACATCAAACATTTTTATGCATTATGCGAGGCAAACAATGAAAAGCACATACATACATTTTATGCGGCTTGAGCTGCCTTATGCTATTGGAAGACCAACTTCAAAATATGCGTTTGTCTAAGGTATTTATTGAACACGTGATAGGAATATGAAGCTAAGAGAACCAAAAAATGATCAATGCAACATTCGAGGTCAAACCCCGTATTGATATTAGATTCTCCATTGTTCTATTTAGACACCAATAATTATTGCATCTATTTACTTGCACCGAAAACAGACGACCATGCGCACTAGAAACCTCTATTAGCTTTGAAAATCTCCCATAGTATTTAAGGAATCTAAAATAGACACGGACACACACAAACATATATCCACCATTAACTTATCTAAAATTATTTATTTTTTCCTGTCTGTTAGAGAATTTGGTTTATCCAAAGGATTTTAAGCGGCAGTGTCTCAAAAAGAAACAAATAATGTAACTATGTACGCCTTAATTTAATGCATTCCAATTTACATGTTCAACATAAAGAATTATAAATATGAAAAATTACTTCAATAAATCTGCATTCTTATGTTGCCATTTTCCAAATTTAATAGTAAAATATACTTAGTTAAATTTATGTCAAGAAATAAAATTAGAAAGAATAAAAAAAATTAGTATAAATAATTAGGCGAGCAAAGGGGATCATGATAGATATGGAAATATTTCCATCCGGTTTCGTTTTGCACATGTTGGATTTTCTTAACTTCCTTAAATATGGATATGAAATTGTAAAGTAGGGACATGAAATATGATTTGATTTCTAATAAATGATAGTTAATTTTATGTCAGATATAACTTTTAATGCTTATTACATTCAATTTGTAACTTCGTGTTCTTGATTTCAACACAAATTAATGAACTCGGTGTTTTTATTTTTTTTATTTTTATGAAACTAACTCTAGCTTAATGTATTTCCATCGCAATTAGTTTACCTTTTTTGGAAGCAAATCTTGATTCCAACATTATAACTTTGATTGCCTAACAAAATGAATAAAAAGAGGTTTGATTTTATGTGAACGGTTGTTTTTTTTAACAACATGATGAATTATGTGCCCATCGTACGTGGATATGCTTCCCTGATTAAGGAAATTTGCTTGGATTGAGCAAAAGAATTATACATTTTGTTTCTAGCGAGTCACACACTAAAAATATTTTCCCCTCTAGAGAGTTTCTTGCAACGAAATAGGAATATTTTTCCATCAAAATCAGAACATACATTCAGTAACACAATTACAAACGATGAACATAAATTCAGATATACTTCAAAATAAATGAAAGTAGCTGTTGTCGATAGAGAATATGCATCCATAGAGAAACTCTTCATTCGATAATCATGTATGTTCGAATTATACATGATACTTGTTTACGCCTTGGACGAGCAGACGACGTAATTCGTTGTCCTCAGTGCAGCTCAATGAGGCGTAGTGGCTCGACAAATACTATTTTAATACCAGCGACAAACTAGGAGAGACAAGACACTGTAGTTGTCTTGGAAAAGCACACAGATCTACTTCTGTTGTCGTCAAGGAGTCATCACTCCCAACGCTAGTGTGTTCCAATAATTTATATAAATATTTCTGTATATGAAAATTATATAAGTTAAAAATCATGGTTTAGTGATGCTTTGCACAACCCTAAGTAGCTCCAAAGTACATCATCAATTTTGGGGTCCTTGCAATCATAGTCTCACAATAATCTTCCATCCTCAAGACTCAGACATCAATAAATATCATCCTGGTACACTAGTGGCCATGCTTTTACATCAGTCAAAATTCATTGTTCGGATGTCCATAATTAATGTATGCAACTCGAACTTCATTCGTTAAAAGGTTTTACTTCTGTGTCCTCTATGTTAAGAGTATGCATGGTGAGAGATCTAGTTACTTTCTTCTTTTAAGTTGTTTGTTTGTGATGAGATTTGACCTGAACATATAGCATGAGCAATCTGTTCTATATGCCTTGTCAAGATACCGTCAGTCATATATTACACTTGACTCTGATACTTGAAGACTTTCCAACTTTTTATTAATATAAAAGCTGTGTACATTATCACTATGCACAATCTGGGGCTTTGCTCCCATTTCGAAAAACAAAATCACTCGACTCCGTGGTGATCGACTGTCTGTGATCAGGGAATGCCTGAATAGGTCTCGTCTTATGTAGGCCATAGGAGAGGCCGGTCGTTGGTAGACCAATCGATCTTTCCTAATTTTGAGGAGTTTGCTGTAAGCCAGCTTGTCAGTGTCTACAAAGCACATAATTTAACCTGAAACTCACACACGGTCACAACATTCAACAAAACAGTGTCAACAATTCCCCTAATATACTGTATTTTGTTTACAGGAACCAAGCAACACAGCCTAAAACTCGACCTACATAAACTCCACCTCTGCATCCTTTGTACAGAAGAAGCACGCGGTAAAAAAAACTAAAAACTAAACAAGAGAAAACTTTTACCAGCAAGGCAGTAAAACCACGTCTTTCTTATAGTCCCAGTTCCCCCTATACACGGTTAATAAACTTATCAGGTTAGCATCATGCGCCACCGCGAGAAACGGTCTGGATCCTGGAGCAAGCCATCAGGGAGCCGCCGTCGGATCGTCCTGCGCCGGAATGTTGAGATCGGGGAGCACAAAGCCGTTCGTGGCGCTCCGCTCCTCCGCGTGCGGCTTCCCTTGTTGTCGTTGCTCCTCTTCCGACCCGGTCCTCTTCCGCTTGCTCGAGGACGAAGAATGCTCCAGCCTTATCTGGAAAATTAGTCAAACGAAAAACGTTAGTACAGAGTTCAGAAACGAACAGTGTTTGAATTCAGCTAACAAGACAACCCGAATCGACACCACAGCGACAGACATGCCTCTTAAACCTGGAGAAGGAAAATTCAGGTACGGAGTGCCTATCACAGGAAGAAACAGCATTGCCTGCCATTCTACGACATTCATAAAGACAGGCACGGTGAAACGCGTGATGTACTAGTACCAATTAGTAGTGTACATACTTGTATTAGCAGGTCCAGGGTGTTGGCAATCACTCACTACACTGGTCATGCGATGCTAGACAGGGACCATCCAGTTAGTTGGTTGGCCTAAATATATAAGTAGCCACTACACTACGGCCCGTTGAGGCGTTGAGCCATGCGTGCGGTGACACTGCACAGTGCTAGCAGTAGCACGACATTACAGGTTACCCGGACCAGATGAGTCCCCAGATGAGACCCTCGGTGGCCGTACGCCGGCCGGGCCACTCTGGCCGTGGCTGCAACAGGGCTAGATTGATAGTACGCCGTGCAACTCCATTTATAACTGTGGCAGGCATTGAAGGAGGCCACGGGATCGCCATGGTCGGGGTTTGTTTGGGTTGGTGGCGCGTGCTACAGTTAGGAGACGACTGGCAACCTGTCATTCCTTATATTTATTGGGAAAGATTCTTCACAGCGTACGGCCAGTGAAAACGAAGCATGCGTACACTGTGCAGAGCCTGCAAGGCTCACGCTTGCTGCTGTGGATCCATTTGCACACAACAGTAGACTGATCTGCCTGCGTGAATGCACTATCCCTCCTACCAAATGCAAAGGGGAAGATGGTGGTCGAGGTAGATAGGAGCTTCCATTGCTAGCCCATGTTGGTTCAGATAGGCAGATATCTCGAGCAGTGAAACCACTGATACGGAAGTAAACGCACATCACCATCTTTTAGGGGAAAAATCCGGCCGCAGGGGTTTCGAAGTACTTATCTGCCACTGCTGGAGTGCTGGTGAGCACGGCAGGGCCACGCGCAGCGACACACGGTGGTTGACAGGGATAGATGTGCAGCAGCCAAAAGGAAAAATAGAAGGAAGGGTTTCAATTTCAAGTTAAAAAAGGAAGATGAAGACGACGACGAGGAAGGAAATCGACATTCTAACCGGCCTAACCTAAAGCTTATCTCAACGGCACCGGTCACAGTCCATCCCGTTCTCCTCGGGGCGGCAACAACAACAAGGTGGTTGAGAGGGACGCGTGTGTGTGTGTGCGCGACGAAAACCAAAAAGACCATACACCGTAGAAATAAGGTAACCAAGGGACCCACTGCTGCTCCACTTGGAGGCTCAGGACTCAGGATTCCGGACGGTCTAAGTTTCGCAAGCCGGCCTGAAAGTTTGCCATCCACAGCTTGTGTTCCAAGGCAGAAACTATGGCAATTACGCAAGCTAAGGTTTTTCTTTCTTCGTCCTTGTGATTGCGCACTCGATCGAACCCGGAAGCGTTACGGAAAAGAGTTGCTTATAGCACTGACCTCTAGCGTGCCGTTCTCCTGGGACAGCGCCACGCAGGCTCTCCGCAACAACTGCATCTCCTGTTTCACGCAACGGGATATGTATATAAGAATAAAAAGATTCGGCATCGCTTGGAATTAACTATTTATTCAGCGATTTCCCTTCTGAAGAAGTAAGCAAGTAATCACCTCGCGAAGGCCGTCGTTCTCGGCCGCCAGGGACTGCACCAGCAGCTGGACCTCCGGGAGCCCCTGCAGATCACAAGACCGTGAAAAAGCAAGCTCAGTCTAAAAAATCAACAAACCGAGCACAAATTTTATGTTTCCTTATCTACGTGAAATGTTGGCTATCGTTTGTCATTGGACATTACAGGACCGACCATCGCTACTCCATCAGGGTGGTGATGAGATGCCGACGGATCTTTTGGGCAGGCGGCTTTTGCCCTTTGGATACCATGCATACACGCACTTTTGTTTGCATGGACCCGTTTTGCTGCCTTGCAGTGGCAGTGGGTGCACCGGCCGCTTTATTCCAGGCTAAGCTACTGACTAAAAACACTTAAGAATGCCACCACTCCAGCTACTGCAACAGCCTATCTCCAACGACTGATTCTGTCCCGGTGGACCGTGCCAACTGACTAGGTCGAAACACTTGCTTAATCCCCCGGGAAAAAACAAACACTTGCTTAATCCACCCAAGTTTAAAAGACGACTCATATGAAGGCAACTGTGTAGTGCTGTGAGAGTGCGGAGCTGATCGGGCATGGCGGCTTACCATTTTCTTCCGCGAGCGCTGTCCAGCAGGCCGGGGAGGCGTCACCGGGATCGGCAGGGTGGTCGACGGCCGCCGTCCTCCGACGAGTCCTCCCACCTGCAGCACGAGAAAGAAACAAGATCAGAGGCAATTCCTCAGCTAGCTGCTACGAGAAGGGAACGAGATCATCGAGAGCACTGCCAACCAGAACCGGCCCAACCAGACGCACAGCACAGCAGGTGAGCGAGCGAGCTAGGTGGAAGGAGATGGAAGAAAGCAACAGCAGGGGTCGCGTGTTCTTTATATTTTTAAAAAGAGGGAGATTCCAGGTAGGGAAAGGATGAAGGAAGGAAGGAATGATGAGGGGATGAAGCCAAACCAACCAAACTCCCCACCAAGAACGCACCGGCCAGCATTTAGCTTGCAGCAAATCACGTGAATCGCATTACGAATTTTGAATCTGGTCGACAGTACACTTAGGCACTAACACGATTTCCGCCCATCTGCCATCTATCCCCAGCACTCACTGACAGATAGCTCGCCTCAGGTCACCTGTATAGGACAATGACAGGTGGGCCGACCCAACCGGAATTAAGGCCCTCCTCTGCTGGCGAGCGGGGACCGTACACGTGTCGGCTGCCAAATGGCCGAGACACGCGCCAGCCAATGACGTGGACCGCTGGGTCGCGTCTTCCTCCTCCGACGCAGCCGGTTTGACCTCCAGCGAGCATGGCGGGCCCCGCCGCCGCGGTGCCACCACAACCGAACGGACCCGGAGGAGAAAAACCAAACGCACGCACGCGCAAGCGCCGGAGGATAAGGGCATCGTGAGTTGGGTGGGTCTCACTTGGCTTGGGACTTGGGTGGTGGACGGCACCAACCAACCGCCGTGAATTGCATGCCAAGTTGTAGGAGCCGAAGGAGTCGAGTCCATCGGTCAACCACGCCACCGTATGTGGAATGGTGACGCCGGTGCTATCCACATCTGCTGAGATTTTATTTTTTGTATCGAAAGATAAGTATTGGGAAATCATTTTCATCGTGTGCCACTCCAGAGTCCAGAGCGGACACCCAATGGAGACTGTTCGGAGATCTGTGGAACACTAGTTGAGATATTAAAACAAAAGAGAAGACAAGAACAAGGAAGATTTCTAGAGTTTTTTCCAGGAAATTCACAGAAAATTTAACCATATGCATCTGGCCGGCCGGTAAAAGTCGGCAAAAGAGACGATGATGAGACGGTAGAAAAGGTCGCGCGACTACGCGAGCCAACAAAAAGCGGGCGAGCAGAGGAGGTGAGGGGGAGGAAAAGCGATGTTTCATCCACAAGTGAGTCATCCACCGCTTGCCTGCCGTCTCGGTGGTGACACGGTGGGGGAGGAGGGGCAGTTTCGTCACACCGGTGGACGACGCAACCGAAAGCAAGAGGGCGGGCGGCCAACCAGGAGAAAGGAGAAGAACAGACTTGAGAGGGTGGAGAAGAAGATGTGGACTGACGCACGCGCCCACGTACCTTGGCCGAGGAAGAAGCCGGTGCGGCAGGGGCGACCGCGACCGCCGGCGCCGGTGGCGAGCAGAAGGCGCCGTCCTCGCCGCCGCTGGTGGACGCGCCGGACCCACCGCTGTAGTCGAGCGGGGACCCCGGGCTGCCGCGCGCCCACCGACCCTTCGCCGCGGAGCCGGAGCCCGACGGCGAGCGGCGGCGCGACGCCCGCGACCGCTTCCCCCGCGTAACCGCCGGCCAGGCCTTCTCCTCCTCCTCCTCTTTCGTCGCTCCTCCGTGTGCTGCAGAGGAGGAGGGCGGGCCTCTCCATGGCGGCGTCCACCCGGCGAGGTCGCCCGCGCGCAGCGAGCAGATGATGCCCGCCGCCTCCTCCTCCGCCACGGCGCCGCGTGCCTCGCCCTCGTCCATGGCAGTTCAGTGGCAGCTGGAAGAAAGGGGAACGGAGCTAGGCGTGGTGGACGAGAGAGAGAGAGGAGGTAGGCGAGGGAGGGGGATGGTGGAGTGGAAATGAGGTGTGCGTGGAGGCGACCCAACGCCACGGCGTGGCGGCCCGGGACGCCTTTTAAATGCCTCCGAATAACACTAAAATGGTCCGGGCCCACCTACAGCTACGCGCCGCGTCCTCCGCCTGGTGACGCTGCGGAACGGACGCTGACTGCTGGGTCCAGCGCCATGGCGGTGAGCGGATGGCGAGGCATGTGGTGTCGTCTGGGTCCCGGGGCGACGCGGTGGTTCCATCACCGACCGGCACTGCGCAACTGTGTGCAAGCTTGCACTTGACGATTGTGCCCCTGGTGGGGCAGCGGTTTCAGCGGGTGAGCAATCCAGGGGTGGTCTGGTAATGTTGAGGCGTTTGGAGAAAAAGAGGTGGCAGTGGAGAGTGTCCTCGTCTCGTGACGACGGGCGAAGAGCTACCTGTCTGTCTACAAAAGCGGCTGGATGCCGGTGGCGCGCCGACAATTCCCCGACGTGCTTTCAGTTTCAGGTTCAGCGGCGTGCGTGCGATCCGTGTGACTGTGCAAGTTGCGGCGCCTCCCGGTCCCGGGCATATTCTTGCAGCCGGCCCTGGCTGCCACCGTTTCTACCATTAATAAGAACCATTGACTTCAGTACTGACTGTATATGTTTAAACTAACTGGTAACCTCATATGGGTTACTTTGCTTCATAGACCCTTGTAAGTGGAAGTAACTGGCATATTGATGATGGACATGACTGTATTCTTTGCAATCAGGGGGTTCTGGAGGACTCCGAGCATCTCTTCTTCAGCTGTGCTTTTGCTAGAAACTGCTGGGATCGTATTGGGATACTGTGGGATTTCTCGAAAGATGTCAGAGAACGCATGGAGGTGGCGATGACCACATTTGCTCAGCCCTTCTTCTGGGAAACTTTTGCCTCTGTTGCCTGGAACATTTGGAAAGAACGCAACGACTTCATCTTCAATGGCGTGAACCCTTCGCTGGAGAGTTGGCGGAGGAGGGCCAAGTATGATTTTCTGCTTCATCAGTTTAGGGTCAAGAAGACCCTTGTCCAGCAGCTTATTGCTACTGCCAACTCCTTTGTCTCTTGAGTTGGTTTTTTAGACCGAACGCCTAGTTTTTCTTTGTTTCCTCTGGTTGAGTCATTCCTGTTTGACTCCTCCACCCCCTCTCTTTGTTCACCCATGTAACTGCTTCTTTATGTTATTAATATAAAATAACCGTAGGGGCTTCCCCTACGGTAGTTCGGTCTAAAAAATAATTGCTTGGCACAAACAATGCTTAAATTTGCACGAAAGCTCTAGAAAGGTTAATTTCACACTCTAGTTAATCCGGGCAAACGGCTCTTGAGACTTGAGCAGACTACGAACAACCGCACAATTAATAGTTACGCATCTGAAATTGTTAGAACCTTGCGCACAAAACTAATCGCTCATGTTACATTCAGGTCAAATCTCCTCACAAACAGACAGTGCTCGGAACAAAGTCATAGCGTATCTCGCCCTAAAGTTCAACTGTGTTGCGAAAACATGGCGCAGATGCAGTTCTGCATGTACAGCATTCAGTGAAACAACCCTAGCATGAGACATTAAAGTGGAGTGCAATAACTTCAAATGTTAAAAATCCCAAAGTTGAACCAGATATGAAGCACTGTACCATGTAAATCAGCTTCTATAAGAACAAGGCATCTTGTTAGTATGGAGGTTCAATCCCTAAATATTCACAGAACATGTATACAGTAAACACATAACTAGTTCAGCTTTCTAATTCTTATCAGTGAAGCTTGAAGATAGGCTGAACACAAAATAATAAGGGGGACAGAAACTGAAAGTGTTAGATATTCAACAGTTCCTCAGTTCTAGTAGTGGCCTTTCTCTCAAAGTGGTCTAAATATGAAGGATCAGAGAAGAGAAAACGTGACACATATTAAGTTAAAGCAAAGCATAAGAGTGAGGCTGACTGGGCAAACTGGTTTTTGGATGCTGCACTTATTTCGTTCCAACAGTGAATTTTTTTCTCGTGAGAATTAAGCTTTCAAAGTTTTACTGGCAACCGAATAAAGAAAGCACGTGGCAACAAAAGGCAAAATAAATGTATATTGGAGTATAGTGTATCCTTAACACTTACACAATTAAAATACTCCGCACCACCAAATTATTTTTGCTAAATAAACTTACTATGATACTGCTCATTGCTAATGTTTCTTCACTTTGTCTCAATAGACATGGTCCTCAAATGAGCGTACGAAGGAAACAAATTAAACAATAAATGTACTACTCCCTCCTTTCAAAAATAAGTGTCTTAGATTTGACTAAAAGTGGATGTATGTAGACATGGTTTAAGTCTAGATACATCTACTTTTGAGCAAATCTAAGACATTTATTTTTGGACGGAGGGAGTACTAGTCTATAAGGCAAAACATCTTAGAGAGAAGGCTACAGAATCTTGCATATGTTAAGATAAAGGGTAGCGACATTTTTTTTCTTCTTAAATTTACCCTTGTCCAAAAATGTTTGCTGACAACTTACAAAATACACAAACTAATCTCAGGTTACTACGGTGTCAACTGAAGTATTTAGGTGAAGTGAATCCACGGTCTCAGCTTACTAAATTATGCGAGTCTTGGCTGCTTTCTCCCATATATCAGCAAAGATAGTAGGACATTCCCTCTTCAGGTTCTTATACCCTTTACTCTCCACCACATCATCCATTCTATCCGATGAGTTGATAAATGCAATGCAAACATCTTTGAGGTGGCTGCAGTTGTGCTGGTCAGCTAGAGCTAAGCATAAAGATTCTCACAAAGCTTTGTCTCGCACATCAGCTTCATCCTTTCGATGGCATACCTATCTGCGGCCACTAGCAAATGCCTAAGCATGTCATCATAGTCATCATCATCGTCGAGGTCATCCAATGGAGGCAGCGAATCCATGTAGATGAAGTGAAGCAGCCCTCTGAAAACAGCGGCCGGGCTGCATATCTTCAACGGTTACGCTGCGCCTACCCTCGTCCTCATCGGTCCGTAGAAATCCGCCATGAAGACCGGCGACCGCATTGCGAGGATGATCTTATGAGCCGGGAAAACCTCCTCTTTGACGTTGAAAGACACGTCAGCTCCCTCTGTAGCCTCCAGCAATCTACTAAGCCGGCAGTGGCCGGGCCTGGTCGGCCAACTTAAGTTCGTAGAGCGCCCTCGCCTCAGCGTTCTCGGTCTTGAGCCTGAGGAAAATTGAAACGTAGTCTTTGCTGCCCTCATTGTCACCGTCGGGGTAGAAGAGGACGCACCAGTCGTAGCCACCAACGGCGAAAGTAGTGGACTGGAAGGATTTGCCGACGCCGCAGGCCCTGTGCAGGCTGTATCCCCCGATCTTGAATAGGTGCGCGCCCTGCGCGACCTCCGGGGTGCAGGTCGAGCCCGAGATGCTTGGGCTCGGGGATGACGCGGCCATTGCTCGACTGGAGCGGTGTGCCCGGGAAGCTGAACGGCGACAGGGCGATATGGCGAGGCGATTCGTGAGGTGACACGAGAGGAGAACGGGGTTGGTGGGGAGACGATTCGAGAGCTCAGGATTACACGGTTTTGTGGGGGAGGTTTCTCTCGGACGTCCTAGCTTAGTACGCAATACGCCTGGTTGTTCGTTTCGAACACGTTCTATTTAAACACGGTCAGATTTACCACACAACTGTTTTAGATATCCTCTCTCTAGTGCATGCAATTCTTCTCACGTGTAATTGACGAGCAACCTGTGATAGGCAGTATCTATGATCATCCTAACGATCTATGCATGAATTTCGCACAAGGACACATGAAAAAGTAGCAACTTTGAAGGATGAATTGCTAACGCTTAAGCCGATTACAAAGGCAAATTTTGTCATCCACCGGTTTTGCTTGGCCGGGATAGAAAGCTCTGCTATGGTTCGCGCGCCACTTGCTACAAGTAGTAGACCGTGCGTGCGTGCATGGTCGCTGCCCCTTGTATTAATTTTATGTCTCTCACGTTTTTTCTCCTCGCTAGATGGTGGATATATAGTGTGTGGAGCAGTAGTGTATTTGTACGCATCGATCTCTTCACCTCACTGTGCCCAACTCAACGCCGCATCTCGCTCTGCCCTTTGTTGCATTCTGTCAAGCTTAACCTAAATCCTGCTTTGTTACCACTCTATTTTTTAGTCCATAGTCTAAATGATGTGGTATGGATCGCCCTTAACCGCGCCATCCAGGATCAAACGACTGCAGGATGGTGCACACGTGCGTCGCCATGTTTTCGACGTCAATCTATGATCGGATGGCTCGAGTTCAAATTACTGCATCTAGCAAAATAGCAGGGCCTTATGGCCTGTTTATCTAAAAAAAAGTTCAAATTACCGCATTTAGTCACTATTTACCTTCCAACATAAACACTTGTAGTTACTTTTCTTGTATTATTTTCAGTTGTAACGTAAAGCTTTATATAAAGCAGAGGCACTTATTGTCTATCTTCTCATGTATCAGATCCTAGGTTCGTCCTATCACACGGTCGTACGTCAATTGCTTGGCACTTATTGTCTATCTTCTCGATCATGTAACGTAAAGTGGGACTTCTATGATTTATGTGCTGATTTTTGGAATGGCAAAGTGAACCTTCAGAGTATTAATGATTCCTTCATCACACTCATTCCAAAGATTAATTCCCCTGAGAGCCCTAATGATTACCGTCCAATTTCGTTGCTTAATTCCGGCCTAAAGTTCCTGACAAAACTTCTGGCAAACAGATTGCAATCGAAGATTCTTCAGCTTATTCACATTAATCAATATGGTTTTGTCAAATCTCGGACGATCCAAGATTGTGTAGCATGGGCCTATGAATATATTCATCAATGCAAGCAAACAGCAAAGGAATGCATCATTTTGAAACTGGATTTTGCCAAAGCTTTTGATACCATTGAGCATAGGGCAATTTTTGAGATCCTAAAATGCAAGGGTTTTGATGATCGTTGGATCGGTTGGATCAAATGCATTATGTCTAGTGGGACCTCCTCTGTCCTCCTTAATGGAACTCCCGGGAAGAAATTTGCTTGCAAACGTGGTGTGCGCCAAGGGGATCCTCTCTCGCCAACTCTCTTTGTTGCTGGTTCTGATTTGCTACAGTCCATGGTGAACTTCATCTTTCATGAGGGCATTCTGAAAGCTCCTCTTCCCATCCCTGGAAATGATTTTCCGATTGTGCAATACGCGGATGACACACTTTTAATCATGGAAGCCTGTCCAATTCAGTTACTTGCACTAAAGGACTTGCTGCAGGAGTTTGCTGGAGCCACTGGCCTAAAAGTTAATTATGGAAAGTCTTGTATCCTTCCTATCAATGTCTCTCCAGAAAAGATGGCCTCTCTAGCAGCAGTTTTTGAATGTGCCGTTGGCTCTCTCCCTTTCACTTACTTGGGGCTCCCATTGGGCACGACTAGGCCAACGATCAGGGACCTGGCTCCGGTTGGCGATCAAATTGAGAGACGGCTGAATGCATGTGCTCGGTTCTTACCCATTGGTGGGCGTCTGACTCTGGTCGACTCTGTTTTCTCAGCCCTGCCCACATTCCTGATGTGCACTCTGAAACTCCACAAGGGCTTTGTCAAGTCAGTGAATCGAGTTCGACGACATTGTCTGTGGGACAAACGCCAGGATTCCACTTCCTTTGCTGGGCTGGCTGCTTGGGACATGGTGTGTCGCCCTAAAAGCAAGGGGGGCCTGGGAATTATCAATCTAGAACTGCAAAACATGGCCTTGCTGCTGAAACAATTACATAAATTTTTCACCAAGGCTGATATCCCTTGGGTCAAGTTAGTGTGGTCATTATACCCTGATGGTGCTCCTCAGGCCCAAAGCAAGAAAGGGTCCTTCTGGTGGAGAGATGTTTTCAGCCTGGTTGAAATCTACAGAAGCTTTACCACTTGTCAAGTGGGCGAGGGATCTTCTGTTTTGTTTTGGGAAGACTTCTGGGCTGGGGATGAGCTCCTAGCTGATAAATGGCCTCACTTGTTCTCTTTTGTGGAAAAGCAAGATCTCTCGGTTAGAAATATGCTGTCACTGCAAGATATGAGCACCACCCTCTCTCTGCCTTTATCAGTTGAAGCTTATGAGCAATATCAAGCCCTGCAACAGTTATGCCTAGACTCTCTGCCGCTGTCGGCCTCTTCAGATGTGAGATCGTTTGTTTGGGGAAAAAACAAGTACTTCTCAACTGACTTCTATAAGTACACGTTCCAAGGTGTACAGGATGATACAATGCTCTCGAGAATCTGGAAATCTAGATGTCTTCCAAAGTTGAAAGTCTTTTGCTGGCTGTTGTTAATGGATCGTCTAAATACAAAAGACTTGATGAATCGTAAGCACTGGCATATTGATGATGGACATGACTGTATTCTTTGCAATCAGGGGGTTCTGGAGGACTCCGAGCATCTCTTCTTCAGCTGTGCTTTTGCTAGAAACTGCTGGGATCGTATTGGGATACAGTGGGATTTCTCGAAAGATGTCAGAGAACGCATGGAGGCGGCGATGACCACATTTGCTCAGCCCTTCTTCTGGGAAACTTTTGCCTCTGTTGCCTGGAACATTTGGAAAGAACGCAACGACTTCATCTTCAATGGCGTGAACCCTTCGCTGGAGAGTTGGCGGAGGAGGGCCAAGTATGATTTTCTGCTTCATCAGTTTAGGGTCAAGAAGACCCTTGTCCAGCAGCTTATTGCTACTGCCAACTCCTTTGTCTCTTGAGTTGGTTTTTTAGACCGAACGCCTAGTTTTTCTTTGTTTCCTCTGGTTGAGTCATTCCTGTTTGACTCCTCCACCCCCTCTCTTTGTTCACCCATGTAACTGCTTCTTTATGTTATTAATATAAAATAACCGTAGGGGCTTCCCCTACGGTAGTTCGGTCTAAAAAATAATTGCTTGGCACAAACAATGCTTAAATTTGCACGAAAGCTCTAGAAAGGTTAATTTCGCACTCTAGTTAATCCGGGCAAACGGCTCTTGAGACTTGAGCAGACTACGAACAACCGCACAATTAATAGTTACGCATCTGAAATTGTTAGAACCTTGCGCACAAAATTAATCGCTCATGTTACATTCAGGTCAAATCTCCTCACAAACAGACAGTGCTCGGAACAAAGTCATAGCGTATCTCGCCCTAAAGTTCAACTGTGTTGCGAAAACATGGCGCAGATGCAGTTCTGCATGTACAGCATTCAGTGAAACAACCCTAGCATGAGACATTAAAGTGGAGTGCAATAACTTCAAATGTTAAAAATCCCAAAGTTGAACCAGATATGAAGCACTGTACCATGTAAATCAGCTTCTATAAGAACAAGGCATCTTGTTAGTATGGAGGTTCAATCCCTAAATATTCACAGAACATGTATACAGTAAACACATAACTAGTTCAGCTTTCTAATTCTTATCAGTGAAGCTTGAAGATAGGCTGAACACAAAATAATAAGGGGGACAGAAACTGAAAGTGTTAGATATTCAACAGTTCCTCAGTTCTAGTAGTGGCCTTTCTCTCAAAGTGGTCTAAATATGAAGGATCAGAGAAGAGAAAACGTGACACATATTAAGTTAAAGCAAAGCATAACAGTGAGGCTGACTGGGCAAACTGGTTTTTGGATGCTGCACTTATTTCGTTCCAACAGTGAATTTTTTTCTCGTGAGAATTAAGCTTTCAAAGTTTTACTGGCAACCGAATAAAGAAAGCACGTGGCAACAAAAGGCAAAATAAATGTATATTGGAGTATAGTGTATCCTTAACACTTACACAATTAAAATACTCCGCACCACCAAATTATTTTTGCTAATTAAACTTACTATGATACTGTTCATTGCTAATGTTTCTTCACTTTGTCGCAATAGACATGGTCCTCAAATGAGCGTACGAAGGAAACAAATTAAACAATAAATGTACTACTCCCTCCTTTCAAAAATAAGTGTCTTAGATTTGACTAAAAGTGGATGTATCTAGACATGTTTTAAGTCTAGATACATCTACTTTTGAGCAAATCTAAGACATTTATTTTTGGACATCTATAAGTGTATTATTTTTTATATTCGTTATCGTTCCAAATTGAGAAAATAGTAATTAAAAAAAAATGATACGCCGACTGCAATGCCGTCGGCGTATTGTTTACCCTAATAACTACGCGGGCACCTGGTCGGGAGAGGCAAAGAAAAAAAAATCTCTGTCTTCAACCCGAGCTCTCCTCTCCCACCCGCGCCGCCACCCGAGTTCTCCTCCCCGCGCCGCCGCCTCCTCCCCACCGCCGCCGCCTCCTCCCCGCCCCGGCCGCTTCCTCTCCCCGCCCCGGCCGCTTCCTCTCCCCGTATCCCATCCTCTCCCCGCGCCGCCGCCCGCCCCTCGCCGCCCGCGCAGCTCCTCCACCGGCCAGAGTGCCTCCCCGCCCCGGCCGCCTCCTCCCCGCGCAGCTCCTCCACAGCGCCTCCCCTCCGGCCGCTTCTCCACCGCATCTCCAAGGTTAGTTCATTTTTTTGCAAATTGGTAGTGTTAGGGTTAGTACAATTAGTAGATTGTTAGTGTGTGTTAGTTTGTCAGTAGAATTAGTTAGTGTGTGTAGAATTAGTTAGTGTGTGTTAGTGTGTATAATTAGTTAGTGTGTGTTAGTGTGTAGAATTAGTTAGTGTGTAGAATTAGTTAGTGTGTGTTAGTTTGTTAGTACAATTAGTTTGTTAGGGTTAGTACAATTAGTAGAATTAGTAGATTGTTAGGATTAGAATTAGTAGATTTTAGGAGTAGAATTAGTAGAATTAGTAGATTGTTAGTACAATTAGTGTGTGTTAGTTTGTGTGTGTTAGTAAAATGGAGGGATTTTTGCTTATATATTTCGATTGTTTGTGCTTTTTCAGATGACGTAGCTTCCCGCCAGCCAGCACCGTCGGTCCCGCGCGTCGTCGCGGGGCTTCTTCTCCAGCTGAGGAGGGGCCGCCTCGGTGCCCTTTGTTTTGTCGCCCTCTTCCGGAGCACGTCCTCGACCTTCTCCGGCCACCGATCACGCTTCGAGGGTATAAATCTTTCGCCTCTCTTGCTGCATAGGTTTATTTTGGTCTAGATCACCAAGTCAGTCGCGTAACCCGAGTCAGATCCCGTCCGGAAGGGTTACAAATTTATAAATATGCAGGATTGTCCATCTTTGCATATTTATAACCGTAACTGTTCCGGATTGTCCTGTTGGACAGCGCGAGTATGTGTAGATCGAGTCGTGTTCCATGTTCTACCCCTTCCCGAGACGGAATTTCGGCAGCACCTCCCCGTTGTTCTTCGGATGCACACCCTCTCGGCTTGACAAGCTCGAGACGTGTATTCTGAAGAACAGCGGGGAGGTGCTGCCGAAATTCCGTCTCGGGTCGGGGTAGAACATGGAACACGACTCGATCTACACATACTCGGGTGGGATAGGCCCTTCCTATTAGAAGTTTAGGTGAACCCTTGCATGCTGTAAAAGATAAAATTTGGCCGTAATAAATTGGTGACATTGAATAAATTTACGGTGACATTGCATGCATTTAATTTCATGTTATTATTATTTGTCTCATAGTAAAGCAGAGGATGGCTGATAATGGGTGGATGTACAGTGGCCGAACTAGTGCGGTTGACAGAACAGACGAGTGGGTATGGAAGACCAATTTGTTAGTGAAGGAGTTAGCGCGTGGTTCAAAGTCAGGCATGCGTCCAAACTGCCCTTGCGTTCGTTGCAAGATGCGTAAACGTCAGGGAAAGGATGCGATGACTAAACACCTTTGGTCTCGTGGGTATATGCCGAACTTCATCACGACAGTCGACTTTGATGAGTACGAACGCGAGAATGGTAGGGTGATGCGGCAGCGGATCAATGGCAATGAAGATGATGGGATTAGAAACTGGCTAGATGATCTCCGTGATGGCGACGTGCCAGATTCGCCACCCTCACAGGAGGAACTGCCAGAACCGGAGGAGCCTCCAGAACCGGAGGAACCGCGTGAACCAGAGGACCCGGAGCCAACCGCGAAGGCCTTCTTTGATATGATGGCCTCGTCTCAGAGGCCTCTGTACGAGGGTGCAAAAATTTCTCAGCTCGATGCCATCTCGCAAGCACTAGCCAAAAAGCTCGAGTACGGCAACACCCGTTCATGCTTTGAAGCGCATCTGCAAACATATGGTAACATGTTGCCCGAAGGGCATTGTCTGCCTAAAAGCATGTACGAAACGAAGAAAATCCTGCGAGATCTCAGCATGGATTATGAAAAGATAGATTGTTGTCCAAAAGGATGCTTTTTTTTGGAAACAGTTTGCGGATGACAAGTACTGTAGCCTGTGTAGGGCCTCTAGGTATCATGAGGTAAAAGGAGCCGATGGTCAGAAGACGCAGACAAAAGTCGCCATTAAGATTCTTCGTTACCTCCCATTCATAAACAGAATCAAGCGGCTTTAGATGAACAAAGAGTCTGCCACACAGATGCAGTGGCACAAGAGGGGAAGAGATACAAGGATGAGCACGACGGGTAAAGATGGGACATCCATCTGATGGTACGGCATGGAAGAACTTTGATATGAACCACCCGATGCGGCTGCAGAGGCTCGAAACGTCAGAATCGCGATAGCAACCGATGGATTCAATCCATATGGTATGTCGACTGCCTCGTACAGCTGCTGGCCCGTGTTTGTTATTCCGCTCAATCTCCCTCCCGGAGCCCTAATGCAAAGGAAGACCATATTCCTGTCGCTGATCATTCCAGGTCCTGAATACCCGGGGAAGAATTTAAGTGTCTACATGCAGCCGATTGTGGATGATCTGAACCACTCTTGGCACCACGGGACGTTGACATATGATCGTGCATCGAAGACAAACTTCTTGATGAAAGTTTGGTTCCACAATTCCATGCACGACATGCCTGGGTACGCCCTATTTTGCGGATGGTGTACAGCTGGTAAGTGGCCATGCCCAGTGTGCAGGAACCGACTTGAGTTCATGTGGCTAACGCGGGTAAGAAGTATTCCGCGTTTGACACACATCGAAAGTTCCTCAAAAGAGGGCATCGGTTTAGAGAAGACAAAAAGAACTTCAAGAAGGGCAGAGTTGAGCGTGAAGAAAAAGAGATACCAACTTTCGATGGTGCAGCTGTTGATGCCGAGCTAAGTGCTCTCGTGCCTGCTGGGGGAAAAGGCCCACGATATGTGGGATATGGTGTGACGCACAACTGGACTCACGTGGCAGGCTTGACGCAACTCGAATATTACAAGGACCTCGAACTTCCCCATAGCATCGATGTGATGCACACCGAAAAGAATGTTGGAGAGTCCCTCTTTCACACAATCCTGAACATTCCTGAGAAGTCGAAGGATAATGTTAAGGCTAGACTCGATGTCAAGAAGCTCTGTGATAGGAAGAGATTACACATGAAGCCTCCTGAAGGCCGTCGAAAGAACTGGTTCAAGCCGCATGCCGACTTCTGCCTTAATAGTATGCAAAAGTCTGAGGCATTCTTTTGGCTCAAATTCGTCGTGATGTTCCCTGATGGCTATTGTTCGAATATAAGTAAGGGAGTCAATATAAATCGGAAAAGTCACCGGGCTCAAGAGTCACGACTATCATATATGGATTGAGCGGCTGCTACCGGTGATGGTTCGAGGGTATCTCCCCGACCGTGTCTGGCGAGTGCTCGCGGAGTTGAGCCATTTCTTCCGCACGCTCTGTGCTAAGCAGATATGTCCCCTGATTATTCAGAAGCTGCATGATCTAGTGCCGGAGTTGCTATGTAACTTAGAGACGATATTTCCGCCAGGCTTCTTTACTCCGATGGCACATCTTGTTGTGCATCTCGCGAACGAGGCACTCTTGGGTGGACCGGTGCAGTTTCGTTGGCAGTTTTGTATTGAGAGAGAGTTTAAGTATATTCGAACCAAATGTGGAAACAAAAATAAGATTGAAGCATGCATAGCTGAGGCAACTATCCTCCAGGAGATGATAGACGCCAGGCTAACGTACTATCCCAATGATGTTCCCACTATGCATAACCAGGCCTCTCGGTACAATGTCGACGAGCCCAAGCAAGACCCCAAGCTCGCCCTCTTCCAGTTTCCCGGTGGCAAGGCCGGTGGCGCAAAAAGGTATACCTTGACCAATGAAGAGCTGGAGTGCATAATGCTCTATGTGCTTATGAACATGAAGGAAGTGGTCCGCAACGGGGAGGAGGAAGAGGGCAGTTTCCTTAGGTAAAATGGTGAACAAATTACTTTGCAACTACTAACTCGGTTTTGGTCTAATACGTATTTTCTCCTTTTAGCCAATTCAAGGATGAAATGTGGTCGGGAACATCAGAGGGACCCGATGAAGCCGAGCTGGACACTCTTTTGAAAGAGGGTGCCCCCGGAAAGAAAAAATTCACGGCTTGGTTCAGGGAAAAGGTAATTTCTAACCTGTCCCTTCTACCTTGCAATCCGTGTCTTGTCCCTCCTACTAATGCACAAACAATTTGTACTTGTAGGGAGCTGATCCCAACGTTGTGATGTCCGGTGAGTTGAGATGTGTCTCCCAAGGTTGTAACCGTAGAGTCGAGATGTATGAGAAGTATGATGTGAATGGGTACCGCTTCCATACAGAGTTTCACCAGAACAGTCGGCCTAATGCAAAGACTATAAATACCGGGGTCTTCACCAAAGGAGCCGGTGAATTTGATTACTACGGAAGGTTACAGAACGTATACGAGCTGACGTTCAATAACACGAACATATAACTCAAGCTCGTTGTGTTCAAATGCCACTGGTTCGACCCGGTGAATGGACATAGAAGTACCCCTTCCATTGGGTTAGTTGAAGTTAAGCCTTCAACCACCTACGAAGGATCCGATGTCTTTGTTGTGGCTCACCAAGCCAGGCAAGTTTATTATTTGCCCTACCCATGCAAGAAAGAGGGACTCATTGGCTGGGAAGTCGTGTTCCATGTATCGCCACATGGTAAGCTACCCATGCCCTCCGAAGACGATTACAACAACATTGACCCTAAAACATACGAGGGGATTTTCTATCAAGAGGAACAAACCTTTGGGGACTTTGGCATACAAGGTCTTGAGGACCGCGAGGACAATGCACAGACAGGTGGTGACTTAGTGGTGGATGTAAAGGACATAGATATGCTCAACAAGTTACATTCTGATGACGATGAGGAGCCTCCACCGTGCGATGAGGTTCCAACTTACACACGTGATAGTGATGTTGATAGTGATGATGAGAACCCAAGACTTAATTATGAGAGTGATGATTCGGGGTGAGGGTCTTTTATGTCCTTATGCGTAGTATTTACTTTTCAACATGCTTCTTCTTAATTGCATTACATCTTTATGCCTATTTTCTACATTTTGTTATGTCTTTATTATGCTTAGTATTTATTTTTCAACATGCTTATTAATTGTTTACCCTTTCTCAATGCAGGTGATTGACCAAGATGAGCCAAGGCAAGGAATCATCGGCCTCCTTGCTGAAGACGATGCGCCAGAAGAAAGCTACTAAAAGTGGAAGAGAGCCTATTCCGAACCCGCGTTACCTGTCTGACAGTGGTGAGAGAGGAGGTGCTGGACGAGGGGGAGGTGCCGATGCACTTCCTCCGAGGGGACGAGGTGCAGGACGAGGGCGAGGTGCAGGACGAGCACGAGGTGGGGGCGACGTGTCTTCGGACATACCCTCCGCTTCTGGCGACGTGGCTTACGAGGAGACGGAGTCTCGAGAGGAGGGGACGGAGTCTCGAGACCAGGAGACGTGGGCCTCCGCGTCGCAGAAGAAGCCAAAGATTCGTGGGAATCCATGGTCCCTGAGGAGTCAAAGGAACCTGCTACCGAGGAGGAGAAAATCCTCATTGTGCCTAATGGGATTAAGTAAGTGACTATGCTAATTTTGAACATGGTAATTACATTGTGGTCAGTACAATTTGACATGTACTAATGTTTAATTATTTGTGCAGCAATTGGACATATCCTCACGGAGCCCGTGCGCCTAACACCATGGTTGGAGCTTTGATTAGGAAGTTTTGGCCGGGCTTGTACAGTACGGTCCCCAACGGCGAGAGGAAGCTAGCCACCCATTGGGTAGACTATCAGGCCGTCCATCACCCGGGCTTCGGGAGATGTTCTGACGCCGTGATCACCAAGTTTTGGGTAAGTTGAACTTTTCGAATTTCGTTCATAGTTGATGTCCCCACCATGCTCTCACAATTTGTTTTTTGTGCATGATTAAAGAAATTCTATAGGGTACTTCCTGAGAAGCGCGCCAAGGCAGACAGGACTTTGGAGGGGGCTTGCAAGAAGTTGGCTCGACAACAATTCTACAATGTAAAGCATACCTCCGTCAATCATTTCAGTTCTGAGAAGTTAGGCAAGACGGCGCCGAAGCATGAGAATGTGATGGAACCACCTGATATGACCATGGAGGATTACATGTCGGTAAGTAAATTGTCAATGAGATTACATGTTGCTGCTAAGTTGCAATTGCATTATCTGTTCTTCACATGAGTATTGTTTTTTCAGGTTATGCCCACATGGGCCTATGGTAAGGAAGACGCGTGGGAGGCGTTGGCGTCGAGGTGGCTTGGGGAGGACACCGAGTCCAAAGCTTTAAGCGAGCGGAACAAGGCAAACCGTGGGAGCGGGGGGACACATTGTGCGGGAGCCCGCAACCATGATCGCTTCAAGGCAAAGCTGGTATATATATATATATATATATATATATATATACATGGAACAACCTTCATTTTTTCCCCTCATGTTCCTACTTGATACACATAACACTTCTTTGGCAATGCAGGAGGCCGATATCGGGGAGCCTGTGTCGGACATGCAAGCATGGGAGAGGATGAAGATGAAGAAGATCGATCTATCCGAGCCTCAGCCCTCGCTTCCCGATTACTACGGCAGTGCCGAGGAGAACATAAATAGGTACGTCGAGTCGTTCAAGGGTTTTAATCCGGAGGTGGATAGACCTCTTGAGCATGACACCGACGAGAGAGCGATGGTCCTGGCCGGGCACGGTTGGGAGCATGGCCGTTTGCCCTGTCTTAGTGCGGTAATCCCGCGTACTCCTGAGTTGGGCCTCGTGCGTATCAAGGCTACACTCACCGCCGACGACCCCCCCTGGCCTGCCTCCTCGACGGCCTTCCCGAGCTCGCCCCGATGTAGGTTTTTCTCAATTTCATTCTCTTTCCGCATTCGTTCCTAGCTAAGTGGCTAAGTTGACGAGATTCGTTCTATTTTGAAATTGTAGCCTGATTTCGAGGCGGCCTTGGATGCCGCTTACGCGGACTATGAGGCGGAGTATCACTTGTGGCTGCAGAAGAGAGCGGACTATGACGAGTGGCAAGAGTTGCGCGATGCTGTAAGTTTCAACCTTTATATTTGCAAAATATGAGAAGTCCCATTTTCTCTAGTTTGAACCTTCTTTTTCTACAACTCCTGACATCAAAACTATATTGTAGGCGAGCGAGAAGTTTTTTGCCACTGGAGTGCGGGATCCGCTGCCTCCGCGTCCACCTAGGGTGGGGATGCCGCCCATGTGCCCATCGAGGGAAGCGGTCGCTCGCACATACAAGCCAAGGACTCCGGTAAGTTATTTGCCAAACCAGTTGTTACCGCCGTACTGTGCTTTCCAAGTTGCTAACTTGGACTCAAACATGTAGGGATCGGGATGCTCCAGGAATGCACCCTTTGGTCGTGCTTCTGCCTCGCCGACTTCGACGCGCACGCTCGTGGAGCATGGCGGTGGTGGTGCCTCGCCGAGTTCGCCGCGCGAGACCACACCGTCTCGTGTCTCGCCGGGTGTCTCGCCGGGTTCCGCGTGTGATTCGACGGCGGCTGCCCCACGTGGTCGGTCGCCTATTCTTACGCGGTCAGATATCGGTACCTCGAGCTCTCAGGAGATGTAGGATGTGTCCGGGTGTGTTTGTATGAATGTTTGGATGAATTCGAACTATGTTTGTGTCATTTGGAGTTTGTATGAATTCGAATTGTGTATGAATGTTTGGATTATATATGTAATGTTCTGTGAAGTTTGTGTATGAATTCGAATTATATTTGTGTATTTGAAATGTGCTGGAAACAACAGCAACAATCAGCAAAAAAAAGAAAATATGGTCACTCATACGCCGACGGCACTGCCGTCGGCATAGGATGCGTCGCGGGCGCACAGGATGGCGCCACGTCGCCCGAATTGGACCATATGGTCACCTATACGCCGGCGGCAATCTCCCAGGCGCGCTTAGAGGCCGACGGCAATGCCGTCGGCGTATGTTGAGCTAACGGAAACGGCCGGATGCCGTGTTGTGGGGCCCACCACAGCGTACGCCGACGGCCGCCGCAGACGCCGACGGCAGATTGGGTACGCCGACAGTCCGAGACGCCGACGGCCGCCGTCGGCGTATGTATACGCCGACGGCATGCGTGCATACGCCGACGGCGTCCGGCCGTCGGCGTCTTGGTCGATTCCTGTAGTGCAGCTTTCGTCTTATCAGTGAAGCTTGAAGATAGGCTGAACACAAAATAATATGGGGGACATAAACTGAAAGTGTTAGATATTCAACAGTTCCTCAGTTCTAGTAGTGGCCTTTCTCTCAAAGTGGTCTAAATATGAAGGATCAGAGAAGAGAAAACGTGACACATATTAAGTTAAAGCAAAGCATAACAGTGAGGCTGACTGGGCAAACTGGTTTTTGGATGCTGCACTTATTTCGTTCCAACAGTGAATTTTTTTCTCGTGAGAATTAAGCTTTCAAAGTTTTACTGGCAACCGAATAAAGAAAGCACGTGGCAACAAAAGGCAAAATAAATGTATATTGGAGTATAGTGTATCCTTAACACTTACACAATTAAAATACTCCGCGCCACCAAATTATTTTGCTAAATAAACTTACTATGATACTGCTCATTGCTAATGTTTCTTCACTTTGTCGCAATAGGCATGGTCCTCAAATGAGCGTACGAAGGAAACAAATTAAACAATAAATGTACTACTCCCTCCTTTCAAAAATAAGTGTCTTAGATTTGACTAAAACTGGATGTATCTAGACATGTTTTAAATCTAGATACATCTACTTTTGAGCAAATCTAAGACATTTATTTTTGGACGGAGGGAGTACTAGTCTATAAGGCAAAACATCTTAGAGAGAAGGCTACAGAATCTTGCATATGTTAAGATAAAGGGTAGCGACATTTTCTTCTTCTTAAATTTACCCTTGTCCAAAAATGTTTGCTGACAACTTACAAAATACACAAACTAATCTCAGGTTACTACGGCGTCAACTGAAGTATTTAAGTGAAGTGAATCCACGGTCTCAGCTTACTAAATTCTGCGAGTCTTGGCTGCTTTCTCCCATATATCAGCAAAGATAGTAGGACATTCCCTCTTCAGGTTCTTATACCCTTTACTCTCCACCACATCATCCATTCTATCCGATGAGTTGATAAATGCAATGCAAACATCTTTGAGGTGGCTGCAGTTGTGCTGGTCAGCTAGAGCTAAGCATAAAGATTCTCACAAAGCTTTGTCTCGCACATCAGCTTCATCCTTTCGATGGCATACCTATCTGCGGCCACTAGCAAATGCCTAAGCATGTCATCATAGTCATCATCATCGTCGAGGTCATCCAATGGAGGCAGCGAATCCATGTAGATGAAGTGAAGCAGCCCTCTGAAAACAGCGGCCGGGCTGCATATCTTCAACGGTTACGCTGCGCCTACCCTCGTCCCTCATCGGTCCGTAGAAATCCGCCATGAAGACCGGCGACCGCATTGCGAGTATGATCTTATGAGCCGGGAAAACCTCCTCTTTGACGTTGAAAGACACGTCAGCTCCCTCTGTAGCCTCCAGCAATCTACTAAGATTGTGTACCAATTCGGACGGTGGAAGTTTGGGCGTAGTAGTATTGGCATCAGCCTCCTGTGCAGCCGTGAACTTGATAACACTGAGGCTGCACTCCACGGTAAGGGTGTCATCCAAGATGCGCGACGACGCTTCGAGCTCGCTCTTCCTCATGAACTTGGTGTAGCCCCAGGTAGAGGAACCATGTTCACGGGTGTCAAACACCTTGGGATCTTTCTCGCTAGCGTCTGGCCAGGAGAAAGCCGGCAGTGGCCGGGCCTGGTCGGCCAACTTAAGTTCGTAGAGCGCCCTCGCCTCAGCGTTCTCGGTCTTGAGCCTGAGGAAAATTGAAACGTAGTCTTTGCTGCCCTCATTGTCACCGTCAGGGTAGAAGAGGACGCACCAGTCGTAGCCGCCAACGGCGAAAGTAGTGGACTGGAAGGATTTGCCGACGCCGCAGGCCCTGTGCAGGCTGTATCCCCCGATCTTGAATAGGTGCGCGCCCTGCGCGACCTCCGGGGTGCAGGTCGAGCCCGAGATGCTTGAGCTCGGGGATGACGCGGCCATTGCTCGACTGGAGCGGTGTGCCCGGGAAGCTGAACGGCGACAGGGCGATATGGCGAGGCGATTCGTGAGGTGACACAAGAGGAGAGCGGGGTTGGTGGGGAGACGATTCGAGAGCTCAGGATTACACGGTTTTGTGGGGGAGGTTTCTCTCGGACGTCCTAGCTTAGTACGCAATACGCCTGGTTGTTCGTTTCGAACACGTTCTATTTAAACACGGTCAGATTGACCACACAACTGTTTTAGATATGCTCTCTCAAGTGCAATTCTTCTCACGTGTAATTGACGAGCAACCTGTGATAGGCAGTATCTATGATCATCCTAACGATCTATGCATGAATTTCGCACAAGGACACATGAAAAAGTAGCAACTTTGAAGGATGAATTGCTAACGCTTAAGCCGATTACAAAGGCAAATTTTGTCATCCACGGTAGGTGGCGGCGGCTAGCACTACCGGGATCGGCCACCTTGACGAGGGCCACCGAATTTGTCTAGTGCAATTTATTGGGCACTCGGAAATAACAAGACTTAGGATGAGCACCCTTTTGTTTCGAACCATGCATTCTGGAGAGCTGCAAGCCTGCATGTAATATATAGCCTCGCGCCGGGCAGGGGTGGAGCGCTCCTGTACCCGGCGTCGCCTCCCGGTCCGCCACGCCTGTACGGCCGCCGTCCCGTCGCCATGACCTGGACGTGAAAAGACGATTTTGTCCCTGGATTTCGGTCGAACCACAACCCCTGCCACCGCGCGGCGACGTCCCGTCCCGCAGGACTGGATACCAGCACAGGGGAGCAATCCACCCCACAGACTGCCATGTGGGGCCCAGAAAAAACTAGGGCCACCAGCAGCGACACAGAGTAGTTTCAGACGGGTAGAAATTGACCGACCGATGGGGGGATGGGGGAAAGCTAGGAAATGGACGGCCATAATCTCATCAAATGTCTATAGAACGGTCTAGAACGACTGAGCTCTGAGAAACGACGTGGCTCTCCCAAGGATGTGATCTTTAGATTAAGAGGGAAAGAGACCAGAGTACAGCGACCAAAACATAAACGAAAACCGAGGATTACAACTCGGCACGACCAAGGGATCACACCCACTGAAAAGAAAGCCCACAAAGAACTAAACTACTATAGCCGATCCATGGTTTGACTTGTAAGAAGCATTTCTCGAAAAAACGAGGTGCTATGAAAAGCATTTATAGCGGCCAAGTCGCCCATAGGGGTGAACATGGTAGAGAGCAGCATGAGGCGCAAAGTGTGCAATGCGTTTTCCGCCGTGGTGTGATTACTGGGTTTCATTGGCTTATGGTTCATGTTTATGTACCGCTTTGGTTGTGATTGGGGAATAGTTGTCACGGTTGTTGTGACCATCATTTTCTACAGTGCAGGGGCGTAGACTCACCTATTGATCTTTATCACAACATTTGGGGCTAACAGGTTTAGTTAATTTCAGTTTGATTTGATGTCGGTTTATTTAGTTTAGTTCCATGTTTTGATATTGTATCTTCATTAGTATTCATTTCCTAAGTGTAATCCTGTATCAATGTATGTAACCCCACCTCTATATAGCTACTATATGATTTCCTTGTGTTTTGTTGCTTCGCAGCCCAACGTTTGACTTGTATTTTAAGGCTTTGCGTGGGCGTAGGCTGTGCCTTCGAATAATTTCTACTTGGATTCATCCACTGCAAATGGGCTTTGTAGGTCTCTACCCCCAACAATTGGACAGAAAACTGAATACATGTCCATGCATATCCGGAAATCTTAAGTAAGAGCAGAACTGGTTCAGCTTTCTTTTTGTCATTGAAGCTTGAAGGTAAGGTGCAGATAGGATCACAGGAGGAAAAGCCTGAAGTCCTAGCTACCAACAGCTAGTCAAGTCGAAACAATTTCATCTGTCTCAAAGTTGTTTAAGAATGTGAAATTTTAGAACACTAAACGTGGCATGGTAAGCAAAAGCAAAGAACAACAGTGAGGCTGACTGGACAAAAATGTTTTGGAGCTTCATAGGTTTTGTTCTGAAAGCTCAAACGTTCTCACGTGAAAATTCAGGTTTCAGAATTTTACCAACCTCCAAATATGGAAATCGAACATATGACAACATTTGTGTGACTAAAACTATATATCTGAACAACAATGCGGACAATTTACATAGTATTACAATAGACACACTTGGAATATAGTGTAATATAATTTTGACTAACCGATCAGTTCCTTTACTGAATTTGACACTAAAATAACACTATAGTACTAACTGATCTAACACAGGCAGAGTAGCTAATCATCAAATCCAAAAATATAAAATCGCAGAAGACATAGGAAATAATAATCTCAGCTATGGTCTGAACTCTGAAGTGAAGTCCGAGGTAGTGAACATACTAAATTTTGCGCGTCTTAGCTGCTTTCTCCCATATATCTACGAAGATAGCAGGACATGTTCTTTTCAGGTGATCATACCCATTACTCGCCACAACGTCATCCATCGTACTCAGTGAGTTCATAAAATCAATGCAAGCATCTTTGAGCTTGGTGCACTGATGCTGGTCGGCGAGGGCTAACGTGGTCGCCACGGTCTGGGCAGAAATCCTCCTGCCAAGCTTCTTCTCGCACATCAGCTTCATCCTTTCCATGGCGTACCTGTCTGCGGCCACCAGTAAATGTCTTATCATCTCTTCATACTCATCTGCACTCAGGCCATCCGTTGGAGGCCAAGTATCTGTGTATATGAAGTGAAGCAGCGCTTTGAACACAGCAGGTTGCATATCTTCGACCGTTATACTCTGGGAACTCTGTTCCCGCATCGGCCCGAAGAACTCTGCCGTAAAGGCCGGGGACCGCATCGCGAGGATGACCTTGTGCGCCGGAAAAACCTCCTCTTGGACCTTGAAAGACACGTCTGATCCCTCTGTGGACTCAAGCAGTTTGCCAAGATTGTCCGAGAGGTCCGACGGCGGCACCTGGATGTCGCAGATCTCGTTGGCCTCCGTCTCCACTGCATCCTTGAAGGCGATGACGGTGAGATTGCACGCGACGATGATGGTGTCGTCCAGTATGTAGGATGAATTCTCGAGCTCGCTCTTCTTCTTGAACTTGGTTCTGCCCCAGCTATCTTCTTTCAGTCCAGTGGATTCGAACACCACCGGATGTTGTATACCGCTGGTATTTTGAGACGGCAGCACCTGGGTGGCCTGGTCGACAAGCATCAGATTGTAGACAGCCCTGGCCACGACGTCGTCGGTCCTGAGATGGAGGAAGACTGAAACCCAGTCTTTGCTGTCTTCGTCGTAGCCATCGGGGTAGAAGCAGATGCACCAGTCGTGGCCGCCGACGGCGAAGGTAGTGGACTTGATGTTCTTCCCAACGCCGATGCCCTTGTAGAGGCTGTACCCCTCGATTCTGAAAAGGTGCGCTCCATGTGCAGTCGCTCACCTCTGGGTCTGGCCTATGCAGTGAGGCCATGACGGATGCACGACTGGAGCAGCGGGGAAGGAGACGACGACGAGGCGATTCTGGGAGCCTAGGGCGAGGGAGACGTGGAGTGGCGGCGAGGAGACTCGGGAGGTGGGGAAAGGATGTGATCTGAGACTGAGAGCCCAGCAGTTTGACCAAGGATTTTGACGTCCCCGGACTAATAGACAATTCAGTTGAGATTCTTGTTTTTTGAAGTTTTACAGTTATGGTCGTCCTAGAATTTTAACCGATAGCACTCTGCCCTGTTTTTTTTCTTCTTTTTGACCTGCTGCCCTGGCTATTTGTATCACCTGAATCCGGTAGTGGATGGATCCACGTCTGATGCCCTAGATCGCTTGTGTGATGGCGACGATCGAACAAACGAAAAAAAAGTTGACATACAGGGGCGTCCCTCTCGCACGGGACGCTACTTCTTGAAGACTACTAACAGAGCTTCACAACACACCATGCTAAAATTTGCACAAAAGCTCAAGAAAGGTTAATTTCGCACTGTAGCTAATCCGGCAACGAATCTTGAGCAGACTATGAATGAACACCCAATAGCTACACATCTCTGATACTGTTAGAACCTTGGGCACAGATCAAATCGCTCGTGTTACATTCAGGTCAAATCTCCTCACAAACAGACAGTGCGCGGAACAAAGTCATAGCGTGTCTCGCCATAAAGTTCAACCGTGTTGCGAAAACTTGGCGCGAATGCAGTTCTACATGTACAATATTCAGTGAAAACAACCCGAGCATGAGACATTAAAGTGGAGTGCAACAACTTCAGATCTTGAAAATCCCAAAGTTAAACCAGGTATGAAGTATTGTACCAAGTAAATCAGCTTCTATAAGAACTAAGCATCTTCTTAGTATGGAGGTTCAATGCCTATATATTCAGAGAATATGTATACAGTAAACACAGAACTGGTTCAGCTTTCTTTTATCACTGAGGCTTGAATAGGCAAAGCTATTCGACAGTTCATCAAGTCCAGTAAGTCCAGTAAGTCTCAAAGTGGTCTGGAAGTGTACGATCATAGAATTGAAAACGTGACATGGATTAAGTAAAAGCAAAGCATAACAGTGAGGCTGACTGGACAAACTGGTTTTTGGAAGCTGCACTGATTCCATTCCAACGATCAATTTTTTTCTCAAGTGAAAACTACGCTTTCAAAGTTTTTTTTAGATAAAATGCTAAAAAGCAAGTAGGTCACGTGATACAAGGTGTTGAGGAGAACCTCTTACAAAGCAGCATAAGGTCAAGCTAAAACAAGAAAAGAGGCTACATTACGCCGAGCACCAAAACCTTACGTAAAACGGCCAGCCACAAGGAGGTGCAGGATGGGACCACCAGCGAAGGAACCACGACCTTGCATACATAGCTTGACATCAGCGAGAAAAGCAGGGGACGAAAGACTAGAGCTGACATGGGTATGCATCTCGGGTACCCTACCATGAGGGTACCTGGTGCACGTGGCGACTAAGTCCCAATAGCGAAGAGCCTATTTGAAGCCCAAGACCAGAGGCCCAAGAAGATGGAGTACCATCCAAGATTAGTCATAGGCATAGTCGGTTAGAACTTTCCTTATATGTAAGTCATGTCGGTTACGTACTCTCGAGACCCAACCTATTTAAGAACTGGGAGGGGTGCCGATCTACGGACCAAGCCATACTCAGACCACCAAAGCTCTAGCGAGATCGACATCTCGCCTGAGCCACCCTTTAACCGCATAATCTCACGCGATCAACAACAGACAAGCAGGAAGTAGGGTCTTTACCTCCACCCGAGGGGCCTGAACCTGGGTAAATCTTTGCCTCTGCTTGTCAGCCGACGAAACTACTAGCACTACCACGTTCTCTTCCCATAATCTCAACCCTAGGTCCTTAACCATGGGATTTGATGAGAGTACACCTCGTCAATTGGCGCCGTCTGTGGGAAAGAATAGTGCTGGACTCACGGTTTCTTCGGTTTCATCGGAAAACGGTGACTCGCCGATCGGATCTACAAACGGCAACTCGCCGGCTGCATCAACAAATCAGAACTCGCCGACTCGGGCGGCACACGGCAACTCGCCGACTCACTCGACAAACGGCAGCACGCCAGATTCACCTACAAAAAGCGCATCGGATCCTCTGATGGATTTCGAGCCACACCCGCCAGAATTCCAGGAGGCCTTCTCTGATCTCGAGTCAGGTTTGGGTTTAGCCGTTGGTTCGTTCAATTTTTTCGTAAACAAGCTTGGTGTGCAGGACTTGACAGATCCACGCCAAATCGCGACTTCCACACCCGAGGCTCCATCGGTTGCGGCCCCTTCGACTACAGATCTATCAACTGCGTCCATACCATCGTCGATCCTCCAAGCTCGTTCGCCTGCAACAACCATGTCAACTCGAGAGATGAACGAGCTCATTGACGAACTCCAAGGAGAGGAGGCCGAGTCAGCATACCACACAAACGATCTCGAGCTCGATCTCCCACTCGAGGATACTTTCGACTGCGGGATCTCCCTCAGCGAATTCGACGATCCCGAAACTCATATCGACAACCACGTCGATTCCGAGATCTACACCAACAACAACCTCGGCTTCGAGATTCATAGCAACTTCGCTGACACCAAGATGAGCATAGGCGATGAGGACATCGACAGCGAGATCCGTCCAGACGGACCACTCGATGGGCATATCGACTCCGACATGAGTCTCGATGAAGACGTCGAGTCCATGACGGGACTCGAAAACACATATACATACCCTCGGGTGATACCCCAGCAGGTCTACGTTGCCTTTGCCGCGGAATCATCTGATGTTGCGGCCAGTCGCAGGCCTACAGAATTCCCGTGCACAGTTACTATGCCGGATGGAGTTACAACTCTCATAATTACTGCTGAGATGGCAGCAAAAGCAGATAAAGTCATCAAGGAGTGCACAATGATGCCAACAGACGCAACACGGGAAGAGATGTTGACCTTCCAGTACTTCAACTGGCAGGAGTCACTTCGACTGCAGCAGATCAGAGCAACACTCGAAGAACGCAAAAAGCAAGCTAGCTTGTCGAGTGCGCGAAGGAGACAGCTCTCCCTGAGCTCCACCGGGCGGGCAGATACAAGACCCAAAGCTGTCACACCTCGCGCCAGATGAGAGGGCAGCACTCACCCGCAACCTAGGCAACTCTTTCATGACATACGATGAAGAGGGAGTGCCGGTACCCAAAACAGCCGCGGGTGCTCTCTTCACTGCTGCAGCATATCTAGAGGCAATCAAGCCCCCAGCGGATGACCCCAATGCAAAACTGCATCGCCAACAGATCAAATCACTCGCCTTAGCAGCAAAAACTATACGCCAAATTCCAACAGCTCCAGGAGGGAGTCGAGATCGTGCCATAGTTGACACACGTCGCGAAGAGCATAATCGCAGCAGTCGCGGTCACCACTCGAAGGAAAGGGGCAGCTCACGTTGGCGCAGGTCCAGGAGCAGATCACGCAGATCTTACAGTAGCAGCTCATACTCTGATCAGGAGCCTCAGTCATGCGGAGCCCCGTGCTTCACTCGACGCGGATGCCCAAAGGGTTCAAGCTCACATCTGAACACCCAAATACACGGGTCGACAGGAACCTTCAGGATGGCTGGAAGACTACAGACTGGATGTTTCGTGCAATACATACGACTCATGCTCGAAGGCACAGCCCGCGACTGGCTCATGGCTCGACCTCCATCAACATACGACTCGTGGGATCACTTCCGCACAGACTTCATCACAAACTTCGAGCCCCTACGTGAGCGCCCAGAAACGTTCGAGGAGCTGCGAGCTTGCGTTCAACGGTCAGACGAAACGTTGAGGTCATACATCCGACGATGGACTGAGATACGCAACTCAGTTGGAGTAATTTCAGAAGATATGGCCATGGATGCCTTCATCATGGGCCTCGCTAGGCGATACTTCAAAGAAGCACTCGGTCGTCAAAAGCCAACCTCCGGGGCTAACCTCCTGATGATTGCGACTGAGTGGGCAGACGGAGAAGACATGGCGCGCACCACACGTGGGTCCTCACCCCGTGGCAATCATGAAGGTGGTAGTCGAAGCCGCAGAGACTCATACAGAGACGACCGAAGGCGCAAGCGTTCAAAACGTCACTACGACGACAGACCCGAGTTCATGGCGGCTGGCTTCTCCACACCCCGCAACGATCAAGATAGAAGCGACCGACGATCAGAAGACCGACGGCACAGTCGAGATGATCGACGGGACAGTCGAGACGATCGCCGGGACAGTCGAGACCACGGCCAACGCAGCGACAGCTATAGGAAGAAAGACTGGCGCAAGTCACGACCCGGCGTACAATCCGAGCGATCTTTCGAAGAAAAGATGGACGCTGATTACAGATTCCACCTGTACAAGGGGGAAGATGAAAAACTGCGCTCCAATCACTCGATGAGAAACTGCAGGGAGTTCGACCAAATGGCGACTGATTACATAAATCTCAGAAAGGCAACAGCCGCAAACGCACATGCACCCGCGCCCGTGCCTCAGCCAAACAATGTGCCGTTCTGATGGCACCACCTCCACCACACAGCCTCACGCAGGCGGAAATATCGCGGGTGCCATACAACCTGTACCTCGGGTGGACGAACCTCAGTACCCTCCACCCCAAGGGCAGATGTACATGATACAGAAAGGTCGCCCTTCCAACAGGGAGCAAAAACTTCGCATAAGCATGGCGGTCATGTCACCTCCTGCCGTAACTGAATTCTTGAAGGGATCCAAACTCCATAAGCTTCAGCAGAGAGGACCACCCACCATCGGTCGTTCGCCAGGGCACTCTGCTCTGGTACTCGACGCACAAATTGGAGGCTACGCCATGTCCAAGGTCTTCATGGATGGTGGCAGCGGCATAAACATCATCTTCGCAGATACGCTCCGCAAAATGAACAGGTCAGTCGAAAACCTGCCAAGATCTTCAAATACCTTTCACGGTATCGTCCCAGGCAAAGCAATAAGCCCAGAAGGCACCATACAACTCGACGTAACGTTCGGGGACAAGAACCACTTCAGGACAGAGTCGATTGAGTTCGAGTCGTCGACTGGAAGTCACAATACCATGCCATACTTGGACGCCCGACGTTTGCTCGATTCATGGCGGTCCCACACTATGCATACCTCCAGCTGAAAATGCCTGGACCAAAAGGAGTAATCACAGTCAAAGGAAACTTCCAAAAGTCCGACTCTTGCGACCGAGAGTTTAGCAAAATCTCTGAGATGTTCGGCATGGAAGCAACACTCGCTGATCTAGCGGTCTCCAACGATCGAACACTTATGCCGGAGCACAAAAAGGTGGCAGTCGACAGAGCATTCAACGCCACCAATGACACAAGGTCGCATCAGGTGCACCCGACTGACCCGACCAAGACAGTCAATGTCTCGTCGAGTCTGCCTATCGCATAGGAAAGCGCGCTCGTCGAATTCCTCCGTGAGAACTGGGATATATTTGCGTGGTGTCCAGCCGACATGCCAGGTATTCCCAGGGAATTCGCCGAGCACTCTCTCCAATTATTTCCAGATGCTAAACCAGTCAAGCAAACAATGCGCCGCATATCCGGCCCGAAAAGAACCGCAGTCGAAGCCGAAGTCGACAGACTACTCGCAGCAGGTTTCATCAGAGAAATCACAATGGGTGGCCAACCCCGTACTCGTGAGAAGAAGAACACAGATATCCTTCGGATGTGCGTAGATTTCACGGCACTCAATAAGTGTGTCCAAAGGATCACTTTCCACTACCTCGAATCGACCAGATCGTCGACTCCACCGCCGGGTGCGCTCGCTTGTCCTTCCTGGATGCTTACTCGGGTTACCATCAGATAAGGATGAAGGAAGAGGATGAAGAGAAAACGGCGTTCATAACCCCACTCGGGGTCTACTGCTACACAACAATGCCTTTCGGGCTCAAGAACGCAGGCGCAACCTACCAGCGCATGATGCAAGACTGCCTCAAGAAGCAAATTGGGCGAAACGTCCAGGTCTACATAGATGACATCGTCATCACCACAAGGGAGAAAAACACTACTCGATGACTTGCGAGAGACGTTCGCAAACTCAAACGCTTCCACATCAAGCTCAACCCGAAGAAGTGCACGTTCGGCGTGCCAGCCGGCAGCTCCTAGGGTATCTAGTCTCGGCTCGTGGAATCGAGGCAGACCCGAAAAATACAGGCCATCTTGACGATGCAAAGGCCTTCAAAGCTCCATGACGTGCAAAAGTTAGCGGTCGAGTGGCAGCACTCAGTCGATTCATCAGCAAGCTGGGTGAAAAGCACTCCGTTTTATCGACTGATGAAGAAAGCAGAGAAATTCGAGTGGACGCCAGAAGCCGAAGCAGCCTTCACGGACCTCAAGCGAGTCCTCACAAGCCCTCCAATCCTCGTCGCACCAAGGGAACACGAGCCACTATACCTATATGTCTCCGCAACTAACAGGGTGGTTAGCACCGTACTGGTAGTCGAACGCAGGGAGGAGGGACACGCCCAAAGCATACAACGCCCAGTCTATTACTTGAGTGAAGTCTCTCCATATCAAAGCAGCGGTACCCGCACTATCAAAAGCTGGCCTACGCCGTGTTCATGTCCTCAAGGAAGCTGACGCACTACTTCGCAGAGCACCCGATCACTGTAATCAGCACCTCAGGGATCGGAGACATCCTCACAAACCCAACGCAACTGGGCGAGTCGCAAAATGGCTCATCGAGCTAGACCACGAGATATCAAGTATGATTACCCGAAGGCCATCAAAGCACAAGTCTTACCTGACTTCCATACCGAGTGGATCGAAGCTCAGTTGCCAGGAGCACCAGATGTGTCCAACTCATGGACTATGTACTTCGACGGCTCAAAGAAGAACGAAGGCGCATGCGCAGGTGTCATCCTCATATCACCAAAAGGCGACAAGCTCGCTATATCCTGCAGATGGGATTCGAGTTACCATCCAATAACGAAGCAGAGTACGAGGCCCTGATCCATGGCATGCGGATGGCCAAAGCCCTCGGGTGCACTCGACTGATGATTATGGTGACTCGAACTGTGGTGCAGCAAACAATGAAGGCCTGCGATGCAATCGCAGATAACATGATCGCCTACCGCGACCTGTACAACCTAATGGAGGGCAGCTTTGAAGGCTGCGAGTTGCGGCACATAGGAGAGAAAGCAACGAAGAGCAGATATGCTAGCCAACCTAGGCGCGACCAAGCACAGTTCCACCTGGTGTCTTCTTCGAGCGCATCGAGCACAGTCCATCAAGAAAAAAACGAGCACCTCCTACATCAGCCGCACCAGCCAAGAGCAAGCACCTAGCACAGAGGACCCGCCAGTCGAGGTGCTCCTCATCGAGCCAACTTGGACTCAACCTTTCCTCGCATACATACTCCGGGCGAGGTACCCGAAGACATAACAGAGTCAAGACGCGTCACTCGACGATCTAAAGCATACACCATCATCAACGGCGAACTGTACAAGCGCAGTGTATCAGGTATGTTCCAACGTTGCATAGCATTTGAAGATGGCCAAGCCATCCTTCGTGATATTCATGCAGGTACCTGCGGGCATCATGCCAGCAGTCGATCACTCGTAGCCAAAGCCTTTCGCGCAGGCTTCTACTGGCCCACAGCACTCAAAGACGCGGAGGACATAGTCAAAAGGTGCATCGGCTGTCAAAAATTCGCCACAAAGCCGCACGCACCCGCATCGGCGTTGAAGACAATACCATTGGCCTGGCCCTTCGCCCAGTGGGGGCTCGATATGGTCGGGCCACTCAAAAAATCCTCCCATGGAGGGCATACTCACCTTCTGGTGGCAGTCGACAAGTTCACCAAGTGGATTGAAGCAGTACCTATCACAAGTTCGACTGCCACTACAGCAGTCAATTTCATAAAATCCATCATATACCGCTTCGGTGTGCCAAGCAGCATCATCACTGATAACGGTACAAACTTCACAGCTGAAGAGTTTCGATCCTTCTGCAAAGAGCAGGACATTACGCTCAATTATGCATCTGTGGCACACCCGCAGTCCAATGGCCAAGTCGAAAAGGCCAATGGACTTGTGACGAGCGGAATCAAGAAACGCCTCCTGGTGCCACTCAAAAGGCCGCGGGTGCTTGGGTCGAAGAACTCCCATCTGTGCTATGGAGCCTACGCACAACACCCAACGCCTCAACACAATTCACCCCATTCTTCATGGTCTACGGAGCAGAGGCAATCCTGCCATCAGACGTAAGGTTCAATGCACCAAGAGTCGAAGCATACAACGAAGTCGATGCAGATGAAGCACTCGAAGATGCAGTCGACTTGCTCGAAGAAGCACGCAACACGGCGCTAGCACGCACAGCTGTCTACCAGCAAGACCTACACAACTATCACAGCCGTCGACTGCGTACCAGATCCTTCGAGGTTGGCGACTTGGTACTTCGACTGAAGCAAAAGAAGGTGCATAAACTTGCTTCTCCATGGGAAGGACCCTTCATCATCACCGAGGTCATTGGTGGTGGAGCATACAGACTGAAGCACGCGAAGACAGGCGAACTCTCGCACAATCCTTGGAACGTTGCGCAGCTGCGCCGTTTCTATGCTTAGATTGCTCAGTCGCATAATGTAATAGGCACATATGTCGGATGGCTGCAGGTTTCAGACGCGCTCTTTTCCTTACCAGGGTACCTAAGGGGACTGGAAGGTTTTTAATGAGGCGGCTGCAGCCTAACATTCAAAAATGGAATATAGTCAATGATTCCTCATATTTCTCCCTGTTTACTACTCGCATAAACTAGTCGCACAACCTTAGCCTCACCCGAGTACTCGGGGCTGCGCTACTCAAAACATGAGCTCTTGCTCCTTCAAACATAATACCCCAGCCGCACTCAAACACTCGGGGGCTGGGTCGTAAAAATCATACATAAACAAAAAGTTGCTCAATAACATGAGTTGAAGCTTCAAACATCGCAAAAATTCACAGCCTCACTCGAGCACTCGGGGCTGTAGAATTCATGTTCTATATAAAGTGTTTTTCATAAACCCCACTCGATACACTCGGGGGCTGCATACATACAAGTAAACAAATATGTACTAAGTACAAGTGGCAAAATTTACACTCGGGGCTATCCCCTATACAGAAAAACCTAATTTTCCAGTTCGTCCTTTACTGGAAGAACATGGCCCATAAGTTGAGCATGATAGCACTCAACCAGCATCCTCGCATGGTCAAATGTATCGTCAAGATGCAACTGCGACAAAGTCGACCCAGGAACGGGTGGACGTAGCTGCATATGTGGACGCTGACTTCATAGATATGCCATCGTTGCGTTGGCTCCATCCACAAGCTTCTGGGTAATAAAGCCTCGAATGGCACCGGCACTTCGGAAAAGACCGAGCAGCGCGTGGATTCCTTGAGGTTACGGCCCTGTCGGGAACAGAATTTGGTTGATTCGACTCAAGAAGCATAGTGCTCCGCCACACTCGATTCTGCAGAGTCGCGAGTATGCGTGCTCGGTGCTTATCCAAGCGGAAGTGTTGACGGCCGTCGTGGGTTCGTCAGTCGCGTTGTTCAACTGCTCATCTACACGAGCCTGCTCCGCTTGGAAATCTGGAACAAAACCTGCAACAACACGCGTTGGGTGAACAAAAAGGACAGACTATGAATTCTTGAGAAAAGGGCAGTCATGCTTACACTCGAGTTGTCTGTTCACGATCTCCATCTCGCCAAGCACATACTCCTCTCGCTGAGTGGGTAGAGCAGGCCTAGCCCTCATCCTTCCAACTCACTCCGGGCACTCTCCAGCTCTTGCTCCAGTTTTGCGACTCGAGCCTTCATATAACGCATTACTGCGGCATCGTTTGCCACCTGAGCTCGGGATCGAGTAGGGGCACGATGCCGCGACGAGCTGGATGAAGTGGTGGCTGGCTGTTTCTGTTCCAAACATCATAAAAGTTTCATGAGAAACTCATCACAAAGCTTAGGTGAATAATAGCACACAGCCTTATAGACAGAAGCATAACGAGGAAATTAAATTCATACAAAGGTAGCAAAAGCATATGCATACTCGCATGGTCATAAGTTTAATTACAAGGCATAAAAGGCGCGGCTGCCCTACTTCTCAGACATCGACTCCGACCTAGCCCTACTCGCACGGGCGGCGACCTCTGTTGCCCGGCGTTCCATGGTGTTCATAAAAAGGTTGGCCAGCCGGGTGGCTGACTCGCTAACATGCTTCAAAGACATTGGCTTCCCGCCGGCCTTCCGAGGGAAGTCAGACATCGCCGCCTCGAAGTTACCCTCTATCCCATGACCTAGTATCAGCTTGAGGGTGGACTCCGAGCCGTGTACCGTGAGGGCGCGAGCAAAGTTCGTCATGGTCGAAGTTCCTGGACCAAGCACATCAGCGAAGCCGTCAGCAGTCGACGGCACCTCCTTCGTTGGGAGCACGTTCTTGTGCACGGCGCCGAGGGTGCTGGCAGACTTGGCAAGGGCATCCTTAGCCTGGACAAATCGAGCGCCAAGGTCACCTATGACCTGGTCGAGTGATAACTTGTCACTGACCATGTCAGTAGGTGTTGGCACACCAATCGCCTCTGCAACAAATACCGAAGAGAGCAAATATTAGTGCATAATACCCAACAGGGTACACACGAAGCATGCAAAGGGAAAGTTGCTGACCTCCAACATCCCGTACAAGGCCAGCCAATCGTTCAGCAAACCCTCTCTCGCGCACGGCGGCTGCGTCCTTGGCGGCATCCAAAGTCTTCTTCGACTCAGTGCGCTGGGAGGCGATTGCTTCCTCCAGTTCCTTCACCCGGGATTCAGCAGATGACTTGTCACCTGAGATAGATGGCCAGATGTCATTCACAATCGACAACGCAAAGACAGAACAAAAAGAACTTCGAATATAGAAGACAAACACACTTACGGCTGAGTTGCTCCATGACAGCGCGCATATTGTCCCTTTCCTGTTCAACCTGGACAAAGGCTTTGCCTGACTCCACCAGGTTGAGGTAGAAGGGCTGCATGCACATGGAACCAGCATAAGTTATACACAAATAGTCCCAGTGTGAGGACTCGAGAAATGACGCTTACATGTTCGACCCAAGGTGCAGGCTTGGCAGCAGAAGTCCCAATTTCTGGAGTCGACGCACTCGCAATCTCGGCGGCCTCAGTAGTAGTAGCCGTGGCTACTGTTTTCACGACCTCAGCCGCAACAGGAGAAGCTTCTGGCTGATCTGGAGTTGAAGCTCTCTCGGCTGGAGGAGTCGGAGGGCGCACAGTCTCGGCGCTACGAGTAACCAAAGAAATACAACATAAGCATAAATATCAACTCGCAAAAAATTCCAGTACAAAAAGGAGCAAACCTGTGCTCTTCTTCTTCATCAGAGTCAAGGTCTTCAAAGTTCGGGCCTCCAAAAATGCAGCTCCTCACCCAACCTGGGAGGAGGAGCCGAGCTCAAAGGGCTCACGTCCAAAGGAGCAGCTGTGATCGTAGGAGACGAGCCCGAGTCTCCGTCATCTCTCACATCTGATTCCTTTGCGGGTGAACTCATGGAGGAAGACACAACTTGGGCCGCCCGACGGCGCTTGCGAGTGGGAACCTCGCTCACATCATCAGTCGTGGCAAGCTCCTTGTCCTGTGCTTCTTCAACCCCATCCTCTTCAACCTCTTCTGTGGGAGATGTGGTAGCCGAAGGTAGAGGCGATTCGTCAACTCCCTTTGCTTCTACTGTCACCTCTGTTTCATGAGTTGGGCCATCTTCGGGAAGAGGAGGAAGGGTTGAGGTGGTCGAGTGGCCCTGCATCCAAAATACAGCAGTCGAAGGTCACAAATATGCACAGCAGAATAACAAAAGCAGGAGATCATAAACTCGATAGATTCACTAACCTCTGGCAAAGGCTTTTCAGCCCCATAAGGAGCGACAGGGCAGTCGACGTTGCAGGGCTCGCTGGCTTTTGTCCTGGTGATGGACCGCACATGTGACACCAGCTCGCTCCTAGACAGCTCCTCCTTGTTCATTCGAGTGGAGTCGAGAGGAACTTCATACTGCCACATAGGGTGAGCTCGTGCGCGGAGCGGCCACACCCGCATCTTCACAAAGGTGGCAACAAGATGCACACCAGTGACGCTGTTAAGAAGTCCTCCAATCGTCTCCAGCAGAGGCGCCGCTTCCGCCAGTTCTTCAGTCGAAAGCTCATGGTCCCAGGCCTTCGTCCTAGCGGCTATACCAGCAGTCGAAAATGCTGGGACCCCTTCCTGGTCGACGAGCACATAAAACCACCTTTTCCTCCACCCTTGCGCCGAGTCGACTGGCTTCAAGGCAAAGTATCGGGTGTCGCTGCGCACTTGGATCTGAAGGCCTCCAACTGGATAGGTTCGGCCGCCTCGGTTGTTGGGCCGGACCATGAAGATAGACTTCCAAAGAGCCCAGCTGGGAGCAACTCCCAGGAAGCACTCGCACAATACCATAAAACAGGCAATGTGCATAATGCCGTTCGGGGTGAGATCATGGATCTGCACCCTGTAGGCAAACAGCAAGCCACGAACGAAGTCGTGGAGGGGAAAAGACAGACCCCTAGGCAAAAACTCCGCAAAACATACGCGCTCATTTGCGCGAGGCTCGGGGAGTACCTTTTCGATGGCGCACGGACAGTAAGCTGGTCTGCCGGCGGCAGCAGTCCGTCCTCGCGGAACTTCTCGAGATGTGCCGCCTTGATCGTGGACTTCATCCAATCGCCGTCGCTCTTCTTGTGGTCGACGGCGGCCGCAGATGCGCCAGCCGCAGTTTTCTTCCCCTTCAGAGAGGCCGCGTCAGTCGCGGGCGCGTCGGTGGCAGAAGCTTTCCTCTTTGGCGCCATGGCAGTGGTGGCTAAGGAGAACAGCAAGAGCTTGGGCACAAGAGCAATAGAGCAGGAGCGCAAGGAAGAAGATGGAACAGGGGCGGCGCGTAGAGCAAATGGCTAGTAAAAAGGTACGCCAGCGCCGTTCCCCTTATTTACCACAAAGCAAAATGATCATCGCCGTTCAAACCACAATCGTGCGCTCCGCACGCAATCCAACCGTACACGTGGCAAACGCGGAGGGCAACCGTCGCCGGCCACTCCGCCCACTATGCACGCAAAAATAGGAGCCATCATCACGCGTCTGTAAAAAGTGGGCCACAATGGTCAAATCAAGTCCAAACGGCACCGTCGTTCGGTCAGCGCTGCACAATGGGCCCACTTATAGGTCATGTCCCATCCGTCACAGCATAACGCACGCCACCGTGTCAAGAAGCGCAGTCGCCAAAAACGTCATCCCTGACGTCGTTGAAGCATCTGTTTAGAAATACATTCGAGTCCACACAACGCATATCGGTCACTCGACCGTTCCTTCGACTGCGGCATATTACTCCCATCGGGAGCATATTAAAAATTCTTCGACTAGAGATGCTCAAGACAATGATTTTGAGATTATCCTCCATAACAAGTAATACAGCATAATCTCGGGGGCTACTCCCATCGGGAGCACTGTCGTGCACCCGATAGAATTACGGCAAAAAATTTCTTCGATTAACATATGCAAGGTGAGAGGATCTGAGATTATCCTCCATTGCGAGCAATAAAGCACAATCTCGGGGGCTACTCCCATCGGGAGCGCTGTCGCGCACCCGATAGAATAACAACAAAGTGTCAGTCGACAAATGTCTCGACTCAGTTCATATACAAAATCATACTCGAAACATTCCCGAGTTGCGTCCGCCGCAAATACCTCAGATGCTGTACGCATAGTGCAAAGGTAAGATCCGCCGAACTTTCGAGTTGGGCTAAGCACCGTTCCAGCAACGTGAATCCTTATACTTTCCGTGTCAGCAGACATGATGAAAAATCCTGACGGACGCGTTGGGTAAAATTCAAATCTATACTGCAGATCGACTCAGTAAGACCTCCGCGGCCTAGTCGAATCTGACCAGTTTGTTCCAGATTCGAGTCCGGGGACTCGAGTTTGATTGAAATCTAGTAAGGTTTTACCCGAATGTGTAGTTAACCAGTCCCGATCCGTCGAGTGTACTGTGCCTGCGAAGGTATTATCTCTTGATCATTATAAGCAAAAATCACAGTCGATGAGATACTCGACATAGCCAACATGTGCTATTCATACAGAAATTCCAATTATAATACAAAGCATATGACGTGCACTTACGAAAGAATCCATGCCCGATTCTTCGAGTTAGACAAATACTCGGGGGCTACTGACATGGGTATGCATCTCGGGTACCCTACCATGAGGGTACCTGGTGCACGTGGCGACTAAGTCCCAATAGCGAAGAGCCTATTCGAAGCCCAAGACCAGAGGCCCAAGAAGATGGAGTACCCTCCAAGATTAGTCATAGGCATAGTCGGTTAGAACTTTCCTTATATGTAAGTCAGGTCGGTTATGTACTCCCGAGACCCAACCTATTTAAGAACTGGGAGGGGTGCCGATCTACGGACCAAGCCATACTCAGACCACCAAAGCTCTATCGAGATCGACATCTCGCCTGAGCCACCCTGTAACCGCATAATCTCACACGATCAATAACAGACAAGCAGGAAGTAGGGTCTTTACCTCCACCCGAGGGGTCTGAACCTGGGTAAATCTTTGCCTCTGGTTGTCAGCCGACGAAACTACCAGCACTACCACGTTCTCTTCCCATAATCTCAACCCTAGGTCCTTAACCATGGGATTTGATGAGTGTACACCTCGTGAAGAGCCTTCAGAAGACGTCGAGCATGAAGGAGAGGATGCCGAGTATCATAGCGCTGAGCGGAGCCCAAGAACCAAGGCCACGGTCAGACCCATGTCCGAAACCGGTCGTGACGACGCCGTCAGACATGCCCACGTGGGGAGGAACCCCAGCCCGCCGCAACACCGACACCGGCGAGCACCAAACCTTTGCGTAAAACGGCCAACAGCCACGAGGGGCAGGAACGAACCACCGTGTCGCTCGGCGAGCACAGCACCAAGGATTGCAACGCCTCTCTATGAGAGCCTCCACCAAAGAAAACAAGACAATGTCACTTCAGATCACCAGCTGCATTAATAAGGCACCAACTTTGCACTCTAACAGTCATGTCGAAGCCAGGAGGGCCCCTACTCCACGACGGTGCCTCCAAGGAGGTCACGACACAGTAGCGCCGCCACCGCCAGGTCTAATGGACCATTATTTTCACCTGGAGCATAAATAGGGGAGGTGGGATGAAACAACGATGTCACCCCCAAGAGGGTAGACGGCACACACGGGCGTCACCGACACCGGCGTCAATCGACTTATTGAGCTTTTGCTCGGCCCAACTCCCACTAACCCCACGCCGAGGGTCACAAACTCCAACCACCACAGCGGGGGGGGGGGGGGGGGGGACACCATGACTGCAAAAGGGCCTCCAGATCTGTAGCTGGCAAGGAATGGCGCCCTCGCCGGACCTCGTCAGGGACTCCAAACGCCGAGGTTCTTGATGCCCTGACGGCCAAAGAACACGACCAACACTGCCGGCAGGGGGCCTGCCGAAAATCCACCCGCGGTGTCGAAAAACCTCTAGTCCCCTCCAACCCAACGGGGAGAGCACCGGCGTCCTCGTCGCTGCCGTGGCCCAAGACTCGCTGGAGAACAACAAAATGGAGGAGCAGATTGACAGGTGCAGCTACACCTGAAGCCACAGGAGCCGGGGAGAGAAAGGCAAAAAGAGGAGAGGAGAAGGGTTGGCTGGACGCCCCACCGCCGCCACCGGCCACCACCGACGATGGCGAGGAGGGGAGGGTGCCCGTTGGGGAGGCTGAAGCTAGGGTTAGGGTCGCCCTCGGGTCGCCCACACGGGAGCCGGAGGTGGGGGTGGGGACCTCTATCCTGAATAACACATTCAGGATCTCCGCTTTCAAACTTTTACCGGCCAACGAACAAAGAGAACACATGGCAACAGAAATGCAAACTAAATGTATATTGGAATATCGTGTATCATTAGCACTTAATTATAAAATTCAGAACCGACAATATATTCTGTTAAATAACTTACTATAATACTGCCGATTGCTAATGTTTATTCATTTTTTCAAGTATTGAAATTGAGCGTCTAAAGGAAAAATTGAAACAGTAATGTACTACAAGTCAACAAGGCAAAACATCATAGAAAATGGTACTGATCTTACAAAAATCGCTGACAGCTTACAAAATACAGAAACTAATCTCATGTTGCTACGTTGTCAACTGAAGTTAATCCACGGTCAGCTTACAAATTTTGCCTGATGTCTCCCATATATATCAGCAAAGATAGTTGGACATTAATTGTTGCTGAACTTTTCCTTCTCCAAATAAATCGATGATAACTTAGAAATATACGTGCAGACTACTCCAAGGATGCCATGATGTCTCACCTCAAGTAACAACGTAATCTACAGTGATCATATATATTAAATTTTGCGAGTTTTGGCTGCTGCCTCCCATATATCAACACATAGAGTAGGGCATGCTCTTTTCAGATGCTTATACCCTTTACTTGCCACCACATCAGTCATTCTATTCGGAGAGTTGATAAACTCAATGCAAGCATCTTTAAGCTGGGTGCAATTATACTGGTCGGCCAGCGCTAAAGTGGTCGCCACGCTATCTGCATTAAAATTAATGCAAAGCTTTCGCTCGCACATCAGCTTCATCTTTTCCATGGCATACCTATCTGCGGCCACGAGTAAATGCCTAAGCATTTCTTCATAGTCATCACAGTTGAGTTCACTCATTGGAGGCAAATCATCTCTGTAGATGAAGTGAAGCAGCCCTCTGAATACAGCCGGTTGCATATCTTCGACGGTTATGCTGCGCCTACCCTCGTCTCTCATCGGTCCGTAGAAATCCGCCCTGAAGACAGGCGACCGCATTGCCAGTACGATCTTGTGAGCTGGGAAGACCTCGTCTTTGACTTTGAAAGATACATCAGCTCCCTCTGTAGCCTCCAGCAATCCACTAAGGTTATCATACAAGTCGGACGGCGGCACTTGGACGTCACCGATAATCTTGATATCTGCAGTCTCCATAAGATGCGCCGTTAAGTTGATGACAGTAATGTTGCACTGGATGATGAGAGCGTCGTCCACAAGATAGTCTTCGACTGAACTCTTCTTTTCGAATTTGCTATAGCCATTGGCCACGTCTTCACCATCACGGGTGTCGAACACGCAGGGCTGTACCTTGCTAGGGTTCGGCCACGTAGAAACCGGCTTGGTGATCCGGTCGACGAGTCTCAGATCATAGAGGGCCCTCACCTCGACGACCACGGTCTTGAGCTTGAGGTAAGCTGACACCCAGTCTTCGGTGTCTCCACTTCGGGGTAGAAGAGGATGCACCAGTGGTAGCCGCCGACGACGAAGGTGGCGGAGTACATGCATTTGCCGACGCCGAGGCCTCTGCAAAGACTGTACCCGCCGATTTTGAACAAGTGCGTGCCCTGCGCGGCCGGCAGGGTGCAAGTCGAGCCCGAAATCGTTGGGCTCGGGGATGACGCGACCATTGCTTGATCGGTGCAGCGGCGAAGGAGAACGGCAACGAGGCGAGTTGAGTGGCGAGGGAACTGCGGAGGGCGACGAGGCGATTCGGGAGTTGGGGAACGGCGAGGCGGTTCGGTACTCGGGAGGCGAGGACGCACGATTTGGGACGTCGTAACTTCATACTCCCTCCGTTCCTTGATGTAAGGTGCATAGTTTTCTAAAGAAAAATCCATAATATAAGGTGTATTTGCTATTTATGGACAATTTAACCCATCAAAAAATGAGATCTAGTCTTAAAAGAGGTATTTGACGGATTGTATCCATTTTGTGCCTATTATGAACTCATCTCTCGGGATTTTTTCCAGAAAAACATTGAGTCCACTCTATGCAAAATACACATGTCTTAATATTCGTGCAGAAAACTATACACCCTACATTCAGGAACGGATGGAGTATCATATGTCTGCTCTCTTTAAAAAATAAACTAATACGTCTGGCTGTTTTCGGTTCGAAGTCAAATCAAATTTCTTGACAATAGTTTTTCTTCGATTTGAACACGGTGACATCTAGCTGTTTCTAATTTCCTCTACCTTCTGCCATTTCCCCCCGCCTCTATCGGTAATTGGCCAACAACTGTGAAACAAAGAGGGCATGATGGCGACGAAGAGGAAGTACCAGGATTACAATGCCTAGGATTTTGCCAAGCGGTAGCAATATCATGATGGCTATGGGCACACTGTACGGGACAAGAATATTCTCAGCGGCAATCTAGTACGTTGTTGGCGTTGACGTTGAGGAGGGTGAAAAATTATAAGCTCGCTGCTCGCATGGAGTTGTGTATCTCGTTCAGTCTACGTGTATTACGGGTTTGGTGTCCGGAGATTCAGATCAATTCAAAAGTCCAACGGCGAAGGCTTTGGCTGAGTGGCGGAGCTTGACCAACATATTAGGAGGGGCCAAAAGAAATTAGATGATAGCTGAGGGGGCCACTTTGAAGTATTTTGTGTTTTACATGGTCAAAAGTGGTTAATACATAGTACTTGTATGCAAATTTTAATTAAGTTGGGGGGGCCATGGCCCATGTTGGCCTCCACTAAGCTACGCCTGTGGCTCTATGGCGCTGGTCCTTAGAGTCACGTGCACAAAGAGTTTCCGGTTGTCATCAACAATGTCATATCATTTCCGGTATGGAAGTGGCGATAGCGGCGCGTCGACAGCTTGCTTTAGCCGCGGTAGTGGTCATTATGTGGGCAAAAAGCTCGTTGTATATTTTTATCATATTCGAAATATTTTTTATTTCTTATGAACTTCTATTGATTCTTCTCGCAAAAAAGAATGCTTAGGGTTAGGGGTGTTTACGAGAAGCAAAGATGAACTTATGCTCTTTGGTGTTCAAGGATGGCCGATGGAGGCAGTTGGTAAGACCATATCTAACATATACCTTAAATAGCGGTAATGTAAAACCAGTTTGAGGTACTCGGAAAACTGTTTTGCGGTATCGCGCATTTGGGCGGAACAGATCCTTGAAAATCATACTGTAAAATGTTTACGGTACAAGTTTTCGGGATTGTTCCGCCAAAACCTGAGCGATGCCAAATAAATATATTTTGGATTTATCCCATATGTATGATTTTAGATTAAAAAAATATTGATATAATAAAAATATAAATAAAAAAAGACTAAAAGTTTCGCATCCCACAATACAATAATGATCCAAATCACAATAATTGTTCAATTCCAGGGAAAATAAACAAATAACAAATGTATGAAATGCGAAGAAAGGTTCAGAACACACATGAATACAAAGAAAATCAAATAAATAAAATGAGAGACCATGCCCCATATGACTGACACTGATATTAAATGACATCATCTAAGTTGGTAATGCATAGGCTGGTTTTCAATCTGCCAATAAATACGACGAAAATCTTGGATCTGCTTCAAGTTCGTGCTAGGTTGGACATGACTACCGATATTGTCAGAATTGATTCCAAGTCGAAATCCCACTCATTCTCGATGGTCATGTTGTGTAGGATCAAACGTGTCGTCATGATATTTGAGAATGATTTCTTATCCCATAATGAGTAGGAGCTCGAACAATGGAAAACTGAGCTTGTAAAACACCAAAAGCTCTCTCAGTATCATTTCGGCATGTTTCTTATGCACCGACAAAAACTAGACTGAAATTTCCCTTGACGATGTTGGTTGGTCTTCACAAAGGTTCACCCGAATGATAGATGTCGTCGGCTAGATAGTACCCTATGGTATAGTCATGTCATTGACAGTGTAATTGCAAGCTTGAGCATATCCACTAGTAAGCCTACCAAAAGTATGCGATCTATGCAAAACATTGATATCATTGAGAGAACCCGGCAAACCAAATAATAAATGTGAAATATCCTCGGACGCCATTGCTAAAAGCACAATAGTTGGATCACCATGATGATTGGTGTATTGCTTGTGCCAAGCCGCATGACGGTTCTTCCACTTCTAGTGCATGCATGCAATTCACGCTCTGAAGCATGCTCGATCATTCTCTTGCTTCATTCATCTCGATGAACCTTTTCTCCTTCTCATTGGGAGGTAGGAGATACTCATTACCAAATCCCTTGTCAACATGTTTGCTAAGAATGGCACGCACTTGAGCCTAGTATCTTCTCTAATGTGAAGATACTAATCAGTGTAATTAGCCGCACTGCAGTATGCTATCAGTCTCATCGTGGCTGATATCTTTTCATACAAACTAAATCAAAACAAACCGGCACCATATCTCTGACTAGTGAGATGAACGAGAATTTGCCTCGCAAGTTTCCACAATGCGGACAAAAAGATCTCTCCGCATTGATACCGTCTATGAAAGAGATGAGGCGGGCAGCTGCAAACCTCGACAAAATAATATTTGATGAGCATATCATGCCCGAGAGCTCGGTTGCGCGGAATGCAAAGACGTCAAACCGTCGAGGCTCGATGCTTCCTTTCTTGCCACCCTCAAGTTCTTTCACCGAGGCACTACAAGAAACATGCCAACTTGTGACCTTCTGATAATGACCATGCGAAATTGGTCATAGATCTATGACCCTTTTTAATCAATTGGTCACAAGCTCTTTGGGAGGGTCCAAACCCAAAAACATAACGACCATTTTGATCAGAAAGGTCATAGTTCCCTTATAAGAAATGGTCATAAACAGACAACACTAGTTTAGTTCCCTATTTTGGATCGATTATGACCAATATAAATGGTCATACTCGCTAAGTTTATATGCCTTAAAATGATTGGATGGCCACCTCAGCAGTTTCTCCTACGTGTCATGTCCATGTATCGGCCACCTCAATGCGTTCGCCTATATGTCAAGGCCCTGTGTCAATAGCCTAACATGTGGGTCCCACCACACACATGACAGTTCGGACCCACCACCAACCTGACATGCTGGAACCACGGTAGACATGACACATGGGCCTAACAAACTGACATGCAGGACCACAACCAACATGACATGTAGGCCCACCAACCTGACATGTCCATGGCGGAGATCGTATGACCGAAAAAAATCGTCATAAATTTATGACCCTCGAATTTGGTTATAAACTTTATGACCATTTCAGTAAGGAAAGTCACGATTGATCAAATAAGACGCTCAGTACGTGACCTTCTATGTTTGGTCACAAAGGGGTCATAAATGAAACTTTGTAACCTTCTAGTGACCAAAATTGAGGGTCAAAAGTTAGCATATTTCTGTAGTGTGAGCATCAAGATGGGATTCTCGATGTCGTCATCATGAATCAAGTCTTTTATGTTGGAACCATAAGACGACAATGATGGAAATAAAATTGCAACAAGTTGATCATGGGCAAACTCATCTACAAAGAGTATATCCTATGTTGAACTAGAGTTTTGATCAACTCTTAAAATAAAAATAGAAACGGAATTACCTTTGGGCGGACATGGCAGCCCAAAACTAGTGACTCCAGTGGCCTCAAATAAGAGGTTGCTTCTCCACCTTGAAGAGTGGCCCCAAATCAGCGGCCGCGACATGCAACCCTAAATCAGCGTCGCACCGATTCGACCCGCGAGCAGCCGCGGCAACTGTGATGAAAAAGCATATCAAGAAGGCCCAAATCGGATCATTCCAAGCGCTACGGGGCTAGTTCTGGCGGCTCCAGGCAAAGTCGCGACGGAAGAGAACGGCCAAGCGTGAGGTGGTTCAAATTGTCGGCAGGATGCAGCGGCTGCGGGAGCGGGACGAAGGCGCGCTGAATTTTCAGTTGCGACAAATTTTCCGCGTAATGGAGGAACTAGATATAAGGCCACGAAAGGTGAAGATTTGAGGCGATTGGGGTCTGATATCGGAGGGGGTTGGTAAATAGTTTTTTCGGTTTTGTCCGATATACGGGATCTACGCGGTTCCAATTATTGTCCGAAACGTAAAACTGACGATTATTTTAAAGGCCAGACTTTTTTAAGAATGCACTCTAGATGCTCTAAGGATCTAAATAAATTTGTGTGCCAACCGAGTGTGGCAAGCCAACCAGTGGGTATGACTTTTTTGTGACAGTCAGTACTGCGATGTATTATAATGATAAATAATACATGACAAAAATACAAGAATTGTGTTAAGCGATGTATTATAATGATAAATAATACATGACAAAAGGAACTCTAAAAGATACTACCAATTCGTCGAGATCTTCAAAATCTTTATTATTCAAAAATAAAAAATTCTTTTCATATGGATGTATCCGCCGGAAAATGATGTAGAGACCAAACAATTGACATGTGAATACCAACAAGATTTCTCAGATAATTTTGCTTTTGAGCCACAATGAAAAGGCTATGTGCCCCACGCAACCATTTAATTAAATAACCAACATTGACAAGAGTATCAACACTAATATTCCAAGGAACAACAACTGAACTACCTTGCCGATGTCGTTGGGCAGACAAGGGTACGAACCATCATTGTCGAAGACATAACATCTCTCAGAAATATTGCGAGGACCATCCTCCTCATGACAACCATGAGAGAAATTGTAAAATTGATCTGGTGAAACAAGATATCAGATCAAGAAATTTAATCTTCCAAACACAGGAACGAATAGCACTTATTGTAGATTATGTCATCTCCATCAACACAATAGTCCAAAAGGATACCCACTAGCAAAACTTAACCAATCTACTGAAAAAACTACTTTTATTAAAAACCCTACACATAGTTCCGCTTCACCGCCCCTCCTGACACCAGCGAGGCTAGCCCCAAAAAACAAAGAAAAACAGAAAAAAAAAACAAAAAAAAAAGAAATGAAAAAGGAAAACCGCCCATATGGGCCGGCCCATGAGGGATGCTGCTGCGGGCGAGGTGAGGCGGGACGGATAGTGGTCGCGCATTTGCCCTCGTCGCCGTTGCGCTTCCGAATCGCCTCATAGCCGCTCTCCTTGTCCGTCGTCGCAGTCGCGCTTCGTTCCGCCCCCGCCTACAGACCAGCAATGCCCACGTCCCAGAGCCCACGAACCACGACGGCGTCTACCTGCGCCCCAGAGACCACGCACGGCACACACTTGTTCAAGATCGACGGCTACAGGCTGTACAGGGGCTTCGGTGTCGGCAACTGCATCAACTCCGCCACCTTCGCCGTTGGTGGCAACGACTGGTCCGCCTGCCTTTTCCCCGAAGGCGACAGCGAGGAATACGAAGACAAAATTTCAGTCTTCCTCCAGCTCAAGATCAAGAACGCCGAGGTGGATAGTTCCTACAGACAACTGAGGCAGTATCCTTTTTTCCCTCCTCTCGCTCCCGTGCTGCCCTAGGGCGGCACCGGGGCGCCCCCAATCTCCGCTGCCGCCCGCCTCCCTCCTCGCCGGCCTGGACCCCGCCGCTGCCGCCGGCCTCGCCGCGGTGGCGGCTGCCCCCTTCCTCCACAAAGGCGGCAGGGGGGAGCTCGCGGTGGACGCGCCCTTGCCCGTCGTCGTCTCCCACGGACGCGCGACGTGTCGGCTGTGCTCGGCGGCGCGAGGACGGGCTGCGGCCTCCTCTGCTCGCGGCGCAACGCCCAGTGGAGACTCCCGCGCGCCGGCTTGGTGGCGGAGGTGCGGCGGCCGCGCGGGCCCGATCTGGGCCGCGCGGGCCGCGCGCGTCACGGCTCTTCGGCGGCCGTGTTCTCGCTTCGGCGGAGGCAGCCCGGGCCGTCGGCCGGAGGTGTGCTGCTGGCGGCCGGTGGTTGGTCTGGGCGTCGTTGAGCCCCGCCTCCCGCTGCCCGCTTCCCCTGCTGTCGCCTGAGGTCGCCGTCGACGCGGCGGCTGATGGTGGCGGCGGGGAGCTCCCTCACATGCATGTGTGTGTGGGGTGTTCCTCCTTCCTCCCCTCGATGGAGCACGGTGGCGAACTCCGGTGTTGTCCCTGCTCTCCGTCTCTGACGTGTTATTCCGGTGTGCTGGGCTAGCGCACCGTGTTTTCCCGAGGTTCGGAGGTCGGTGACGCCGTCCTTTGGTGTCTTCTTCGCGTCCTCGTGAGGGTGGCCGACGTCTGGTTCTGGACGGGTGTCGGTGAAAACCGTGCACTGGTTTGTCCAGTGCTGGCGATGACAACACCTTCGGGTGTCGTTCCCTTGTTGAAGGCATTGCCACGAAGATCTTCCCTTTTACTGGACGGTCGGAAACCGTCTCTCTGTTCCGCCCCGTTTCCCAAGTGCGTGTGTCTGGTGAAGGCTCTCATAGCAGTTTGTGAATCGCCCTACTTCTAGGGTTGGTGTCCCGGGATCTTGGCGAAAGCTCTGCAGGATCTCTGCCGGCAACGACGACGTCTTGGACGCCGTTTACCTTCTTGGAGGCGCTGCTGTAAGCCCTTCCCTTTGGATTCATAAGCTTTGCTCGGCTCCTCGACGGCGTGTCTTTGGTGGTGACGGGGATGGCGCAGAGGAGGTCTATTGGTTTTGATACCTCCGACGGCGTCTCCGGGCAACAGAAGTCAAGGCGTCTCCATGATCAAGCAATCTCTTTTAGTTTGTGCCTCATATAGTTGCTTGGTTGTTCTCCCTTGTGATACTTTGTTGCTTGTAAGGGGTGCATGTGTGTGGGTTGTGCGTCTTGTAAGTTGTAACTGTTAGCCGGTTGTTGGCTTTGCTAATTCAAAGTTGGGCTCATTTCGAGCCTTCCGTCTAAAAGAACGCCGAGGTGAGGACGCTCTACGATCTGAGACCCGTCGACCGGACCTGCAGGCCGCCGCAGCCTGTATCTACGTGACCAAACCCTAGCTAGCGGGACAGAGCCTAGGGACTTTGACACCCGTGACGGTGAAATGTCCATATGGGGCCATACAGATTTCTTGAGGAAGAGTGAAATTGGAAAGTATATCATGGACGACATTCTTCTCATCCAGTGCAGCCTCATAGTGATCAAGTTCAAAGCATAGGCCAAGATGTGCGCTCCCGTCCAATTGCCGCCGTTGGACGAAAATCTTGGTAACTTGCTAGAGGTTACAGAGGGAGCCGATGTGTATTTCAAAGTCAAAGAGGAGGTTTTTCCATCTCATAAGATCATCCTCGCTATGCGGTCGCCCGTTTTGAGGGTAGAGTTCTATTGGTCGATGGCTGATCGGGATAGGTGCAGTACTTTAACCATTGAAGATATGCAGCCTGCGGTTTTCAGAGGGCTGCTTCACTTCATCATCACTGATTCATTGCCCTCAATGAATTACCTCAGTGATGATTTCTATGAAGAATTGAAGAAATGGTTAAGCATTTACTTGTTGCTGCAGATCGGTATGCCATGCTGATGTGCGAGAGCAAGCTTTACGAGAGTCTTCATGCCAAGACCGTGGCGACCACGTTAGCTCTAGCCGACCAAAATCATTGCAGCCAGCTCAAAGATGCATGCATTGACTTCATCAACTCTTGGAATAGAATGGATGATGTGGTGGAAAGTAAAGGGTATGAGCACCCGAAAAGAGCATGTCCTACTATTGCCGATATATGGGAGAAAGCAGCTAAGACTCACAAAATTTAGCATTGTTATGGGTGGATTGACTTCAGCTAGCTCAGATGAGATTAGTTTTTCTATATCTTAAGTTATGAGAGATGTTTGGAGAAGGATAAGTTTCGCGAAATGTATGTCTTTGATGCGATAATGAGCCACCATATATATGAACCTATGCTACATCCGTAACATTCTCTAATATGTTTTGCTCTGTTGACTAGTTGTACATTTGCAGTTTCTGTTCATTTCACTTCTCAAAGCACGGAATAAACATGGCCACATCTGTTGTGTAATGTGATGAAACTTCAGCAAATAGCAGCACTATAGCAAGTTATTTAGCAAACAATTGATTTGTGCCATATTTGTATATATATTATAAAAGTGCTAATTGTACCCTACACTCCAAAGTCAGTAACAATCACGATATACCAGTATCTTAATTGTACGCGTGATTGTTCCAATCTGAATACTGAGTCCACATTTTTGTTACCTGATGTTCTGTTTATTTATTTGGAGGCTGGTAAAAATTTCTCTCCCTGATAATTAGCCACCCTATACATAAACCTATACTGGATCAGTAGCATTCTCTAAACTATTGCTAAATGTTTTACTCCGTTGTCTAGCTGCACGCTTACTGTTTCAGTTTGCCCTTTATGTTCTCATTTTATTTGTAAAAACAGTAGTAATATGGCTACCATGGCCACATCTACTATAAAACGTGATAAAACTTCAGCCAGCAGCATTATAGCAAGTTATTTAGCAAAACAAAATTTTGTATTATCTAAGTGTGAATTCTACCTTCTACACAAAATATACCTGTTAGCTGTTACAATGCCAATATCGTAATTGTTTGTATCATCGTTTCAGTCTATATATTTAGCTTGCATTTATGTTGCCAGATGTTCTGTTTATTTAGTTGGACGCCTGTAAAACTTTGAAACAATAGTTTCCACTTTTGAGTGAGTATGAGATTTTTTAACAAAACCTGGAACTCAAAACCATTTTGTTTTCTAGCCAGCCTCACGGTTGCTTACCGAGTACAATTCTGCAGTTTTAAACCAAAACAATTTTGGGGAAAAGGACAAAGTACTACGGCCCAATTCATTTGGTGACTTCATCATGCTTTCCGAGAGCTGGTCCACACCTCATTTTCCATCGTTGTTACACCCATATACTCTTTGTTTGCTTGCTGATTTATATATAGGCGATGTCTAGGGAGCAATCGTTGCTCGTTTGCGTTCCGCAGCAATCAACCAGAAAAGGAAGGTGCGGTCCACACCACGTGACCAGAAAGGAAGGCGCGGTCCCACCCCGACCAGTTTCCGCGCGCGCCGCGCCCTGACAGCAACCAAAACCAACCAGGAAACCCTATTTCTACGCTACCTTGTCTTTCTTTTCTCCCATAACCAGCCGCCGCCCAGCAACGCTTCCCCCTTCCCTGTCTCCTTCCCCGCCGCCAGGATAGCCATTGTTGCTGCTCCTCTTCTGCTGCTGGACCTTCACATCAAACACAGTGAAAAAGGATCACTGTTGCTGCTTCTGCTGATTCACGAGCAAAGCAAAAAAAAGACCAACACGGAGTGGGATAAAAAAAAGCAGACCTGGTACGTTCTTCACCCTCTTGCAGCCTGCAACTTTGTCTAGCCTGTCGATTTTGAACATCTAGCACTATTGCCCTAGCCTGCAACTTGATGTCTCACCCTGGAGCAACTTGCTACCAAGAAAAATCACCCTGGCGAATGTTGCTACCACCAAAAAATACCCCTATGGAGCAACTCAGGAAAACAGTTTAACCCTTGGGTACTGCAACTTAGTACTACTTTAGCTGCAACTCGTGCCAAATTAATCTGCAACTTAGTACAAATTACTAACAACCCCAGTGACACAGAAACATGTTGACAAAAAACACCATCAGGGAAAAAAATGCATCATTGCCAGAAAAACAGTGGTCACAACACTCAGTACCCATGTTAAATGCTAAAGTACCAGGCATAGCATGCAACATGTGCTACTTGAACTGCCAGTAAACATTGTTGTTACTCCCAGGAAAATGCATCATTGACAAAAAAAAATAGAGGAAACAACACCTGAGTACCAATTTTCATGCAATCTATGCCATGAAATTCAGCTACTGCAAGTACACAAAGATGATCAACATGCTAAGTACCTGGCATAGCATGAGTGTACGAAAACATGTCGTGCCAGGACGGAAAATACGATGTTTACTACATAGTTCATACGGATTATATATGGGTATGCAACCCTTTAGATGATCTGGAAGGTTTTTGTGTCCTTGCTGGAATTCCAAAATATAGCCTAGGTACAGTGCTCCCTGCAATTCTTGTTGCTTCTACTTCCAACATCCATCAACCTTGTAGGTCCAAAATCTGCAAAACAAAAAAAAGAGGAACCATTAGAACTTATAGAACACACAAGGCAAAGTTGCAGGCGACTAAGAACAGATAACAAAATAAAAAACAAAAATAAAAGGATTTGTAACAATTAGCTTCTCATTTTGTTGCGTTTTGAGTCATATTGAGTTGGTTGCTCCTGGTTTTTTTTTTGCAGATGGTTGATCTAGACCTGAAAAGGTATATCATACCCTTAGCTTGCCAAACCCCCCATTAGGTTTCCTATCTTTTTGCATGACAGCTTGTATAAGCTGGTTAGTCCATGCCGCAGCGCGTATTGGGCAATCACTTGCAGACTCGATAGGCTGGTCGACCTCAAGCGAATCCACATAAAGGATCTGCGTGAGTTGAAAAACAAACAACTATCAGTTGTTAAGAAACTGCTAGATAGGATAAAGATAGAAAAAGTAAAACATTGGATACAAAGAAATAAAGAAAATGCTAGATCATATGAGTTATTTACCACTAAATGTAGTACGCAACAGCAAACAATTTTTTTCTTGGATCCCATGGTCTTCACTTCTGCGATGATTTGGTCAATAGCAAGCTGAGCAAAATTTGTACCCCTTGCTTCTTCAGGATTCCTTATCGCTCCGTAACACCGTGGGCTGATGCTACACTTTGTAGTTGGGCAAATAAAGCAGCTCATGACTCCAGCAAGATACGCTCGGAGAAACTTCATGTCAGTAACCCCATTCATGGCCTTTATCTTCTTGCACCACTCTGCAAATGTGGGGGCTATGCCACTCTTAACACCATACTCTTCATTCATAAAAGCTATGGCTTCAGTATCCATCTCAAAACGAGCAGGCGTGCCCTCATTGAGTAGTCCAAACACTTTCTGAAAGCTGTCGTCATCCACCTTGATGGTGCCCCTCCCAGGGATGACGAGCTCACTCTCATCTGGTCGAAACAGCTGAGAACCCACATGCTGAGGTCGTGCGGCATTTCCGTTGCCTTCACCAGTAACATGCCACCCCATCCCCACTCTCTTATTAGTCTTCTGCTTAGATGACAACAGTGCATTCAGCTTGAAAATCCTAGCTGGCGAGGCGCGGTTCCTACCGAGCTGTCATGGTTGTTAAGAAAGTTAGTGGAAGCATAGTGTGTGGGATGTGGCAACAAATACAACAAAAAACGAGGTTAAAAAGAAGTGCAAACAAAAAAAACTAACCGCTTGGACCTGCTTCCTTTTGCGAATTGGCTTCCGTATTTCTGTTGCAGGTCGTGGTTCCACGTCCTGATTGCCAGCAACTGAAGTACTGGGGTTTGTGCATGCATTTCTTTCAGGTTTTGTGACTGCAGCCTGTAGATGATATCATACAACATGGTTGTAACAGCCCAAAGTTGAAAACCTAAAACCTGAGTAAAATTTTCGCTTTTTGGTGTTGCATTGCATCATGGCATCCATTTGCAATTGCTAAACAACACAATACTTGGTTTGGCAACATTGAAAAGTGAAATGCCAAACTTGCTTGAATCGAAACTTCCACCACAATGAAGATACCCAAACTTGCTAACATAAATACTTGGCTTCTTATATTTGTCAAGGAAGTTCCAAGAGCTCAAATCAATATTTTGACTGGCTTCAAAATTCTAAAAGAGTATTACTTTGGAAATTCTCGAAAATGCCTATAAGCAACTTCTTATTTTGTTCCCCAAGCAAATGGACTCCAAATGCATGGAAATTTTTTATTAGTGCCTGCCCAAGGTACAGGGAGGTTACACAAAAATTTACATAATTTTTGGAAGTGTTTAAGTTGCCCAATTAATTCAAAACAGTGCTGTATTATTTTAGACAGTACTGAAAAGGACTAAATCGTGATGAATTTAGAATGTCCAGGGACTTCTTGCAAACTCTGCTTCCTCTTCCTCCTGTAGCGACCGAGACGAGCTCGCCGTGCCGCGCCCGAACCAGCACCGCGCCATGCTCTCCCCTGCTTCCCCCTGGACCGTGTGAAGAGCAGTGGAGCACCCAGCGACAGTCCACTCTCTCTCCCCGTGGGTTTTCCCCTTCATCCTCTCCCCATTTCTCTCCCCCGCGAGCCGCCATTCCACCGAGCTCCCCGCCGCCTGTCGCCGCTGCTTGAGGAGCTCCCGAGCAAATCGGCGACCACCACCATCTCCGCCGCGTCTCCTGCTTCAACTCTGCCAGAGGAATCGAGCGGGGAAGTCGTGAAGCGACCGTGCTGCCCGAGTCTTCTCCGACCACCGCCGCGGCTCCGCCGCCCGATTCCCGCCGCCTCCGTCCATCTCCGGCCTCGCCGCTGCACCGTACGTGCTCGTGGTGAGCCTGCCGCCCTCGCTGGCCCCTCCCCTCTCCCCTCTCGCGCTGCTTCGCGCCGCTCGCTGGAGCCATTGTCGCCGACGCGCCGTAGCTCGTCGTCGCACGCGTTGACGCCCGCTCGGAATCGATCCGGAAATGGGTCGGAGTTCCGGTCGATCAGAAAATTCCGGGTATCTAACAAGTTGATTCCGACGGGATCCAGTACCATTTTGCTTTTTCCCGGATTCAACTCGGAACCAACTCGGAAACTTCCGAGCAATTCGGAATTCCGAATTAATTCCGAAATTAACCAGTATCAAACTATTCCTGTTTAATTTATTCTTTCTTTCTTTTTGGTCTAAATAATGATTATATGTTGGATTAAATGATAACCAGGGATTAATTCAAAGAGAATTTGTAAATGTAATAACTTGTTATCGGTGATTCCGAAAAATGCGTGTATTTTATCAAAATGTCCGGAAAAATGTGATTTACTCATTAAAATAAATATCATGCTCATGTCATTTCATCTACAATTTAAATCCTAGGGTTTCAACTACCTTGTTCAACAAGTAAATATGCCGCTTTACTTAAATCCACGGAATATTCGAGATGTGCCCCTTGCGCATCCGGACTCCGTTTAATTGGAATAGTGGAATCATCCCCCTCCCGGAAATTTAAATTGACATGACATCATGTGTTTGCGCATTGCATCTGTTGAGGCATGTGTGGTGATTGATTGCTTCTCCGTTGTTATGTTTCGATAGATCAAGCAACCGGGGTTACACCGCAATACTCCGAAGAGCCGTACTACCAGCACTTTGATCAAGGCAAGCGTAATACCCCCTCTGAGCATATCTTATCCTATGTTTCCGCAAATATTTTATCCACTATAATATTGCATGCGGTTCCAAATGTCAATTTGCTTGGATAGAGTATCCTATAGTTGTATTAAGTTTCCGATGCCAATACCTGTTCCCCTCCTATTATCCATAGGTTTGTATTGTTGGCCTGAGATACTAAACTATGCTATGTTGATGCTTAGCCATGCTTAGGCAAATTTTATCCGTCCGATGGATATTTCATGTTGGAAACAGGTGTGAAATGTTCAGATGATGTGGAGAATTGTGGTAGCAGGTAATAAGATGCTTAAAGGTTGGGATGAGAGGCCACTGTGGTTGTGGTGCTTTGTCTCGTTCTCGCCGCCTAGGTGCGAGTTCTTTACCTCCCGAACCAAGACTGAGCGTGCAACCATGCGTGAGGCCTATGCATTCGAGTGCAGGAACCCTCCTAGACTAAATAACTCGGGCGGGGCTAGCCAGGGTCCTCTAGTTCGGGCTTCCATTTGCGCGTGCGTGATGATGGTGGTATGAACTGGGATGAGGATGGTGGTGTTAGGAAAATGAGTGGCCGTGGGGCAGGGTGTGGTGATCTCGTGTCCTGCCGCCACTGATGATCCTGGAAAGTCCTTAACGAGGGAGAAGTCGACACCGCTCCCACCCAGCCGGCTTTCCAAGGAAGAGAGCTAATGCACAGGTAATGGGCCGGACGGTACGCGTGGCAAACATTGTACACCCCTGCAGGGTAAATCTTTTCGAAAAGCCGTGTCCACGGTTACGGACGACTTGGGAAAGGACGATAAGATCATAGAATAAATTTAACGGAATGATTAAAACCTGGGTACTAGAGGTACCACTCAAGAATGCAAGGTTGACTTTCTCGAGGGTGATTTGGGGAGATGCCTTTGTAGAACAGGTACAGTGGTAGATGATGAGAAAGGTGAATGAAAGAAAAGAGTACTTCTCACCCCCTATTTAAAATACTCTGAATAGTCGATGCCATTGAGTTATGTTTTCATAAATAAAATCAGCTTTATGCAAAACAGCCATATAACTTTGGAAGCCTCATCGAGCTAAAGCTCTATAGATAATCTTGCGAGTTCGTCAAACTCAACGTCGTTTGTTTTGTTTCAGAGGAGGACTTCACCGACCTCGAAGGTGGGTTCTTTGTGGACGTCGACGAGTAGTCTGGGGTTCCCAGGTGGCAGCTTGGGACATCTCGGAACAGCTGGCGTTGGATGTTTATCTGTAGGCCTCTTAGGCCATAATTTGGTTCTTGTTGTTTAGAACAACCTAATTTGCTTCCGCTTGATGTAATGTTGGGTCTGTGACCTCTGGATGTAATTTGCTATCTTTCTCTATTATAAGAGTTGAACTATAATGATTTGTGTCGTAGAGTCTGTGATGTGCCAGTTGTTCCACAAGTCTTGATCTCTCTATTATACATTGAGGGTTGTGCCTGTGTTAAGGCATCAATCGAGGTGTTGCGTTACCGATGATCCATTCCGAGCAACGCCTGCCAAAGGTTTTGGCCGGGGATTGGTAAACCCGTAACCTCCGGTTGTATCGCTTAACTGGTGACACACAGCATCACTGTATAACAGTCGGGTCGGGGCGCCACAAGTTGGTATCAGAGCAGTACTGCCTGTAGGAAACCCTTCTACTGTTCGATGTTGAGTCTAGTGTTTGTGAAAATATTTTTAACCTAAAAATGAATTGTGAAAACCATCTTAGGATTCTTTTTACTCCTTATCTGGTTACCCTCTAATCTCGGAGCAATCTTATCTCGATTTGAGTTTAAAGGTTTTACTTCTCATCTGTGACTTCAAAATTATTAGGATAACACTGAAGGTAGAACCCAACCCTACGTGTTATGTCGACCTTTAGTGTTATGTGTCCAGTTGCTTCCGCTGCGTTGTAATCCGAAAATAATTCAGATGATGAAAACTGTTATTTTCCTACCGAGTCAAATCATTTGATCCTTTTTTTGGGTTTTAACCCACGGACTTGAACATAAGGTCTCGGATTGTGTCAACTAGAGTATGTTAAGTTGTGATTTCTTAACTCTCACTAGTAGCACATGATGCTGATCTTTGACCCAAGTTCTATCTTGTTGTTTTCCTTCTCGCAAAGTATTATCGTCCCTAGTCTGTGTACTTGTGTAGACGCTAATGCTATTGTTCGACCATTCGGAGAAAGATACTAACCGTGTCATTGTCAAATCTCCAGAATGGCTCGAGGAGGCCGTGGAGGCCGTGGTGGTCACGGTAACCACGATGATGACGAGGATGATCTGCCGCCACCACCCTCGATGGCTCAAGTCTTGATGGCCATTGAGGAGAACCGTGGGCGCAATGAGCGCTTGCTTGAGCAGTTGGTGCAGCAAAATGCACGGAGGAACGAGTGCAACACTCTCACCGAGTTCCTGCATTCTCAGCAACCCACCTTTGCTGATGCTAAGGAGCCACTGGAAGCTGATGATTGGCTTCGTGCTTTGGAGCGCAAGTTCTCCGCGCTGCATGTCCCAGTGGTTGAACAAGTCAACTTCGCCACCTACCTCTTGGTTGGTGCTGCTGGCTGTTGGTGGGAAAGCCATGTGGCTTTGCTTCCAGCCAACCATGTCTTCACTTGGGCTGATTTCCGCACTGCCTTCGGAGCGGAGTACATTCCCCAGTCAATCATGGACTTGAAGAGGAGGGAGTTCCTGGATTTGCAACAGGGACGGATGGACCTCCGCACTTATGGTCGTGAGTTTAACCATCTCTCTCGTTACGCCCCAAGGGACGTGACCAATGATGCTGACAAGCAAGAGCTATTCCGCAAGGGTCTTTCGCCGCAGCTCCGCTATGAGTTGTTGCAATTCAGGTTCCAGACCTACCAGGAGCTGTTCAACCAGGCTTTTACCCTTGAGCAAGGAAGATAGGAACTTGAGGCTTCCAAGAGGCCCGCACACGGGGACCACCAGAGTTCCTCGGGTTCTGAGAGCAAGAAGCGCAGGGTGTTTGTCCCCTACAGCGCCGTACCTCGTGCTCCATTCATGCCGAGAGCCGCGGGATACAGGCCACCACCTCCGCGCCCCACTATTTCGACACTTGGGGTAGGCGGGAGTGGGTACCGTCCCATGCTACCTGCTTGTCGGCCCAGTGAAATCCAGGGTGTGCTGGGCCTGTCCTCTACGGCCCTCGACACTTGATGACGAATTTTCGCTAAGGACCAAGCCTACGGCTTGGGGAGCCTCACGAGGCTCATTGCCTCGCGAGGGCATTTGAGGCAGCAGAGGCCTGCGGAAGCCATATCCACTGCTGCCCCCTCTTCAAGGTAATCTCCCCTGGGGAGAGGTCAACGCCGAATCCTCTACAGGGCGTCCAAGCCCTCGTGGAGATTGCTTCGCTGCAAAGCAACCTCTGCAGAGCGCACATGGGCTCTGCAGCGGCCGCAGAGTGACGCGCCCCTGCGCGCAGTGACGACGACGCCGCAGTTGCCATTTTGGTGATTAAAGGGGTCAACAAAGCTGTGCCATTCGCACCGGACTACAAGGATTTCCTCTTTGGTGATAAGGGGACCGGCCGGCGCTACGCTCCACGGCCAACGTCACCGTGGGGCACCCCACGTTCCTCTGCGGCTCCAGCTGGCCGTCCTGCATGGACGGTGGGTACTCTGCTACAGGAGTCAGCTTTACGCTCATGGACCGCGTCCATGGACAACCGGGCTGCGATGCACCGCGCTCCACCTTCTGCGCCACGTGACAGCCCTACCACAGTGCGAGTGCAGGGAGGGAGCACGGGCGCCTATAAAAGGAGGACGAGGTGCACCGTAGCAAGGGAGCGCATTCTCATTCTAGCATAGCCACTTACGCGCAAGGAAGAAGAAGACCATTGCTTCCCTTCCTTGTGTACACCATTGCCAGAAGAGAGCCCTCGGCAAGCTCATTGTACTGTAACCTCTACAAGCAGTGCAATACAGACAAGCAGGAGTAGCGGTATTACCTCCACACGAGGGCCGTGAACCTGGGTACGGGCTGGTGTTCATCTCTGTCGTGATGTCCCTCCACTTGCTCGACGAGCACCATCGCCGTGCAGGTTGAGGGTTGTTTGACCAACGTGTTCAGCCCCTTACACGAACTCTCTTCGTGAGCTTGACTATCCCTGTTTCGTGGGAGTCATTCTCCGACAATTGGCGCGCCAGGTAGGGGGCTGAGGCGCGTCTTCAACCTTCACCGACCTCTGCACCATGGCGGACACTCGCGCAGCTCGCGCCACCCGGCGGGCATCAGGCAGGGCAACCACCGAGCCCGCTGCCAACACCACCAACCCGCGCGGCCGTCCCCGCGCCAGCCGTGCCACGGGGCGCAACACCGCTGAACCGTGGGTGGAGCACCCCGAGGACGACGACGGCCACCACGACGACCGCTTCGACGACGACGTCGACCACGGGCACGGCGAGGACGCTGAGTCCTCGCACCCGTCCCAGCGCCACAGCGCCTCCACTCTTAGGCGTCTAGCGCCCAGCCCGAACACCGCGTTGCTCATGGCCGCGGAGCTTTTTCGCTACCGCCCCACCGCCGAGGCGCACGACAACTGGCTCGGCCGCCTCCAGCACCTCGTCGACATCGCGGCAGCGCCGCGCGCTGCGCCTGCGGCATCGCGCTCTCTGGTGCACCACAACTCCGGAAGCGCTGGAACCACCGCGCATGGCGCACCTCCGCCGCCGCCTCCGCCAGGTCCGCCTCCAGCTACGGCGCACAAGGCCGCATCCCACGCATCTTCGCCGCGCGATTGTCAAATCGTGCAGCGGACACCCCCAGACGCGCGGGTGGAGATGGAGCGCCAGAAGGACCTCCAGAAGCGCATCGTCGAGGAAATCGGCCAAGCAGGGCGACAGAACCGCCGTGCTCTTCAGGGTGGCATCGCCTCGTACGCCACAGGCTGCGCGGCCTTTACCCGCAACCTACGTCGCGTCGTCTGGCCACAGAAGTTCAGACCTGACCTACCCAAGGGCTACGACGGCACGAACAACCCCATCGAGTTCTTGCAGCTCTACACCACCTCCATCCAAGCTGCGGGGGGAGACGACAAGGTCATGGCCAACTGGTTCTCCCACGCCCTCAAGGATTCCGCCTTGTCGTGGCTCCTGAACCTTCCCGAGGACTCCATTGACTCGTGGGAGGAGCTCTGCCAGCAGTTCGTTGCGAACTTCAAGGGCACGTACGAGCGCGCCCTCACCTACAACGACCTGCGAGCTGTGCGCCAGAAGCCTGGCGAGACCCTCCGCAGGTACATCCAGCGCTTCAGCCAAGTCCGCAACAAGATCCCGAACATCCCGGACTCGCACGTCATTGCAGCCTTCAGAGAGGGCGTCACCAACCACAGGATGCTCGAGAAGCTCGGCATCCATGATACCCTCTCCTCTGTGGTGAAGCTCTTCGACATCGCAGACAAATGCGCCAAGGCAGAGGAAGGGCTCCTCTTCGTCAAGGTGGGCTCGACAGACGACCCTGTCGAGGGATCCAAGACCCAGAAGAGGCGTGACGAGATCAAGCGCAAGCCTACCGCAGTCCTGGCAGCTGAACCCGACGCCAAGCATATTCGCGAGGACTCTCCAGAGGCTGGCGAGAAAAAGGTGGACAACCGCCCGTTCTGCATCTACCACAATAGGCGCGGCCATGCGACGGAGAACTGCTATGACCTCAAGCAGCTGAGCAAGAAGCGTGAGCAAGAAGAGGGCAGCGGTGGCCGCGGCAGAGGCCGTGGTTACCGCAAAGGTGGATGCAAGGGCAACTTCCAGAGGCCTCCAGGGACTCAGGCGAACGCCGCCGAGAAAAACAACAATCTGCCCGACGAAGAGCCTGGAGGCTACCAGGCCCCCAAGGGTGCCATGGCATGCATCCTCGGCGGATCCCAGGCGCCCAAGTCAAACAACCAGTTCAAGCAGTTCGCTCGCGAGCTCAACGCAGCGCTTCCCAGGGTCGAGACGTCCCGCCCCCTCAAGTGGTCCCAGTACACCATCGCCTTCAACGCCAAAGATCACCCCAAGTCTACAAAGACTGTGGGCACCCTCCCGTTGGTGTGCACCCCCACCATCAACAACATCGCTGTCGGCAAGACGCTCATTGATGGGGTGCAGGCCTAAACGTCATCTCTGTCGAGACGTTCGAGACGCTTCAAGTGCCCTACGAGTGGCTCATGCCCTCCAGGCCCTTCACCGGGGTCACCAGCGGCTCAATCTCGCCTCTGGGGCAAGTGAGGCTCGCGGTCACTTTTGGCACGCAGGAGAACTACCGCACCGAGCTAATTGACTTCGACGTCGCGCACAAGGCCTGCCCTACAACGCCATCCTCGGCTACCCCCCCTCGCGAAGTTCATGGCCGTCACGCACCACGCCTACAACATGGTCAAGATCCCTGGCAGCGGTGGCACCATCACCATACGTGGTCACGTACAGGACGCCACGCGCGCTGTCGAGATCGCCTACAAGGCCGCTGCCATGGCATTCCCCGCTGACGAGGACATGGAGCCTCTCGAGAGGCCTAAGAAGAAGAAACAACTGTTCACTCAAGAGCAAGCGTCTACAAAGAAGGTGTCGCTGAGCACCAGCGGCTCGGGGGCTGAGGGCTCAGGGGCTAGCGTCACCATAGGCGCTGGCTTGCCTCCTAAATAGGAAAGCGCGCTCGTCGCCTTCCTTCGGGCAAATTCTGACATGTTCGCATGGACTCCGTCAGAAATGTCCGTGTACCAAGGGAGGTGATCGAGCACCACTTAGCCGTGTGTCCAGACGCACGACCCGTAAAGCAGAAAGCGCGGAAACAAGCCCCCGAGAAGCAAGCATTCATCATCAAAGAAGTAGAGAAGCTAAAAGCAGCAGACATCATTCGAGAAGTCGCCCACCCCACTTGGCTCTCCAACTGTGTGGTTGTCCCAAAACCCAACGGAGGAGGCCGGCTCTGCATCGACTACACAGACGTAAACAAGGCCTGCCCCAAGGATCCATACCCCATGCCAAGGATAGACCAGATTGTGGACTCCACCGCCGGCTGTGATCTCCTCTGTTTCCTGGATGCCTTCTCAGGCTACCACCAGATCAAAATGGCCAAGGAAGACGAGGAGAAAACATCATTTCTCACCCCTTGTGGTGTGTGCTACACTTGCATGCCCTTTGGCCTGAAGAATGCCGGCGCCACCTTCCAGAGGCTCATGAGGATAGCCTTGGGGCTCAGATGGGAAGAAATGCAGAAGCTTATGTCGACGACATCGTGGTCAAGTCTCGCGAGGGAGACACTCTCTTGAAGGATCTCGAGGAAACCTTCGCCAGCCTGCGCAAGGTGAACATCAAGTTAAACCCCGCCAAGTGCGTCTTCGGGGTGCCTTCAGGCAAGCTCCTCGGTTTCCTCGTGTCCCACCGCGGCATAGAAGCAAACCCTGACAAGATCAAGGCTATAGAAGACATGCAGTCACCTCGCCGCCTCAAGGACATGCAGCGCCTAGCAGGGTGCATGGCCAGCTTAGGCCGCTTCATCTCCAAGTTCGGCGAGAGAGCCTTGCCATTTTTCAAGACCAAGTCCAGAACCTCCCGACGAGGGAACAGTCTCTCCAGACCCAGTGCCAGGCCCACAGCCTCAAGTCGAGTCCCCCACGAGCGCCCCTGCCGAGGCTCCTCCACAGGCAAACCTCGCCAAAGCCCTGAGGAGCCTCTCGAGGGACGCCGACGCTGCGCACCATCAACGACCCTCGTCGAGCATCCAGTCTACTTCGTCAGTACTGTACTGCGAGATGCTCGCGAGCGGTACCCAGTGCAGCAGAAGCTCCTCCTCGCGCTACTCATCGCCTCCAGGAAGCTGCGCCACTACTTCCAGGGTCACCCCATCACGGTGGTCACGTCCTTCCCCCTGGAGCAGATCCTGCGCAACCCCAACGCTACTGACCGCGTCGCAGGATGGAACATTGAGCTGCAGCCATTCAACTTGCGCTTCGACACCACAAGAGTCATAAAAGGGAGAGCGCTGGCGGATTTCGTCGCCGAGTGGACAGACCCAACTCCTGAAGAGCCTCGCGAAGAAGAAACCGCGTCATCGGGAGATACAATGCCAAGCCACTGGACCATGCACTTCGATGGAGCTTTCGCCTGCCGCAATGGTGGGGCTGGCGTTGTCTTAACCTCACCAAAAGGTGACAAGCTCTACTACGCCATCCAGCTGTGCTTCACAATAGACAAGATCTCCAACAACATCGCCGAGTACGAGGGCCTCCTCGCCGGGCTCAGAGCCGCAATCGCCCTTGGCGTCAAGCACTTACTCATAAAGGGTGATTCCCAGCTCCTGGTTAACTTCTCCAACAAGAGCTACACGCCTAAAGACGACCACATGGCCGCCTACCTTGAAGAGGTCCGCAAGCTCGAGAAGCACTTCAGGGGCATGGAGCTCATGCACATCCCGCGAAAGGAGAACCAAGAGGCAGATGACATCGCCAAGCGAGCATCACGAAGGCAGGCCCAGCCGGCCGGCGTCTTTGAAGAGAGACTCTCCAAGGCGTCCATAAAGCAGCCACAAGAAGCAGCAGCGCGAAGTACTCCCACCACCTCCTATAGGTGGGGCACCCAACTGCGGTCCATCCTCAGGGGAGCGTCTGCTGCTGGCTATGGTGCACCAAGAGACAGGCTGGGTTGACGAACTCAAAGACTACCTGCTGAAGGGAGTCCTTCCTGAAGAAGACGCGGAGGCAGAACGAGTGGCTCGACAAGCCAAGTCATACTACATCCTCGAGGGAGACCTGTACCGCAAGCGCCCAAATGGAATTGCACTCAAGTGCGTCCCCCCGAGGAAGGCCGCATGCTGATCAGAGACATTCACAGTGGAGAGTGTGGCCACCATTCCTCTGCACGCACCCTGGCAGGCAAGGTCTTCAGGAGCGGTTTCTACTGGCCCCAAGTGCTTCAAGATGCCACCACCATCGTCCAGTCTTGCGATGCGTGCCAGTTCCACGCCAAGCAAGTCATCAGCCTGCACTGGGACTCCAAACCATCCCGCTCTCGTGGCCTTTCGCGGTCTGGGGCTAGACATTCTGGGACCCTTCCCGAGATCACAAGGGGGCTACCGCTTCCTCTTCGTGGCAGTCGACAAGTTCACCAAGTGGGCAGAGGTTGAAGCAGTGCGCAGCATACCGGCCAGGGCAGCAGTAAATTCATCAGAGGCCTGGTCTGCCGCTTTGGTGTGCCTAATCGCATCATCACCGACAATGGCTCACAATTCACCAGCGGCATCTTCAGGGCCTACTGCGAGAGCCTCGGCACCAAGCTCTGCTTCGCCTCGGTGGCTCACCCACAGAGCAACGGCCAAGCCGAGCGAGCAAATGCTGAGGTCCTCAAGGGCCTCAAGACAAGAAGCTTCAATCGCCTGAAGGGCTACGGCAAGGGCTGGATAGACGAACTCCCGTCCGTGCTCTGGTCCATCCGCACGAACCCCACGAAGCCCACTGGTGAGACGCCATTTGCCTCGTGTATGGAGCTGAAGCAGTCCTCCCCACAGAGATCAAGCATGGATCCGCACGGGTCCTTGCCTTCAACGAGGACGATCAAGCAGACCTCCACAGCGACGACCTGCTACTCCTTGACGGGTTGCGCCGCCGTGCCGCCCTCAGGGCAGCCAAGTACCAGCAAGACCTGCGACGCTACCACAGCCGCCACATACGTCCGCGCACTCTCGAGACAGGCGACCTCGTCCTCAGGAGAATCCTCTCCAGGGAAGGTCTCCACAAGCTCTCGCCAATGTGGGAAGGCCCCTACAGGGTCTCACACATCGCCAGGCCTGGCGCGGTACGCCTCGAAACGGAGGACGGCATTCCGGTCAAGAATCCATGGAACATCGCGCATCTACGCAAGTTCTACCCGTGATCATAGTCACGCCAGACATTTTTTGTCTCTAGAGGGAAGCACACAACTTCACCTCCAAGCTTCACAAAAGCTTCTCCTCCCGAGGGCCAGCCCCTCTGAGCTCTCCTGATTACGTGCCGCCGCAGGCCGTGAAGAGTCTCAGCCACTGAATGTGGTCCCCATGCCTCGACATGGAAAACTTTATCTTGGTCACACCAAGTGTAATGAACCAATTCGTTTCTCAATGAAACATTGCGCTGAGGCGCCGCTATGTAATATTTTGGTGGTGAGTTTTACTTTTCATCATCTTAGTTCATTTCGCGCTCATATTCTTCCCCATGCGCACCTCGCGAGCGGGGGCTGAGTACGGTGACTGTGCCTCAAGAGCACCCCAACAGCACCGCAAAATCCAAAGGATCCGAGCTCTAGCACGTGAGCACGCTCTCACGCCTGTTACCTCCCCAAAGAGCTCTGGCCCATGGGCTTGCTCCCAAAACACGCCACCTCACCAAAGGACCTTGGTACTTACTCTCCTCGCGAGATACCCATGAGGAAGCCTATAAGCGCGCATGGGTGTTTACTACCATGTGCCTGCTTTGGGTTGCCTCTCTAACCAATACAGGGAACAAGAAGTCCTCCCCAAGGTCGAGAAGTCACGCTCCGACCCCTAGAAGGGAGCGCACCATCAGGGAAGCCAACGCCCTCTACGAGGCCAAAGTCTCGCCAAGCTAAGTCTAGCGCTCGCGCCCTCAGAAGTTTTTTCCCTCTCACGGCACCTGTCCCTCGAGCGGTTTTTTCTCTCTCACACTCCATGGACTGCTTGTGCGTCAAAGGGGAGCCCTCGAGCACCGCGACTCGAGAGCCCTTACCTCTCCAAGCCTTAAACACCCCCCGGCCTTGCCGAGTCACGCTCCGGCATACCGTAGCGGCGGTGTCATAGCGCAAAGATGGGTCCTGACGACGTAGAGCGAAGAAAGACATGGAACAGGGATAAAGGACCCTTCGAGGGGCACACACACATGTTTGCATACGATCAAAGTATCTTACAAGCCAGCGTGAATTAAAACAAGTCTTAAAACAAAGATAATTGCGCCAAGCGCATCTTGTTGCAGGAGTGGCCTAGGCAGAGGGTTCACCATCGCCGTCCTCTTCAGCCTTCTCTTCTTCGGCGCCTTCATCCTCCTCAGCGGCCTGCTCCGCCTCAACCCTCTTGAAGCGGTCGACGTAATCGTTGACTTCTTCTCGAACCAAGTTGGAGAGCTCCCAGGCTTGGTCCCCTCGATGGGCTCGGTCACTGACTCGTAATCGAAGCCGGGGTGAAGGCGCTGGAGGTTGGCGAAGACGCGATCGATCGCCACGGTCAAGAGCTTGCGGCACTCCTCATCAACAACGTCGCCAAGTTCCGCCACAGGGCCCTCGAGCACAGAAAGAGCTGATCGAAGTAGGCGAGGTATGTGGCGGCGTCAGCGTTCCCATTGACGGGAACAACAGGAGCATCCACTCCTAGCTGCCCCGCGAGAGTGTTCCCCCGGGTCACCAAGGACTTGAACACGCGCTCCCGCTGCTGCGTCAGGACCCGCGCCGCCTGCACGCTGTCTCCTCTGCAGCACGCTCCACAGCAGGGCCCCCTGCGCGCCAGCTCCCTCATATCAGCCATCAGGGAGGCGAGGTCTTGATCTGCACGTTCGCGAGCCTCTTCGCGCGGCGACGACCGTCCCTGGCGCGCCTCACCTGGGAGTTCAGGTTGGCGTTCTGGTGCTCCAGTTGAACAATGCGGGCATTGTCATCCGCGCGTTTCTTCTTGAAGCGGTCCTCCTGCTTCCTGAACTTCCCGGCATATTCTTCGGCGACGGCGGAGCGATATTCTTCTTGCTTGGCGGCGGCATCCTTCTCAGCCTCTTCCTTCCTCGCGGCAAGCTTTCGTTGGACTTCTCTACAAGCTTTTTGTGCCTGGCCACCTCCTCGTCATGCTTGCCTATGGCCTCGGCCAGTTTGCCCTCCCGCGCCTCAAGATCTGCGCGCTGCGTGGACAGCTCCTTGTCAGCCTGCAGTTGCTGCTCTCGCGTTTGAGCACCTCCGCTTCGCGCGCCGCCAGTACTTGCTCACGGGCATCCAAGGACACGCGGTGTTGGTCCAAAGACTTCCGCGTAGCCTCCGACTCCGCAGCAAATTTCCCCTCGCGGTCGGCAAGCTCTTGGCGCTGAGCGGCTAGCGTGGTCTCGAGGGTCGCGCTCTGAGGCAGCGGCTTGGCGCTCCGCCGCGGCCGCCTCGCGATCTTCTGCAGCGGCCTGGCGCTCTGCCTGGAGTGGCTCCAGGGTCTCTTGAGCTCGCGAACCGCGCTCTCGCGGACCTCCTTGGCGAAGCGCAGCGCCTCCTCTCGCTGCGCCTGCATGGCCTCGTTCGTGGCGGCGTTGCTCCACGACCTCGAAGAAGCGGGTCCACGCCCTCTCAAGTTCGTCGTACTCTCTGGCGAGCTCGGCCTCCTCGAGAGCGAGTTGGGCCTCCAGCCCATCCAGTGCACCCCTCGCCAGGCGGAAGGTAGAGCTGCGGCGAGCGCCGCTCCAGCTCTGCCACCCAGGACCAGAGCCCGGAACTCCACGAGACATGGAGGCTCCCTCGTGCGCACTAGTTTCGAGGGTGGGAGCCTCCAAGCTTGGGCCCGGTCAACCTTGGCCTGGGGGCTGTGCGAGCCCTCTCCGTCATTGGGGCCATGGGCTCCAGCACCGTCGTCTTCAACCGGCGCCTCCTCTCGAGCTTCAGGGGCAGGGGAAGATTGCCCAGCCACCGTGGGGTCCGCCGCCGCCGAGCCCGCTGCGACCCAGAAGAAGCCGCCGCCCCCTCAGCATCTGCGTTAGGCGGGGGCGGCGGAGGGACATTTTCCTCCATCGCGGCGTCGGTGCCTTGGGGCGGCGGAGTAATCTCTCTCCCCATCTCAACGTCAGCGCCTCCTTCGCCGGCGAGCCGCTCCCCGTTTCCTCCGCGGCGACCTCCTCTTGCCGCTCTGGTGGAGTGACGGGACGTGGTGGTGTCGGTGTCCGCACCACCGCCTCCTCCTCGGGCGCGCCTCCGCGGTAGAAGACGAAGTAGCTGCTCCGGCCAGAGGTGTAACCACCACATGCCCTACGTCTTCCTCCGCCACAGGCTTCGTGGCCTCCTCCGCCACCGGCTCCGAGGCCTCGGTCACTACGGGCTTAGCAACCTCTTCAGCTGAGGGCTCCACAGGCTCCTCGACGGTTGCCGAGGCCAGGCCCCGGACCTCCGCGCCTTGCGGAGCCTCCGGCGTTTTGCCGTCACAAGATCCCTAACAAACAAACAATGAAGGCCATCAAGAGAGCAAGAAAACTCTCGAAAGATGCAAAACAGGGGCCAACGCTTACCCAGATGACTTGGCGCGTGAGTCGACCCACATCGTAGTGGATGACCGCCACGACCTCGACGAAGCAGCTCCAGAGCCGGGCCCCTCAGGAGCAGTCTCAGCTTTCCTCTTGAGAGGGGTGCCCACTGGGCTCTTGGCGGCCCTGTCGTGAAAAGCCTTGGAGCGGGGATCGCAGCGTCCCGCTACGGCCTCCTCATCGCTGTCTTCCTCCCCCCCCTCCGCGACCTGGCGCGAAGGGGCCACAAGGAAATCCTCGTCCCCGCTGGACGAAACTCCAGAACATCTCCCTCGGAGGAGCAGGTTTCGAAGAGCTCGCCTCCCCTGCCGAGGGATTCGCCCCTCCACAGGTGACGCCCAGATCGGCGTCAGATGCGGCGGGTGACTCCGAGGCCCAGTCCTCTTCCACCACGGGCGCCGTCCTCCTTCTTCTCCTCCCCAGCCAGGCCCTGAGGGGTGAACTCCGGCATCAGCTCCAGGATCGCGAGGCGCTTCTTCGGTAATCTGATGGAGTGGCTTCGCGAGCTCACTGCGCGGCACAGGAACCTCCGGGGCGGTGAAGAGGATGCCCATTATGGAAGCTACGACGTCGGGAGGTGGGAGCTGCAGTGCAGCCGCATTGCGTCCGCCGGGCCTGAATACATCCACATCGGCTTTGTGTGCTTCTGGAGAGGGCGATACGGCGCCTCACGAAGTCTCAGCAACCATCTGCCCCGTGAGGCCAGCGTCGCGGACGAGCTTCATGCGTGCGACCAAGTCAGCAATCTTCGGGCTCTGAAGGGTTGCACTCGACCAATTCGAGTTCTTCAGGGCGGCGCCTCAGGGACGTCGAAGAAGGAATTCTGCGTCTTGGCGTCCACGAGGAACCACCGCTGGCGGAAATCGTCCACCTTCTTCGTCACCCGTGTGACGGGTTTGTCGCCGTCCCAGGACATGGGGATGTAGATACCTCCCATCCCATCCGCGATGCGGAAGGACACACAACCAGACCGCTCGCCAGGCGCCGTGGAGCGGAGCGCGTAGAAGCTCCGGAAGAAGGCCACGGAAGGCATCACCCCCAAATACGCCTCGCAAAGATATGCGAAGATGGCGAGGATCAAGATGGAGTTGGGGTGCAGATGCAGAGTTGGATCTGATAGAAGGCCAGAACCTCCTCCAGGAAAGGGAAAATGGCGGCACCAAACCAGCGAAAATGGTCTGGAAGAAATGGGATACAGCCCCGCCGCGAGCTTGCCGAATCGCGCCGCCTTGAGAACGGTGGCGCCGTGCTCGTTGTTCTTGCCTGCGGCCATCAGCCGGATCTTGTCCAGCGCCTCCGCAGTGTGGATGCGAGTCCCCACCAGCGCCGCGCGCGAACTCGTCCTCCTGCTGCGCCTCGGCCGGTACATTCGTCCATTGCCGCCTTGCCCTTCTTGGGACCCATGGTCGAAAGAGAAGGGCGGCGGAGCTCGGTGAAGGAAGGAGCGCCGGAGACACAGGAGCGCAGTCAAGAGCAAGAGACGGGCCGCAAATGATGCAGTAACTGCTGCCTGAACCGGCGCTGCAGGCTTTATTCCCCTCAGAGCAGTTACCGAGACGTGGTGGGACCCCCCACTACGCCCATCATCTCCGAGGAGAACGTGTCGTCGGCGTAACTGCCCTGCACGTGTCTCAGGCCGGCCGGACACTTTGGGCCCATGACGATTCGCCTGCGTCCATTGGACTACATCGTGCCCATCATGGGCCCGGGGGCTACTGTCGGCCCAGTGAAATCCAGGGTGTGCTGGGCCTGTCCTATACGGCCCTCGACACTTGATGGCGAATTTTCGCTAAGGACCAAGCCTACGGCTTGGAGAGCCTCCGAGGCAATTGCCTCGCGAGGGCATTTGAGGCAGCAGAGGCCTGCGGAGGCCATATCCACTGCTGCCCCTCAAGGAAATCTCCCCTGGGGAGAGGTCAACGCCGAATTCTCTACAGGGCGTCCAAGCCCTCGTGGAGATCGCTTCGCTGCAAAGCAACCTCTGCAGAGCGCACATGGGCTCTGCAGCGGCCGCAGAGTGACGCGCGCCCCTGCGCGCGGTGACGACGACGCCGCAGTTGCCATTTTGGTGATTAAAGGGGTCAATAAAGCTGTGCCACCCGCACCGGACTACAAGGATTTCCTCTTTGGTGATAAGGGACCGGCCGGCGCTACGCTCCAAGGCCAACGTCACCGTGGGCACCCCCACGTTCCTCTGCGGCCCCAGCTGGCCGTCCTGCATGGACGGTGGGTACTCTGCTACAGGAGTCAGCTTTACGCTCATGGACCGCGTCCATGGACATCCGGGCTGCGATGCACCGCGCTCCACCTTCTGCGCCACGTGACAGCCCTACCACAGTGCAGTGCAGGAGGGAGCACGGGCGCCTATAAAAGGAGGACAAGGTGCACCGTAGCAAGGATGCATTCTCATTCCAGCACCACTTACGCGCAAGGAAGAAGAAGACCATTGCTTCCCTTCCTTGTATACACCATTGCCAAAAGAGAGCCTTCGGCAAGCTCATTGTACTGTAACCTCTACAAGCAGTGCAATACAGACAAGCAGGAGTAGCGGTATTACCTCCACACGAGGGCCGTGAACCTGGGTACGGGCTGGTGTTCATCTCTGTCGTGATGTCCCCCACTTGCTCGACGAGCACCGTCGCCGTGCAGGTTGAGGGTTGTTTGACCAACGTGTTCAGCCCCTTACACGAACTCTCTTCGTGAGCTTGACTATCCCTGTTTCGTGGGAGTCAT